>CM052887.1:42237237-42271792 GCA_028534135.1 Potos flavus
AAAAAAAACAACTCCTTGCTTTGTTTCTACCTCATCTGTATAAACTTGCCCTGAGCTCCTGTCTGTGGAGTGCTTCTTGTTTGGTGTTGCCTGATTCAAATAGGATTTTGCTCACATAAACTCTTCAAATGTTTCACATGCCTCAGTTTATCATTTAACATAAGAAATTCCAAACATTTCCAGATAATACATCTAATGAACTTCTTAAGTCTTATATTTAAGATATTACCATCATAAAGGCAGTCATTTTGCAAACTGCAAATTTCTAGCTGAGCCCTAGCATGTTTATTAGAGAAAGATAAATTAAAGAATAACTTAATGGGGCTTAATGGGGCTATGGAGTGGTAAATCACTCCATACCTGAAACAATGTCTGGAGACTGTTGGTCACCTATCCAAAGGTCATCATTTCTGATTTTTCTAGATAACTGATCATTTCAGGTATTAGGAGGTCTTGTGCTTCAAGGAAGGCTAGGCTCCTTGGAAGCATCAAGGCATGAGCCATGAGTCTTGATTCTTCCAAGTAAAACATCGTAATTCTACTCATCTTCCTTGTGAGTTGTTATGGATGTGTGAGCTGATGAGGGGTAGTCTGCTGGAATGCCTGGAAGATATTCTTGGGCGAAAAAAGTCCCTAGGAAAGAGCTTTCTCTTTTTAGACCTTTGGACTGCTGTTTTACGTAGCTGCCATGCTGACAACAAAGGCTAACAGCTGAACATGGCAGACTAAAGTGACGTAAAGCACATGTATCCTTAATAATGGGATTGGTTTGCTCAGTAGACCGACTGTGGAGTTACTCGCTTCTGGACTTCCTGTCTTGTGAGATACTAAATTACCTTATCGTTGGTGCTAGTGCAGATTGAATTTTCTTTTACTTGCAGCCTACATGGCTTAACTGATGTAAGTCATTTCTGCAAAACTGATAGTATAAAAAAAAATGTACTTTAGGGATGAAGATGGTAAATGATGAATATTTTTCTACCCAAACTCCAGTGTCCTTTTTCCACTGGAAGCAAATTTAATCATGTAAACACAACCTCTACCTCCTATTTTAAGCATTAACCATCTTTGAGAATGTGATACAAACATGGAAAAACATTAAATCAAAACAACGAGTGAGTAGTAGATGAGAATGAGACCAACGTAAGTCGAGGCTTAGCTGGTAATCTTTGGCAGTTCTTTCAAAACCTAAGAGCAAATCTTCTATCTTTCTTTTTCCTTTCTTTTTAAATATTTTATTTACTTATTTGAGAGAGAGCGCATGAGCAGGTGAAGGGGCAGAGGGAGAGAGAGAAGCAGATTCCAGCTGAGCAGGGAGACCAACACAGGGCTCAGTCTGAGGATCCTGAGATCATGACCTGAGCCGAAGTCAGACACTCAACCAACTGAGCCACCCAGGCGCTCCCAAACATATCTTGAAATCCAGTGGGTAGATATTACTTGAATGTCTAGATTATCAAAATATATATTATAGGCAAAAAGAAGTTAGTTTTTTAGTTATGCCCTTTTATATGATTCCCCAAAAAAACAAATGAAACCATATCAAAATCACACAAAGAAGAGTGAGCACATCGATGTAGGACAGAATCTAAGTAGGACAGCAACATTCAGGGTCTCATTTTAATAAAAAAAAAAAATACAGATCTCAGGCACAGGAACTATAGGTTGGAAGAAGCCAGATCTTAGAACAGTCAGGAAATTAATTTCCCCAGAATATAGCCAAAGTTTATTTAAACTCAGGCAGTGTGCTTCGGTCTGGAAATAACCTGAAAGAGCTAAGTCCAAAAAATCATTTTAAATTTATAGTCTCACTACTGATCAGACTAGGTTGACTCGAAAGGATGCTCCTTTCCTTAAGTTGGTTGATGTTCCTAAAATGGACTGAAGTCTTAATCTAACTGTAATCTAAAAGGTTATAAGAGAAGGATCTCTTATTTCTGGGCGTGAAAGTTGTCTTTGATGCAAAGTATTGGTGTTGGTGTGATGTTGACTATCATCTCTGTCTATTATTTATCCTATCTCCAGAAAAAAATAATGACCCTATCTCAAAATTCGTAGTCATAAGACAGTTACTGGCCAAGATGTTCAAAAATCTCTATGAGTTAGTCAGAAAAGTAGAATTTTTTTTCTGTGAGAGATCTAAAGCATAGGGACATACATTCATCTTCAAAAACTAGCTTTAACCAGGTTTTTAAAAAATCATCCCTTTTATGCAGTATTCTAAATTTATGATGCATGCAATAGTGAATGTGTTAACAAAGTACCATAAAGAAAGGTTCTTTTCACATTATAGCTGTAATTTTCCATGGCAACCTTCTTTATATATAAAAAATTCTTTAATAAACACATTTTATAGTAATAATATGTATTAATGCAACTTGATTTGTTAGGTGATTCAAACTGATAAATACTATTTATTCTGGTTGCCCTAACCATTGGGTCAGTTGTGAGGCAATCCTATTTGATAGCTTTTCAGTAAATCTTCACATGCCTCCATTGCTGGTGATAGAGTATCAAAATTTGGTTGTAGTATGAAGTAGTGGCAGAATCTAGTTAGTACCCTGACCTTATCTAAATATATGTTCCCATATCTACCATTTGAGTTATTTGGCCCATATTATTGAATGAAATACTCTTATCTACTACCCATCAGTAAAATAGAAAAAAAAAATAGTTCTTTGGGTGTACTATCTATTTTGTATGTATTTTCACTGGAAGATTTTTCAGAATTCATAAAAATATTTTTAAAAATTTGAAAATAATTGCTACTTTGATGTCATTTCCCTTATACACATTTAAAGCTTTACATACTTCATTCTCAAAGAAGAAATCTATAACCAGATCATGAATCTCACTAAAAAAATGTAGGTATTCTAGAAACTTTGACACAAATTTCAGCAATTGGCAGCATACTCTACTTTAGCCTTTGGCTAAAATTCAGATGATTTGTGCTCTAATTTCCCAGCTGGAAACCTTGGACGAGTGACTTAACCTCCCTAGTCTTATTTTCTCATCTCATATCTATCTCAAGTGATTTAAGAAGTATACTTTAAGGATTAGAATGACAAATGAGGGAAACATGTTAAAAACTTTGTAAAAAAGCATATGGTATTTGGAAGGAGCAATGTTAACATGGCAGTTTGGACTCAATTGAGAATTTTGATTATTTAGTTGTAGTCCTTCTAATTGTGTATCGGTAAGGATAGATTTGGCTGACTAGGACTGGGAGAAGAACCCTAAATAATGATGGCAAAAACAATTTCTTTTTCTCTCTCAAAATTTTTGCAGAGGTAGCAATCTAGGGCTGGTCTGATGGCCCCATGAGGCCATCAGTGGGCCAAACTCTTGTGTCTCATCTTTGTTATCTTTACAGGGTTTCCATCCTTCACATTATCTGTAAGAGTTAGAGCCGTTGCATATATCTTTTCTTGAAAGGAACAAGAGGAAGGTGGAAAGCTTACAAGTGCTCCTCTCCCAGCTGAATCAACCTACTGCAAATTTCCTGGAAGAAACACACAAAGACTTCTGCTTCTCCCAAGGGAGTTCATTATTTTAGCTGAAGTCATTAGTTTTCTGTGGTCTACAAAACAAAACACCAAACTTCTGCTTTTTTTGGTTACCAAATAGAAAAAAAATAATTGCATAAGACAACTCCGTATCCCTTTCTTGAGACTTACACTATCCCTAAACCTTCCATGTCCCTATCTCCTCCACCATCGCTGGCTTGGGACAGAGTGAGGCTAAGAAATGGGGCAGTGTTCAGAGATAAAATCAAGGATGGGCTGATGTTCAAAGATACTCAGGCGTACGTGCAATAAATTTATAAAAAAAACATGTTTTTAAATTGTAATGTGGTAGTTTTGACAATTTGAAAACATTAAATGTTCATTTGTTCATTAATTTTTTAGCAAGTATTTATTGAGCATCTACACTGTGGTGAATATGACAGAAAATGTTCTTGCTGACTTGGAACTGACTTGGAATGGCAGACAATAAATAAGTAAGCAAGAAAAAACAGAGAGTTACTTCAAAATCTAAGTGATATGAAGATAACAAGAAGGGAGAAGCCAAGAGCAAGGATAGAGTGAGAAGAGGAGGAGAATTTAGAACAGATGGTGGAGGAAGGCTCCTATAAAGAGGGAGAGTTTGGGCTGAGATTAAGAATCAGTTTTGTAGGAAATGAAAAAACTATATTCCTACTATTTATGAATGCTGATTTGCAATCCTAAAACTCCGTGGATGCAATTACATGTGAGGTGTGGCCCTCTCTTCCTGTTTCTTTTCTATCCATAGGTCACCTTATAGAACCAAAAAAGGATTTCTGCTGGCGGGCCATGCAGGGAAAAAGGAATGATGAGAACCAGGTCCACACAGACATTTCCTCCTTTAGCCTATTAATTTCTAACCCACTGAACTGATTATCACTTCATGTGATAATCTGATGTGATGAACCCATATTAAGACATCATTGCTAACATCCCATGAGAAACTTAATAACACAATAGATGTATGCAGTAGGGAGAATGTCAAGTATAATCATCTTGTTCTCAATTATGTATGAATATAGTTCCAATTTTATTCACCAGCAACCATTTGCCTTTTCTAAAGCTGATAATTCTTTTTTTTCCTAGTATGAGGATTTGGATTCCATTTAAGTCTTGTTAAGTGTAATAACATAATTGTTCATCCAACAACAGTTATTGGGCACATGAGATTATGCTGCACATTGTACTAGCCCAAGATGAAGCAAAAACAACTCATGTATCGGGAAACAGGCCGGATTTCTGATGCACACTTGCCCACCTCGTTGTGTCATATTTATGGCATCATGACCACATATTACCTAAACCCACAGAACTGGCATTTAAATGTCCATTTCAGCTTAGTCTGCCCTGATGTGTTATCGATGGCTCCTTTTACAAGAGAAGAGTCTGGTGCATTCGCTTTAGATCATTATCTGTGTTGTGGAATCAACTTGGACCCATCTTGGCCTGCGGTCTATGCCAAGAAGAGGCAGTTTGTTACTTGCCTTCAGGGTTCTTGATTCATTCCCTTGCGTGAGCAGCCTGCCGACCTGCCCCGTATGGAGAGGAAGCTCCTTGGACTGGAGTCCGTGTGGTTTGGCAGGGTCTGGTGTGAACACGTAAGTGCCAGTAACCAGAGCTGGGTTCCAAAGCTACATACTTATTGGAACTACAGTCTGATCATTATCGTGTCTCTGGCAGGGCCTGTTTCAAAGGAGCCTTGCTTGTGATTTGAGGGAGAGAAGCCAAAAGAAAACACATCTAGAAAAATTAGTTGGCATTGCTTTGTGTGATTCAGCCTTGCATTATTCCTATAAAGGAAGAGAGGGGAGAGGAAGATGGTCTTAGACGTTGCAACATCATTACTGTTGAAGGATATTGGGAAATTTCTGCTTCAGATAACATTTTATATGAATGAGTATGCATTTATTAGATTATTACTGTGTACAAAACACTGTAGACAATCATAAAGATGTAAAAGACAAACATCTTGACCTTTGATAAGCTGCATTTGCATGGGGAAGGCAAGATAAATATACATGAATGAGGAAAAGAAGGCATGAGATAGTTTATATTAAGAGCTAAATAACAGGGGCGCCAGGGTGGCTCAGTGGGTTAAAGCCTCTGCCTTCGGTTCAGGTCATGATCTCAGGGTCCTGGGATCGAGCCCCTAATTGGGCTCTCTGCTCAGCAGGGAGCCTGCTTCCCCCTCTCTCTCTGCCTACTTGTGATCTCTCTCTCTCTCTCTCTCTGTCAAATAAATAAATAAAAATCTTAAAAAAAAAAAAAAGAGCTAAATAACTAATGTGGTTTGTACTCTAATCACCGTGGCAGCTCAAGCAAGGTTTTTGTTTCCTGTCTTTTACAAGTTCACCATAGAACTGTTTCACCTTCTCGATCACAGAGGAAGTGCCCCTGAAGGTTTCCACAGTAAGTCGAAGGCAGTGTGGAATACTGTTCATTCAACACACACCTGCTGATGAGCAAATGACTTGATATTCAGTCAGAGAGAGAGTCCCCTGAGGTAGAACTTATGATGTCATCTAGCGTGACATATATCGCGGGAGAACTGACAGGGTTTCATTTTGCGAATTAACATTCTCCTGAGGCCGGATGGATGCAGTCTTAGTGTTGCGCAGTGTTTGGATTTTTTTTTTTTTTTCAAGAGAAGCCAATCTGAGGTCAAATTCATTAACAGATAAAGCACTCTTCTGAGACTGGATAGAAGTGGTGGTTGTGCTTTGCGACCCCATGTGACACCTGAGCTATGGCACTGTGGCACACTTGGTAGCGGTGGCTTTCTGTGCGGCTTCTGAGTAGCAGTGACGAGGTAGCTACTCTAAGAAAGCACTACCCTGTAACAATGCTAGTGAACGAGTGAAGTACCCAGTTGCCTCCTAACAGTTATAAAATAAGAGACAGTATTCGAAGTAATTATTGATGCAAACATATCTAAACGCAAAACAGAAATAATTATCTTTCTAAACATCATCCCCAATATTTTCCTTAATTTGAGTGAAAAACAGTCGCTGCATTTTCTTGTTTCATTCAGGTCTTACCAGAGCTTCTCTTGGGTCCGTACTGACTATGGACTATGAAACCAAGCCTAGCAAATTGCGTGAAGCTTCTGGATGCCGGAAGGCAAGCAGGCTTTCGGTTCTCTGGACTGTTGAGCAGAGGAAAGTGTTGAGTAACAGAACTTGATCATGTCTTTCCTCTGCCTCTGCCTTAAATGAGAGAACTCAGGAGCCCTAAGAAATAGACTTCCCTTACTTTTCTCTTTCTGTGATTTTTTCATGCACCAAAGGAGAGCGAAATGGGATGCTTGGGAGTAGACCATGAGAATCCTGGCTGCTCTTCCTTACTCCTCCCTCCTGCAGGAGGGACACCCTCTAAAATCAGTCTGTGTCTGCACCCCGGGGATATTAAACACTGATTTCTCCCAAAACTCTGAGGAATAACTTGCTGACTAATCACCAAGTTGGCTGTCTACTCTCGTCATCCTCTTTATTTATCTCTCATAAGCAAATTATGTGCAAATTTCTAAAAAACGCACATTTTGGGTAAATTAATACTACGTTCTCCATAGAGCTTTAAGCTCTTTTTTAGTTTCCGATGATCTTTATAATTTTATCCAAGTAATAGGTGTATCTTGAAATGGGATTTGACCTTTCATTGAAAGAAAAAGCTTTTGTAACTACTTTTTTTTTTAATGTGTCTAAATTACTTAGCAAACGTTATTTGAGACTTGCTATTTCTCCTTTTCCAGACTCCTGAAATATCCTAGAATGCCGTTTGCAAGGTGTTTGTTTCATCTCTTCTTTGTTTTAACTTTCAATTGTTCAAAATGTACTTCTTTGCTTTTGTACCCTGTCATCTCTCAAATGTGATTTACTTAGACCTTACGCAGTGCTGAAATTTCCTGAGCACGACGACGTGCCTTTTATTAGACTTGGAAAGGATCGTGTAGAAGACTTTTAATAACCAGTCTTGTCTGCTGTTGATCATCAAAAGCCAGCTTTTACTCACCATTGAAAAGGATTATAGATGATTTATCAAATAAGACACTGTACCTGGTGACCCTCTTTCAGGCTAAACTATGATTATTAGTTCAGGATTCAGACACGGGGTATGACTGTGAGACGAGCCTCACTGAGATATATTTACCTAAGAGATTAAGGAGTTACCCGGAGAAAAATTAATCACGTAAGGGATTTAAAGTGCAGATGTTTGGCCCAAATACAATGTCCCAGCATTAGCTGAGGGGTTATTCTGGATACGGTTCAATACCTGTCTGTAGTATACAACACTACTTTTGTTTTTTTCCCTTTTTCATTTTGTGCTGAACATGTATGTCTGTAATCTCTACGAAAGGCCTCTGAGTATAATATTTATAAAGTGAATTTTGAAAGTACTTTAAAAGTTTCATCTGCCATTCACAATTGAGAAGTAATACACCAGAGATCAATATCTGAACTGTTTTCCCCAAATAGATCTCATTAATTTAAAAAAGAAAACCTGCTGCAAATCTAATTGAAATAACATTAAATTGATACATTAGTTTGGAGAAAATTGAACCTTGAATGATATTAAATTTTCCATCTGTAAACATAGCATGACTTTCACTTTATTCTCATCTTGTTTTATGTTATTTCAGTGAAATTCTGCAAATACAAAGTATTGTTCTTATTTGTTATGTTTTATTTTAAATTATCTATTGTCCTATATATCTTATTTCATATATAGGCATCATATTAAATACTTCTAATAATTCTTCATGAAAGGATATTTCTAGTAGGTAAAGAGTTAGGAAGGCCATCATGAAATTTCCTAGTATAATCCATAACCTTAACAACACACTTCATATAGAGAATACACATTTTTTTATGTCCATTGAACACGTATGTATAAACCTGAGCTTGTATTTGTCATATATAAAACTATAAACAAAAATTCACAAATACTAATGGTTAATATTATTTTATATGATGATTCACTAAAGCTACTTAAATAAAATCAAACTAGATAGGGATTGTCAATATCTCTCTTACTTGAGTGTCATATAAGAACATGGCTAATATAATAGGCAAAGAAAATATAAAACCTGCCGTAAGTACTGGTAAAGAAGTTATAAAACCCTTTTTTTAAATGATGATATGATTGCATAGCTAGGTCATTCAGGAGACTCTAGATTATATTCTTTAATCAAAATCAATGATATGGGGCATCTGGGTGGCTCAGTGGGTTAAGGCCTCTGCCTTCGGCTCAGGTCATGATCTTGGGGTCTTGGGATCGAGCCCCGCATCGGGCTCTCTGCTCAGCGGGGAGCCTGCTTCCCCCTCTCTCTCTGCCTGCCTCTCTGCCTACTTGTGATCTCTCTCTCTCTGTCAAATAAATAAATAAAATCTTTAAAAAAAACAAAAAACAAAATCAATGATATAAGGTCTATAGATCACCTTTTTTTTTGACAGTGTCTTTCTACCCATGTGTAACTCTAAAGAATGCCCAATTATTCAAAGGAGCAGCCCTGGTCACTATTACAGTGAAGAAAATATACAGGAAAATGATATTCTGACCAAAAGCCTCCCCCCCTTTTGACTGAGGTACACTAGTGCTAATAAAGTGCATCACCGTTAGGCACATATTATTATTGATTATATATATATATATGTATATATATATATATATATATATTGATTAGGACATCAAATGTCCCCTGTTCAGCTCTGGTCACATTGGTGGTCTTGCCACCCTAGAACCAACCAAGTTCACCAGTAAGAGCTCACGTTGCCACTGAAGTCCACAGACCCAGAATGAGAAGTGAACTTGATCCATAAAAAAGGACTATTCTGGTGACAACCACTGTCATCCTTGACTTTGAGTGGTTCTCTATGATGAGGCAAATAAGCAGAGAGGGACTATTTCCCTTGATGTTACCATAGGTTGTAGCCACCCCATTGTCAGTAAGACCCTTCTCCAATCAAACCCCCACTTTATTAAAAGAAAATTTAAATAAAAAGTTTGATTTGGGGAGGGACTAAAATTAAGGATTAATTCTATATTTGTATATTTATTCAATGATTTATATATAACCATTGGGCTTATTGGAATGCCTATTAAAATGTATACATCTCATCAGTATTTTTCTAGTAGCACAGGTTTTGCATTTAGCCATTTTATGAGGACTTTTTTACACATGATTCTTGTTCATTTGGAATGGCTTCTGAAGAGAATGATGCTTAAAATAAGACTGATTAAACAATTATGCAATGAGTCCCTTTCTTCAGTTCAGATTTCTGATGAGAATATAGTTCTCCCCAGCTACCTTTCCAGCTAACTCCCTCAATTATTAGAATTAAGGGAATTGCATTTTTATTTCTAGAACCAATATTAAGGGTAACTTATATTAACTAGGTTTTGCCCTTAGAATGAACCCGATTTGCAGGGAATCTGTAAATTATATGTATTTCTTTTTTTAAAATTTAAATTCAATTAGCCAACATCATTAGTTTTTGATACAATGTTCGATGATACTGTAGTTGCATGTAACACCCAGTGCTCATCACATCCGTGCCCTCCTTAATGTCTTAACAGAAAATACTAAGAATTCTGCCTGCCATAGTTCTACGTTGCCTTCAGCTGAAAGCACCCCAAACACACTGTGTGGATAAAGCAACACTAACCCTGAGGAGCATGTTTGGTCTTAACCAGTAGTCAAAGAAATGAAGGGCTGGGGGAGATACAATAAGATTATCCCCTGCCCCACCCCACCCCAATCCCACCAACTCCACCTGTTGACATCAAAATGTTCTGGGATCCCAGACCTGTGTTGTAACTCATGTGCATTCGATGATTCCGAGTCTGGCCGGATTTGTAGGAGATGTTTTATTTAGCTGTATTTTGTAGCTGAGATATTTCAAAAATGAGTTTTTCAAGACCACAGAGCTGAATAACAAAGGTGGCCCAAAATTCCTGGGTGAGGGCTGGGTAAACTGAGAAACACGCTGTGGGACCCGGATCCTGTTGATCACAATGGCACAGAATGCAGCCGTAGTTTCTTTCCATAGTGTTTCACATCGTTGTTATTGTCCTTGTTTTAAAATGCGATTTCTAAACAGAGTCACGCAGACTGACTATATCAGGGTTGTTCTAGGTTTTTCGGTGTTCTCTCTCTCTCTTTAAAGATTGTATTTATTTATCAGAGAGAGAGAGAGAGAGTGCACACAAGCAGGGGGAGCGGCAGGCAGAGGGAGAAGCAGGCTCCCTGCTGAGTAAGGAGCTGGACGTAGGACTCGATCCCAGGATCCTGGGATCATGACCTGAGCCAAAGGCAGGTGCTTAAATAATTGAGCCACCCAGTGGTCCTATTCAGTGTTCTCTCTTATATCCAAAAGGAGAAGAAAAACAAATCTTGTCAAAGAAAGTGCCAAATTGATAGAATATCTGATGATTTCTAAAAAGTTTAATAATGTCATCTAGGAAAAACAGAATATCTCATACATTCATGGAAAAAAACATGAAATAAAACTCAAATTTTAAAGTAAACACAGGTGATGGATTTGTTTCATTTCACTTAATGTTATAAAAGTTACCTGCCTAAAAAACCAGATCAAATTGTTCTTTTTGATTAGTTATTAGCTATTACCTTTTTTTGTTCGTTTGTTTGCTATGAAAGCCTGCCCCTTACAGGTAATAGATATACTAAAGGAAAGCAAAAGGTCAAGATGTTTATCTAAAATTTATTTAGATTCCAAATGGTCAGTCTGTATGAAGCCAGGAAATTTCACGTATAATTTTTTAAAGATATACTGAATGTGTTTATTTTTAACTTCAGGCATTGTCTTACCAGACGTTTTTAAACTTATTTTTCTATATTTTTATATTCATTCAACAAATGTTGCTAAGTTCCTTAATATACTAGGTTCTCAGCTGTTGGGGTACAGAGCAATTTGTGCCCTCATAAAGTTTCCATTCTAATTGAGGGAACGGTTAATAAAGAGTAAGTAATCACTCGTAAGGCTGCGTTCATTGTCTTGGAGACAAAGATGAAGAAGCGTAGACCCGCAGGTACCTGAAGGGCGGGTAGGGCATTGTGTGGGTTTGCAGTTTTGAAGTGGGTCCCAGGAAAGCCTCATGGAAAGAATAACGTTTAAAGAACTGCAAGAAGTAACAAAATATATAGAAAAATATTTAGTTTTCATTTTTTTCCAAGACGAATTCAATTAAAATAATTTCTAAGCCTTTAAACATGGCCATATAAGAATTATTTATTACATTGGTCATTACATGATGGACCTCAGAAGACGACCCAAGGTATTCTTCAAGATCGTAGCGACTTCCATTCAATTCAAGGCAATTTTAGGGTTTAGGCTAACTTTGTTCCATCTTTCGGAAAATTAGAAATCTGATCATTTTCTGGACCTAGCTTTAACCCTTTCATGTCTTTTCTTTATTAAACGAGAACATCGGGTTCTCCGACCAGGATAGTAACAGGAACAGCGTCGAGAGCCCCGGAGGTGAGGAGAACAGGAGAGACAGGAGTTACACGCCAAGTGCTCACCATGTAGCCTGTGAATACTTTATCCGCGTCTCCGTTTTCTCACGTGCTAAGCAGTCAGTTTGCATACCATGGTTTTATAAGTTTTCTGTACATTGTAAACAGTTATCATTTCCAAAATTCTGTGACTTGGTCACACATTCCCATGCCTCTTAGTTGAATAGAGGGCAGCGGGGTAGTAACTGTTTTGTGGGAAGTTCTGTGGGTGACTCAACAGATGAAAGTAGGAATCCTGAACACACCTTTTGACCAGTGCCCATGAGAATCCTTTTCTCAAAGTTTCAGCAGTAGTCACTTCTTGCAGAACTCGTTAGTGCCCTTGCCAAAGTCCTTATTACCCTATTGCTCACTCCGCATGCCAAGCCGCTTCATCTCCTGCTATTGTTTTCTAGAACTTCCAGCTGCCCTCCATGGCTGGAAGCAGTGCTTTGAAGTGTCCCTGCGCCTGTGGTTGTCTCCTTTTATCTCACTCTACCCGGATTCCGGGAATCCTGCGGTAATCCTTTCTTCACACAGGGTAGCTCAGTCAAAATGGGCTGCGGCGTTAGGTGTACGAGAATGATACGAAGATCTGTGCTATTCTGGCCCTGGGATGGTTCTATCTATTCATCTACCTACCTACCTACCAATCTATTTAGTTATTTCAGAGGGAGAGGATATTTACTGTTCATGAGAGGTCCAAAGTTCAAAGTCCAATTTAATATTCAGCTGTATTCTTTTCTGCTTCTATAAGGAGTACTGAGTACTTCAAGCCATATTAGCCTCCTCTCGCTTCTCGTCTGGGAGGAAGAAACAGATTGTGGTACAGCAGAAGGAACGCAGGTGTATTTGGGAAATAAACAAACTAGATTTAGAATCAAATCCACAGCATAGCTGGATATTTGGAAAAGGACTACAGCTGCAAATACTGAATATTGATGCATATATAATCACTACTCATTATTACCTGATATGATTTCATTAAAAAATACCAGTTGTAATATTCAGATCACACGATTTGTATGAAAATAAAAATAATGTGTGTAAAACATTCAGTCACTAAAGTATCCAACATTTGAAATATATTAAATTTCTCCCTTTCAACTTTTTTACTCGCTATGTTTAAGATGAACACCACTATTTTATAATTATTTCATATGTATAAATTTTGTCTTATTAATCTTCTCATAAACTTTCTGACAAAGGATGGTGCTACGTGTTTCTTTAGGGCCCCTAGTGCACTGTCTGAACTATTTGAGAGCTTCAGGGCGTTCGTAATTTTTAGACCTAGCATTTAGCACTGTGCCAGGCGCATGATAATTGCTCAGTAATAGTTTATGAACGAGCGGGCTTCCTCAATTATTTGTTGTTTTTTTAAAAATTCATGAATGTGGTGTGCTACCCCTGAATTTGTTTCCTTCTGATCAAAATTCTACATGGTAAAAGCAACAGTGCTGGGGTAGACCTACCGTAACTTATTTCAGATTACCGCTAGTAAAAGCCTCCTTGTCCCACATTTCCGGCCAAATAGGTAGTGTCCCAGGGCTTCACGGAGCCACACCGCCCAGAAAGGGATATTCACATACAAGGATGTGTCTTAAAATGTAGGTAATAGTATATGAAGGCCCAAATAGACATAGGAGAGGTATGTTTGGCTTAACCTGATGCCATCTTCTGCAATGAAAGTCAACTTTGTTCAACATATAACTGGCAAATATCCGGGAGGATTATCTCTGTTCTTTAGACTGCCTATTTTGAAGGAAAGCTTCTGTTAGAATTTTGCTTGTGTTTCCAAGAGTTGTAATGTGAATAATGATTATTAAATGGTTTGCAATTTGGGAATCTTTAAATAACATTTGTAGTCTCTGCTCTGGAAAAGAAGAGAGGTAGACCAGGGGCCAGTCATCTCAACAAATCCAGGGAGCTAAGTTTAAATGTTTAAATAATTATGAAAGACATATATTTAATTGAGGCAGCTGGCTCAAGTTTTAACTTTGGGTGAGAATCAGTTGAACGGCTGGTTAAATTACAGTTGGCCTGGGGTGGAAATCAGAAGTCTGTATTTTTACAGATGGCCCACACGATTCTGACACTCGTCATCTGTTGATCTCAGTAAGAGAAATTCTGTCTTCGACTCCACGATATAGCTCTACTTAGGAAAAAGCATGTGGTTTTTGTAGCCAAAGAGGACTCAGCTCAAATCCAAGATCTGCCGTTTACTATCTTGGTGAGTAAGGTAAATTATGGAACCTCTCTGCACCTCAGTTTCCAATTGTAAAGCTGAACGATTCTAAGCTGTAAGATAAAATGAGATGTTACACCTCAGCATTTGTACATCAAAAATTGTCACTGAATGGGAGTTACATATTTATACATTTACAATATGTGTGTTTCTTTAGCTTTTGTGCCCTTCTAGACATAAGAGGTAACTAATAATTCTAATAGGGAAAGGGATCGTGAGTGCATTGATAAAATGTCCTCAGGTCAATTCTTCTCGGTTCCTCTGTGGTTACTCAGAGATGAAGGCCTTGAGAGCTACCAGCGAGTGGGAACATTGTATCTCAATGTACCATTCACTTTTGAATTAGATCAAAGGGTTTTGTGAATGTTTTACTCCACAAAGGTTGTGAAGGAAAGATGCAATTTGATATACTCCACTGCCCTGGATTTTAATATAAGAAAAAAAAAAACCTCATCTATTTCTGGCTCTGTAAACCCCTTTAAGTCACACATAATTTCCCATAAGAGTGAATCGAGGTGATTACTCAGGCACATAATGCCTGTAAATTAATCTGCTTTGCAGCCTCCTGGAATGTCTACTGCAAATACAGGTAGAGGCAGGAGCTTTTAATAATCAGATTGTTCTTGGGGCCAGGCCGGAGGGATGAGTGTACCTCACTGCACTTGGAAAGCCCCCAAGGGGAATCTTGGGGGCGACCTCAAGTCCCAGGTAAAACTCCCTGAGATTTCGATCACTTGGGGTGACACTGTGAGATTTCCTCCTGTCCCGGAGGTTTATATTTCTTTTCTTTTCTTTTTTTCTTTTTTTAAGATTTTATTTATTTATTTGACAGAGAGAGATCACAAGCAGGCAGAGAGGCAGGCAGAGAGAGAGGGCGACGAAGGCTCCCTGCTGAGCAGACAGCCCGATGCGGGGCTCGATCCCAGGACCCTGAGATCATGACCTGAGTCAAAGGCAGAGGATTTAACCCACTGAGCCACCCAGGCGCCCCCGGAGGTTTATATTTCTCATGGTACTTTATATTTGCACACCCACAGCCTTGTGTTAATGTACTGTATTTAATTACTTGCCCATCTGTTTCCCACTGAGGGAATAGATTGTAGTTTACTCATTTTTATTTCTGTATAGAGGACGTGATCAGGTGTTGAGTGACTCTCCTTAGTTCTATACCCACTTCTTGGACTGAGTAGTCCTGTCCGTGGGAAGTTTCTTTATGGAACTGTACAAATATTTTACAGAAATGAAGGCTGAATCAGTTGCCTTTGTACATGTAGTTCTTTTAAAGTTAATAGAATATTTCATATACTAGTGCTTAAGGGTTATAGAGAAGAAAATAGTTGCCTTTATGATTTGCTGAAATACAGATACAAAGAGATACTTTTATGATTTTCTACTTTGCACTGGAGTGCCTCAGAAAGAGTTTTAGCAGGTGTATCTTTAAAAACAGCTTTCAAATCACTAAAGACCAAGGTAATATTTCATAATTTCGGATTTACCCACGTAAGACTTAAGGTTAACAGATCCCGTAACTACCAAAAAAACCCCCCAAACTTTCAGGGTCTTTTACTAACCATTTATACTCAAAATATGTAGAAAAGAGCTATCGCAATGTTGGAATCTTTTTATAAAATATGTAAAATGTTGAAACATTTTTTTAAATGTTATCTTGGAATTTATCTATTTTATAAAGATGTTACAAGATGCCGAAAAACCCAGTCTGAATTCAACTTGGAGCCAAGTAATGACATGCAAAAAGAAAATTTCATCTTTCTATGGAACTTTCTTGCTCATTCTGAGTTAGCTAAGCTTACCTACTATGCTTGGAATTGAGTCAGGTGGGACCTCCCCCTAGACTAGCAAGGTGCTCCAACCATAACTCCTTGCCTTGATATCTTATTTTCTGTCCATCAAAAGACTGAGTCAATTTAAAAATGTAAATTCAATCATACGTATAGCTAACAAGAACTTTGATGGCTCCCTTTAAAAGAATATTGACTAAACGTCTCATTATCCCATTTTCAATTAAATTAGATTTAAAAATAACTAATTGTACTTTTAAGCATTTCACATATAGCTCCAGATAAATATACCAATAAAATAAAGAAAGAAAATACAGGTAGAAAGAAATAAGGCATATTTATGTCAATTCTAAGACTGTAAGAAATTATATTAGTAAGCATTGAAAAACTGTCCAAGGGGAGAGCTAGCCAGGAACATAAGACTCTCAGAACAGCTGGGATAGTAAAGGGTGATCTCTCTTGAAGGAATCTGGTCATTGTAAATCAGTGCTGAGTATGCTCCAGGCATGCATGTGCACTTAGAAATTTCCATTTAGGAAATGGTAAAGCAAAAGTCAACATGAGACCTTCAGATAAAAAATAATATTCTGGAACTTCACCAGTGCCTCTAGTCCATTGTCACTTGGTTATATTGAATTCACATGTGGACTGGCATTTCATTTCATTGTGGAATACTTGGCCAAAAAGAATGCTTACAGCAGGAAGTTTCTGTTCCTCATTGAAAGTGAGGATATTTCCAAAGAATTTTCCAAAAGAAATATTTAACTCTGAATCATATTATCAGTATTTAGATCGCTCAAATACGGATCTTGGGCAAAAGCTTTGAAGTTAACTTTTTATTGGAGTGTAAAATGCATATAGGAAAATACACAAATCATATATACAGCTTGATTGTTTTTTTTTTTTTCCACAAAATGATGATTTCTATGTGGAACCTGCATCCAGATGAGGAAACAGATCATGATTTGCACCCAGAAGATTCCTTCTTCCTCCCTTCCAACCATTACCTTTCAGGGGTATCTACTATCCTGATTTTTTTTTTTTTTTTTTAACTTGATGTAGGTGGAATCATGCAGCAAGGATTGTTTCATGCCTGATTCTTTTGCTTCAAGTATGCCTGTGACATCCATCCATGCTGTGGCTTTAGTTATCCTTTTATTCTCATCACTGTGTAATAATTTGTTGTGTCAATATGCCATAATTTATTCTTCTATTCTACTGTTATAGACATGTGCTATTCCCAGTTGGGAGCTATGACAAATAGTGTAGCGGTGAACACTGTCATTGTCTCTTGGTAAATACCTGTGTGCCCTTCTCTTGGGTACATGTCTAAGAATGGAATTGCAGCATATTTGCGTATGCGTCTTCAGTCACTCTAGTAATTTCTGCCAAGAACACCATTTGATTACTATCCTCTTCAACATTTGGCATTACCTGTCTTTTTAAGATTTATTATATTGGTGAGTGTGCAGTATATTTCTTTTCGGTTTTAACACATATTTATATGATGACTATTAAAGTTCCTTCTTCTATGGTTAGAGGCCATTCTAAGTTTCTTTTGTGACATTTTCTTTTGCCTACCTTTCTATTGTGGCTTCTGTTTTTCTTACTGGTTTGTAGGAGTTATTTATATTTTCTTTATATACATTCTTAGTTAAAAAATCTATTTTTAAACATGCTATATAGTTTCCCTTTTAATCTTTTAAAGATTTTTTTCTTTTGAAGAATAAAAATTGTTTTAGAATGGTCCAATTTTATCATTATTTTTTTTTTCTTTTCTTTAGCCCTTTTCGAATCTTATCTAAGATTCTTGCCTACCTTTGGTCATGAAGATATTTTCATTTTCTTATGAAAGCTTTGATATTTTACATTTCACATTTAGATCTACAATCTAAGTTTGATTGTTGTGAATGGTGTGAAACTGAGTTCAAAAAAATTTTTTCATATGGATACCCAATTGACCCAGCACCCATATTGAAAAGCCCTCTTTTTCTGGGAAACTTTCTTTTCCCTCCTGTTCTACAATGTCATTTTGTCATTCAGATGATTATATCTATCTATATAGATAGATAGATATAGATAGATGATATTTATAGATAGAAAATCTGGAAACATATTGATAGATAGATAGGTCTCTGAATATCTATGTATCCATTTCCAGATTTTCAGTTTTGCTCCACTGGTCTATTTCTCCTTGTTCCAAAACTGTAGTATTTTATTACTATAGTTTTTTAATGTCTAGCAATCTGTTAGTGTAATTTTTCCAGCTTTGTTCTTCTTCCAGTTTGTTTTGGCTATTTGTAGCTTTTTTCATCTTCCTGTGAATTTTAGAATAAATTTTTCAACTTAACACCAAAAAAGTACTGAAATTTGTATTGTATTTATGGATCAATTTGGAGAGAATTTGTATTCCTACAATAATGAGGTTTACAATTCATGACCATGGTATATCCCTACATCAATTTACATCCACTTTGATTTCTCTCAGTTATGCTTTGTACTTTCATATTGGTTTTGAGATTTATTCCTAGTGAACTTGTTTCTTAGGTATTATTATAATTGGTTTTGTTTTAAAATTTTTCTGTTCTAGTTTTCATTTTGGAAGATAAAGTGCAATTGATTTTGTACATTGGGCTTGTATCTAGAGGTCTTGTTCAGTTTACTTTTTAATTCAGATGGTTTGAGTGCAGATTCTTTTTGTTTGCTTTTGTTTTGCCATTTTCTGTGTATACTACCAACTCATCTGAAAATAGTAACAGTTTTATAGCTGACTTTTAAATTCTTTTGCTTTTATTTTTAATGCCTTATATTGGTAATGCCTGGTACAGTATTGAGTAAAAGTGGCAATAGCAGATAAGTAATAAGAACAGTCTTTTCACTGGTCTCAGAGGAAAATTTTCAGCATTTCATCATAAAGTGTGAATTTTGTTATAAAAATTTCATAAATACTTTATCCAGTTAAGAAAGCTCCATTCTTTACCCAGTTTATTAAGAGTTTTTTTTTTTTAAGATTTTATTTATTTATTTGATAGAGACACAGCCAGAGAGGGAATACAAGTAGGGGGAGTGGAGAGGGAGAAGCAGGCTCCCCGCTGACCGGGGAGCCCGATGCGGGGCTCAATCCCAGAACCCTAGGATCATGACTGAGCCGAAGACAGATGCTTAACGACTGAGCCACCCAGGTGCCCATTTGTAAAGAGTTTTTATTGCGAATGTTGCGATGTTGAACTATTTGAAATCTTTTCTTTGCATATATCAAGATGACCATGCAATTTCTCTTCTTTACTTCGGCTGATGTGTATCAACACTAATTGATTTTTCAATTCTAAGACACCTCTGCATTCCTAGAATAAATCCGGTTGTTGGAGATATATTATCTTTTTATCAATTGCACTTTTATATAGCAATTTATTCATGAGTTTCAGCGACACTGGGTCAAGTGTTTTTATTCACCTTTTAAAATAGATTGAATTTTTCTCGACTTCTGGGCTCTTTTGTTGTTTTTGACATGTTAACTCTTTTGAGAAGTAAAATGTTACAGTATCCATATATCCTGATATTGTTGTAGCGGATATGCTCATAGAGGTGATACCTTAGAATGATTATGTTCCGGGCACTACTATCTCATATTGTATAGATAAAACAGACTCTTGTGTTGTCACACTCTGAGTAAAAGGATTTTCTCCAGCTTTTCCAGACATCTAGTAATAGTCCAAGCCACTCTGTCTACAAAATGCAGCCTTTAATGAGATTTTTCTGCCAGAATACATTTTAGTTGGACAATTTTACCTTACTTGTTTTCTCCCCATTTTCTTATATAGTGTCATTCCACAATACAGTTTGTCCTTTACCTTTGCATAACCAAAAATCCCACTTAAATGTTTTTCCTTAATTAAAGGTATAATTTGTCCTCAAAAGTGAATCCAAACTTCTACTTTTGTAGAAAATGTTAAAAAAGGGGCACCTGGGTGGCTTAGTGGGTTAAAGCCTCTGCCTTCGGCTCAGGTCATGATCTCAGGGTCCTAGGATCGAGCCCCACATCAGGCTCTCTGCTCAGCGGGGAGCCTGCTTCCCCCTCTGCCTGCCTCTCTGCCTACTTGTGATCCCTCTCTCTCTGTCAAATAAATAAATAAAATCTTATAAAAAAAAGAAAATGTTAAAAAAAATAAAATCTGGAACATTTTATTACTATACTTGTCTTTTCCATTTAATTGCTATATGTATACATATATATACACATATATATAAGTAATATATATATTACTGCTTTTTTCTGCTTATATTTTTAAGTATTATTTTACATTAAGTATTCTTTGCATTAAAATATTTCATTTACATTTTAAAAATATGGTACAATTGACAGAAACTTCAAGTAAAATTGGGGAAAGTACAGGAGTCATTAAACATGAAATTTTCTGTGTGTAATGATGTTACAACAAAATAATAGATATAAGATAGCTATAATCTAGAATCTTCTGAAAATTCTGGTAATTATATCTCATGGATGTAAGTTTATTTCTACTCTGTTTCCTTCCTCTCTCTCTCTCTCTCTGTTGTGATCTACTTACGGATTATATAATTGCTATAAACATGAATTCACTCCAGGAACTGGAAAGAAGAGGAAGTTAGGGAAAGGGTACATTAAGCAAACTTAGTCATCCAAAAACAAGATAAAGCAGGCCATAGAACTGGAAACTAGATATTCAAAAGTGAGTTCACTATTTCTAACTCGAAAAGGCTTATCTCTTTTTCTCAATCTCCCTTCTGTTTGACTTTATAGGTTCTCACATGGCCTAGCATGGCTACCTCTCCTTCCCATGTTTACGTGGTTTTAGGATTTATGTGTACATAGTTATTCAAATATTAAGGGGAAAAGACTCCATCCTTCATTTCTTATCTTTCCACCTGAGGCCCTTTAGCTAAAAATAACTCTTCTGTCGTCTTCTTTCACTTCTTACTTACTCCCGGTCTTGGAATGCAGTAGGGATAATTTTGGTTGGTGAGATCAAGAGAGGCTGTTGAGCATGCTTTGCTAAGCAACTTCTTCACTGCTGTCTTTGGATCTTCCTCCTCATGGCGAGGGCACATTCTTGTCTGCTCTCATTCACATGGATCTGCTGCCAAAGTCAGAGGCCAGCACGGTTGCTTCTGTGTCTGGGTGGGTGGCTGGGTGAATAACTATTTTAGCTTCTTTAGGCTGCTCTAACAAAATACCATAAACTAAGTGGCTTATACACAACAGAAATTTACTTCTCAGAATTCTGGAGTTTGGAAAGTCCGAGATCAAGGCACCTGCAGGTTTAGTGTCTGGTAAGAACCTGATTCCTAGTTCATAGAGAGCTGTGCTTTCACTGTGTGCTCACATGGTAGAAGGGAGCCAAGTTTCTCTCTTTTATAAGGGCCCTAATCCCACTTATGAAGGCTCACTCTCATGACATAATCACCTTCCAAAGGGCCCACCTCCTAATACCATCCTCGTTTTTTTTTTTTTTTTTTAAGATTTTATTTATTTATTTGACAGAGAGAGACAGAGAGAGAGAGATCACAGCAGGCAGAGAGGCAGGCAGAGAGAGAGGAGGAAGCAGGCTCCCTGCTGAGCAGAGAGCCTGATGCGGGGCTCCATTCCAGGACCCTGAGAGCATGACCTGAGCCGAAGGCAGAGGCTTTAACCCACTAAGCCACCCAGGTGCTGCCTAATACCATCCTGTTAAGCGGTTATAATTTCAACACATGAATTTTGGAGAGACACAAACATTCAGAACTTAGCAATAACTATATCCAATTTAGGAGTAAATTCTTAGCAGGCCCGTCTGACTTCAGATCTAAAACCATAATCTCCTATCAGCATTTTTTTTTTTTAGTAACATATGTAATGATGATATCCTGGGTTCTATTTATCTGACTTTTGTTTCTGTTTCTCAGTTGGTTCCAAAAGAACAGAGAGACCTATTATTTAGTGATCTACATGAACCCTACATAGAAAATATGGCCTGTACTTCACATTATATAAAAATAAATTTAAAATGCTGAAATCTAAATGGGAAAAATAATACTTTGAGCATACAGGTGAAAATATAAGACAATATTTTTATGAACTTTAATATGGAAGGGTCTTGTAAGCAAGCAAATAAAAATCACAAATATAAAAACTGGTTTCATATCCGACCATATTAAAATGAAAATACCTGGATCTCAAAAAAGCACAATAAATACAAAAATAAACCTCAGACTGAAACCATTATTTATAGCACATATATCTAACAGGAAGTCAGAAAAAAAAAAAATAGAAAAATGGCAATGGAGAGAAAATCTCACAAATAGTCAGGAAAATGAAAACTAGTTCCACAATGAAATACTAGTTTCACAGTGAGATACTAAAGACATTGAGTGTGATAACACCAAATATTGAAAAGAATGAGGAGCAGTAAAAATACTTAGGCACTGGTGGCAGGGTCAAAAATTGGCACAATCACTTTGGGTGGCTCTTTGGCAATATTGAGTAAAGCTGTAAACATGCACACTGAATGACCCAGCAATGTCATTTCTATACCTCTCTCCCAGATATATACAAAGAAACATGTATAAGGATGTTCATAATGGCAGGATTTATAATGGTTCAACTGGAAAGAAACTAAATATATGTTAATAGAAGGAAAATAAAGTGCACTAGATCAACACAGTAACACCCTATGTATCAATGAAAGTGGATACACTTGAAGGATCAATATCACAAAGGTGATATTAATGAATGCAAAGTAAGAAGAATATGTCCAGGTAATTATATTTGTATACATTATATGTAGTAAAAATATGGGTAAAATAAAGGATGGATTGATAAACACTAGATTCAGGAGAGAAGTTATATCCGAAAAGGAGAGTAATGGAAACTGTTGAAATGTTTTATTTCTTAAGCTGGGAGGAGCATAAGAGATAATCATTCTGTTGCACTCTGTACATTTTTTATGTCTAAGATAGTTTATAAGTTTCTGAAGGAAATGTTGCCTGATTTTGAAGTTATAGCAGGTAAGGCTTGTGGAATGTGAATGATAATATAGTATGTGCAAGCATCATCCTCGGGTTGCTAACACCTGCTGGGTTCTTATTGCCTACTGGGTAGAACTTGGGTGTAGGGTGTAGAAGATCATTTCTAGTTAAGATCTTACTTTCCTTTCTGCACTTATTTCTCCTGTTCTCTTCCTCTTGCTTATAACCTGTGAAGTAAGTAACCAATGAATCAATCTCAATTTCTTGAGTGTACCTTTACCTGGAATGCTTTATCCCTCTTTAACTTCTAATCATCTTTCAAAACACAGTTACAATATTGCCTTTGTGAAAATATCTCCAATTGTCACATGTATTATGCATGTACTTCAAAATATTGTAATAAAGCATCTGACTCTTGATTTCAGCTCAGGTCATGATCTCAGGTCGTGAGATCAAGTCCCACATTGGGCTCCATGCTGAGCGTGGAGCCTGGTTACGATTCTCTCTCTCCCACTCTCTCTGCGCCTCCCCCTGTTCTCTTTCTCACTCTCTCTCTGTCTCAAAAATATGTCATAATAGGTTTACATATCTGTATTTCTTACTAAGGACAGATCATAGAATGTAGCACCATGTCTTCATTGTTTTTATCACCCAGTGTCTAAATATTTATTAGAAAAACAAATTTATTAGATGAGATGTTGAAATGTCACAATATTGAAGGATAAGTTGCTGAATTAATAACACAAACAGTAAGCGGCATTAAACTTCAGAGAATATCACTGTAGGTTAGAGTGATCCGGAAAGATTCCCTGAAAACTTGTGGCCTAACAGGATGGGTAAGACTTGCTATCTTTGAGGAGGGAGGTAAGCTTTCTGAGCTGAACCAGTAACGAGAGCAAAAGTTTGGACAAGAGGAAGCCTTTCTTCACTCTGCAGCTCTCTGCGCAAATGCTACCTCTTTGGGGGAAATCTAGTGTCTTTATTCTGCTCACATTTCCTCATTGTTTAGGGTGATTTCTCTAGATGCAGACACTGTGTTAGGGCTTCAGCTTCATGGAGGGGAAAAAAAAAAGAGAGAGAGAATGAGATAATGCAAGAGGTGGAGCTAAGCAAGGATATGCAGCCTCAGTTAGAATGTAGCTCTAGACCTTCCTCCCCGGGGCGGAAGCAGCGTGTGAGCAGCACCAGAGCTAATGGCGCCTTGAGGCAAGCGGTCCAACCTTTTATATCCCAGGTTCATCAATGTTGACAGCAGTTTGTCTTCAAGAAGGGTGTCATCTCCGGGGCAAGAGAACTCCCGTTTACCTGGAGGCAGTTCTTTCATAAGAACCAGCCACAAACTTTGAGCCTCTAATATGCCCCGCCTCTGGGGGATGGCTCTCGGCTGTGAAGGTGGTTCTGAGCAAGGCACTACCAAAAACTCTGCTCGGTTACCCTGTAATAAGTCTACATTTCCCCCACTCTTCTGCTTTGGCCCCATTCCTTATCATGTAGTTGTATCACTGGCCCCAGATGCCGGGCCCCTGCACTGCTGTTGTGGGCTCTGCCACTTGCCAGGTGGTCCCCATCCTCTAGGCACTGCTGTGTCTCCTGGTCATTGGCACTGCTGCCTGGCTCTGTGGCCACTTCTACCAGATATCACCATTGATTGCCAGGCAGTGTCAACTCCTGCCGATTCTGCAGCTCTCTTCCTGTCCATTTCCGTTCAGGGTCAAAGCTTATGAAAGATCCTTTGCATTGTGTTCCATTGTACTTGCTAAATGGCTACCCAGAGCAAAGCAAATTGTACCCACATCTTTAAGAGTTAATAATAGACCACCTCTTTCATTTGCTCTCAGTAAAAGCACCACTCACCCAAACACTACTTGGACTTCGCTCTTCTCCAATCACTCATGCTGTTATTGGAACACTATGATCTTTTCAACTCTCTGCTCCCTTGGGGTGGGTCCTCCCCTCACTAATCTCTCCATTACTCTTGCAAACGAACTCTTGGCAGGTCTGTGCCCCCAAAGTTCCAGGATCCTCAGACATATCTGAGTTCCAGTAGTGGCACAGCCATACTCCAGCTACCTATGCAAGACCCAAATTAAGACTAAATTATTTGATTAGTTGAAATTGAAGTTAATTTAGTATACAATGACTATTGCAGGGAAATCATTGCATTTGGTTCTGTTTAGAATCCCATGGTAAACATATTTCTAGGGTTTTCAGCAATGCCTGGGTCTCCTGTCCCTCTAGGCAAATGAAAAACAGCCCCATGAGCTGTGAGTGGAATGACTTATAGGATGAGGCATTCAGTTGCCTGTGTCATTTCTGGGCCAAAGTATCTTATCATGTGAGATCCTCTGTTCTCATCCTCCTACTGTGGCAAGTACAGAGGGGGCTTAGTGGGCAGGGGGGTTGGTTGGTACCAGTGGTTGAAGCAGTCTTGGTTCCCAGATTGGAACCCAAACATGGAGGGCAGGGAGAGACTGGAAAAAGAGGCAGACCACTCCAGATTGGTAGGTGGCAGTTGAATAAACAAGGGAACATACATGTGGGGTTAACTTGGGCAGCCACAAGAAGAATAGATCTCTGTAACCGCCCACCAGAATTTTAAAAGTTTATATGAAGACCTTAACAGGGTTTGGTCACATATACTGTCCAGATGGTCTCAAAAGCACCTTACTCTCACTGTCTTTGGAACAGCACCCACTGTGGGAACAGTAGGCAGAATGAACATTCCAAGGACAGGGGAAAAGATGAGGAGACTCTCATTGCCCGAGTCCAGCTCGAGGATCAAGCAACAGTCATGTCCTCTCTATTACCTCCTATGATAAGCCATGTGCAACATTAGATTCGCAGTGGATGTTGCATAATTGACAAAAATAAGCAATAGCCTTTTCTTGAGTTAAGCCACTGAGATCTGGGTATCGTTTGTTAGTACAGCATAAACTTAGCCTATCCTCACTAATAAAAACAACCCCTTTCATTCCCCCGTTATTCTCTGTTTGACCAAAAAATTGTGGTCTCCATAGTGAAGCAGATTTGGGTGAAGACTATAAGTTGGAAAACTTCATGCTGATAATTTGTTTTTCAACTCTCTTTCTTCTTTCCCTGCCCTCTTTGTCTTTGTTGTATGGTATGTTATTAAGAAATCTTTGTGTTTGTGTAGAAGGGTTTGGTCAAAAGAAAATACTGGGTATAAGTAGTTTACAGATGGTTGATCTGCCACAGTTGTTACAATAAGTGAAAGATATGAGTTACAAGATGATTGGTCCATATAATTGAGGAAGTCAGTACTCAGATCAATTGCATGATGCTAGAAAGCCAAACCATTCAGCCATTCAAATTCTATATTTTCTTCTCCTTCTTCTCCTTCTTCTCCTTCTTCTCCTTCTTTTTCTTCCTTCCTTCCTTCCTTCCTTCCTTTCTTTCTTTCTTTCTTTCTTTCTTTCTTTCTTTCTTTCTTTCTCTCTCTCTCTCTCTCTCTCTCTCTCTTTCTTTCTTTCTTTCTTTCTTTCTTTCTCTCTTTCTCTCTTTCTCTCTTTCTCTCTTTCTTTCTTATTTTTTATGAAGTTGGCCAGAAGTATGTTTTCAATCAATGTGTCCATTTTGGGAAAGTCTGATAACTGTTACTGAGAATTATACAAATTAATGGTAAAATAAGTTTCCTTACTGGAATCCCCCCAAATAAATAAACCTCAAAAATACCTTTATTTACATCCTCTATTCGGTGAACTATACTGGAGTAAAAAAGAAAGATGGAATCAGACATATTCACATCACAACATAAGACTTTGCTTGTGAAATATTATTACTGGCAAAATAATTTGAGTATTTTAACATACAATATTCTGAATGCATTGTATGGGTGATGTGGCATTTACTATTTATCTGAACACATCTATTATTTAGAAAATACTTAAATAGTAAAATTCACTTCTTTCAAATCTAATGACTAAACTCTGCATTTGTTTTATGTGCGTGGATCCCCTGTTCCACTTTTTAACAGTTTAGAAAACAAAGCTGGAGGCCTGCTTTTCAGAATTTCTAATCCCTTTGCTATTTTTAAGACGCGTTCTCATCAAAGCTTGCTCTGCTCTTAGAATTGGAGCAGCGATTCTAAGCGGGTCGTGGCCTGTGTCTCATAAGCTTTATTTCTTCATGAAAGTTGTCTGCAGTAAAAACAATTTCTATAGGTGAATTAATCTGTTCTGATTTTTTAATGTGCAAAATTTAAACCAAGCAATATATCTGATGATTTGCGTGATAAAAGGCAGCCGATAAAAGAGCTTCCAAGAAAGACATGTGGGATCCCAGAGCGTACACTGATGGCCAGGAGTATTAGCAGTTCTCCTGAGTATTTTTTCCCCTCTAGGCACTTTATGATGTCATGTCACAAATTGGCATTTTTGTTACAGAGATAGAAGACCCTCCATACAGTCTTTCTATAGAAAGATATTTCATTGTAGTGGTAAACACGTCTCTTAGTTTAACATTGGTATTTACACCATCTGGCAGATTAAAAAAAAGACTTAAAAAATGAAACATCCATTTTCCTTTTTTATTTTATTTTATTTTATTTATTTATTTTAGAGAGGGAGCAGGAGAGTGTGAGTGGTGAGGAGCAGAGGGAGAGGAACCAGCGGATTCTGTGCTCATCATGGAGCCCAACGACCCAGGACCCTCAGCCCAGAACCCCATGAATTGAGATCATGACCTGGCCGAAATCAAGAGTTGGATGCTTAACCGATTGAGCCACCCAGGTGCCCTGAAGCATTCATTTTCTTTTCTTTCTTTCTTTCTTTTTTCTTTTTTTAAAGATTTTATTTATTTACTTGACAGAGAGAGACAGCGAGAGAGGGAATACAAGCAGGGGAAGTGGGAGAGGGAGAAGCAGGCTTCCCACTGAGCAAGGAGCCCAATGTGGGGCTCGATCCCAGGACCCTGGGATCATGACCTGATTGAAGGCAGACGCTTAACCGCCAGGCGCCCCCCCCCAAACATTTATTTTCATGACCATTCATAATTATAGGATATTGCTAATTAATGCACTATTTCTTAAAAATATAGAAAACAACAACAACAACCTAATATTGACTGAATCTAGATTCTGTGTCAGGCATTGTGTTCTACATGGATTATTTCATTTAATCCTCAAAACAGTCTTTTACATTAGATTCAATTATTATTTCCATTTTAGAATGCAGAAAGCACATGGGCTAAGTCGCTTATTCATGGTCATAAAGGTAGTCATTTATTATACAGGAACTGAGCAAACATCTGGTGCTAGGGTTGCAGAATTGAGTAAACATGGGTCCAGCCCTGAGGAGCTCTGTTGGGAGAGAGAGACACAGAAATAGCTATTCAATATGACATGAAAATAACTATGTGCTTGAAACAGAAACCATGATTTGATACAGAGAAAGTAACAGTTGACCTGAGAGTAAGATTTCCTCAGAAGAAAAGGGAAGGTCATTCTAGCCATCATAACCTGTATGTGCAGGGATAGGCCCGAAGGGCAGAGCGCCTTGGGGAATGCTGCTGAGTTGGTGCAGCTGGAATAGAATGATGGGGGAGGAGAAAAAGCAACTCTTGTTGCCCACTTGAAAGAGATAATTTACTCAGTGGTTGACTGCAACACTTTTGCCATTGACTTCCTTCTTTTTCCATTGCCTTTCTTCTGTACTGTTTATATACTGTTTTCACAGAATCTTTACAGTGGCTACATTTAAAAAAACATAAAATATGATCACTCAGATGAAAAATATGACCAAATGCCTTACAGTAGATTCAGGGATTTGACTGGGTGAGAAGAAAGAGAAAAGAGATTTTTCATTAATTAGGCCAAAAGTCATTTCTAAAAATTAAGTGTCAAAAAGAAAAAAAGCCCTAAACATCCTAGATGATATAGAAAAAAAGAAGAAAAGGTATTGAGTGCCACACGTAATTAAAAATTTTAATTTCTGAGTGTCTAACCCCCTCATGAGGTTGGAAAATCCCTAAGGTTATCTCGGGCATTTGACTATACCACAACCCATGGGGAAACCCCTCAGGAAAAGTAAATTTATTTTAGAAGAACAAGGGTTTTCTGAGCTGATGTTTAAAGAGGCTAATGTAATTTTTTAGGTTGAGAGGCTGGCAATTTATTTCAGGAGGCAGTATGCTGATACATAAAATCTAAAGTGGAACGCAAAAGGAAATTCTGAGATTGTCCAGAACATGCAGGGCAACTCTGAAAGTCATGCATGCATGTATAAAACATAAGTCATGAGATATATTTTCTACCAAAGAATAGCAAAATAATAATGGAACAAGTATTATTTTTATCTAGCTCTTTCTAATAAGAGCAGAACCTCCTACAGAGGTAAGAAGACTAAAGCGTGAAAGATATTGGTATCTGGCAGAGCAGGTCAAGGCCTGCAGGAATACAGCAAGTAAATGCTTGTTTCACTTGTTTAGCATTCAAGAAGAAAACCATTTAGGGAAATAAATTTGACATAATAGTATGTGGTGGCAAAGGCTGATAAAAAGACTCCATTATCCATGGAAATAATAATAATAAAAGATAGCATGAGTTAGAAGTTAGACATGAAAAAAAAAAAAGTTAGACATGACACATAGATTTTTACAGAGGCCCAAATGCCTAATAATTTCAGAGAACATCAGGAAGATGGAGAAAAGAGGGGGAGTGAGGAAGAAGGCCGGAGAGATGTAGCAAGTGTTATTTTTCCCCCCAAATGGCTACAACATTTGTAGTGGATGAGTGTTACTCATCCTTCATGTTCTTTGATACACCCCTCATTAAGAGAGGAGGTCTCTGGTTTTTCTGTTTCAGTCTGCGGGTCCTATGTCTACAGCGCAAGCGCTTTAATCTGAGTGGGCCAGTGACTATGGTAAAAGGAGTGCAATGTGGCTTCTGAGAGTAGGTCATAAAACATGGTACGCTTTCCGCCTGCTTCTCTTGGGACAATCTGGGGTGGGACGCTGAGCCTCCCTAGAAAATGTGTGAAGCCACCATGCTATTGGGCAGCCCAGCCAAATGAAGATGCTACATGCAGATTATCTAAGGAGCTCTAGCTCAGGTTCCTGACAAAGCCAGCATCAACTTTCAGGCATGTGAATAAAGATGTTTTCAAATGATTCCCACTCCCAGGCTTCAAGTCCTGCCAGCAGAGGCCTCGTCATGGAGCAGATACAAATGTCCCTGCCATTCCATTTCTAAATCATCGACCCACAAAATTCATGATTGTAAAAAAATGGCTATTTTTAGCCACTAAGTTTTGGGGTACATGTGTTATGCATTAATATATAACAAAAACAAGAGAAAATAGAAAATAACAATTATTTTTAAAAATATTGAGCTTGAACATTCTTATAATCAGGTCCTTGTCAACCTATACCGAGAAAGTGGTCTTGCTAGGTCTTGAGATCTACGTATCTTGAATTTAACTAATTATTTTGCGATGCTCCCACCAGCAATGTATAAAATACTTAGATTTATCGTAATAGGAAATTTTATCAATCTGGTGAATATGCGAAAATATCTCAATATTACTATAATCTGTACAACAATATTTAATGAAGTATCTTGTAATACAGTAAAATCGAAATGTCCTTCGGGGAACAGATGGATAATATGCTCTTTGTTCATAAAAGGGAATACTATAAACCCCTTAAGATGAATGAACTAGATCTACACACATTAATAGGATTGATCTCGGAAACATAATGTTGGAAAAAAGCAAATTGCAGGAGAATACATACTGTGATGATATTGATACGCATTTAAAAATAGGAAAATGCCTCTATAATTTAATCATTCAGAAAACCTACAGAGTGCCTGCCAAGTGCTAGGCTCTGTTCCAGGCACTGGGGTGCAACAGTGGAAAGAACACAGAAACATATAGATCTTAGCCCCCAGAGTGTACATGGTTTGAGATACCATGCACATACTGTATAGCGAAAGAAAAATGTGCATAGTGATGATACCAGCTTTAGAATAGTGGGTCCTTCTGAGGAGGGAGGAATAAAGAAGAGATAGATAGAGGCTGATAAGGGAGAGCATAACTTTGTTCCATTTCTTTAAGAATTTTGAAACAAATAGGGGAAAATGTTCACACCTGTGAAATTTTGTAGCAGTTATATATTATCTTTTGTGCTTTTCTGTGTGAAATGTTACATAATTTAACATGCAAATGTAAATCTATTGATAGGATATGTATAACCTGTTCTTCAGCTATGGGGGAAATCTCTATCTTAACCATTACGCCGCCTACAGGGATACAAACCTAAAGTTTAGAGTGTGTCAGTGTAGCTTGGTCTTGAACTAAAAGAAAGCAGTATGAAATATTGGGAAGAATTTATATAGGCTTTGGATCCAGGTAAACCTGAATGAAAATTCTGTTTTCTCCGCTTGCTAACGTCAGTGAGTGAAATACCTGAGCTTCTAGAAGCTCAGTTTCCTCGTCTCAAGATAGTTGTCATAAAATTTAAACTTACATCTGTAGGTTGTCATTTGAATGAGAGAGAAAATCGACAAGGAGCTAACATCGTTTGAATGCTGGTATGTGGCAGGCACGGTTCTACTTGCTTTATGTGAATTAGCTCTGTGATTCCCAGACTGTGTACCAGTGGATCATTGTAGCAAACTCACAGAGGCTCTGAGGAATTTCAACTGTTTTAAGAGTGAGAGTGTGGTCCTTGAAATCTGTCAGGCACTGTGGTAGCTTCTAGCTCAAGCTATTTCAGATTCAACCTTAGATTACATATATTCCTTGCAATAATGTTTTTTCTTTGCGGTACTATTTAAAAAAAATTATGTGTTCTATATTTTCCAGTGGCTGTTACTCTAAGTTGTTAGGACACAGATGCTTACTGGTTGTTTGGAAATAGTTACTTAAGAAATAGAACTATTTAGTATTTCATTTGGCCTAGGGACACAGGGAAAGGAATTATAGAGGCACTTACCTTAGAGGTGTGTGAACAAAGATGGTTTGGGTCCTCTGCATATTTAATCTTCATATCAACCAAATGACATAAGTCCTATTATGTCCACTTCACAGAAACTAAGACACAAAGAAGTTGACTACCTTGCCCACACAGCTAAAAAGGGTATTTTGCAGGATCTGAACTGAGTCAGACTGATTCAAATATCACACCCGAAAACAGTGCACTCTACTGTTTCTATGTATATAACTATGTAAATAGCATGTCAGTGTCAAATACACTACATTGTAGAGACATGTTCCGAGAAGACATAAAATTCTGATCACAATATTAGAAGTATGTATTGCAAAGTGGAGCTGGAAGGGACTTCATACATTTTTGTACAAGGAGAAAACTGAAGCCTTGATGAGTCTCTGAGACAAACACACCTCATCCCTGCGAGAGTCCGAGTAAGAACCTTGTTTCCTGTTCCCAGTTGTGATATACCTGTGTAAAACAGACCACATTCTGTTCAGGAGTGGCCATCAAAGATAGGATATGCTTATAATGCCACAAGAAAATATAAAAAATAAACACCCACATTTGGAGAGCAGTGGCATGGCAAGTATCTTTGTAGCTGATAAGAATCAAGAGATAAAAGTCAGGTGTTTTTCCACTGAACTCAGGGGATTTACAATGTTTATTTCGAGCACTTACTAGAGCAGCCGTTGCTGTTGGACAGTCAAGTAACTCTCAGTACAAGGCTCTAATTTGAGCTCTGTGCTTCCACAGTCTGTGAAATACTTCCTTCCTTTGGGTCCACAACACACAGTGTAATACTCATTTGTTTTCTTGTTGTCTGGTTTCCTCGGCAGCCGAGGGCTCTGGAGGGCAGACACCATGCCTTTTGCCTTGGTCACTATTTCCAGTGTCAGTCAAGCATAGTGCCTGGTATATAATAGATGCTTAAAAGATGTTTGCTGAGTGAGTTTATAAGAAATATATGTTGGCAGAAAGTTATGTCTGAGCGATGACATCATTTATTTAACCCACCCAAACACAAATTTGTCTCCAACTACAAACGCCTTTTTGGAGTTCATATAAGTAAATAATGTTTATTATGTTAAACTACTCAGATTATGGGGTTTATCTGTTACACAGCCTTCTGTTAGCCTAAGACATCTGTTCATTAGCCTAAAATAACCAACTATTACTGCCAAAATTTTATCAAGAGTCAGGCTTCTCCTTATATTTAAGCTCACTTGGTTTTTTTTTATTTGTTTGTTTGTTTTGAGACAGGGAGAGCGCACAGGAATGTGAGCGATGTAGGGGAGGGGAGGAGGGAGAGAGAGAATCCCAAGCAGGCTCCACACCCAGCTCAGAGCCCAATCTCATGACCCTGAGATAGTGACCTGAGTTGAAATCAAGAGTCAGATGCTTAACCGCCTGAGCCAGCCAGGTGCCCTTATTCAGGCTCACTTGTAACCGTTATGCAGATTCTCTCTGCTTTGGCCACTGGGGACATACACATATTATCTTAGCACTTTGAGAACTCCCCATTATCGTCTCCATGTCTTTGCTTTTATTCATCATATTCGTGTTGCTTGGAATGTTTATTCTTTTTACCTATCCAAATCCTCTCTTCTCCTCATTATCTTCTTGAGGCTGATCTCTTGTGCTCTGCCTTTTCTAATTGTTTTAAACTCCGCTGATGCTCTTCCTTTGAACTTTAGCATGGGGACTCTGCACTGCCCTATTTGGCTCATGATTAGACTGCCTTGCTTTACTCTTATGTGTTTGTTAGTCTAGTCCCCTCAGCTGGATTCCAAGCCCTCTGAGTATAGGAAACAATCATTACAGCATCACCAGATCTAACAGGGTCCTAAGCAAATGGTAGTCTTTCGGTATTTCATGATTCATTTGCTCCCTTGATTGCCTCATATATTGCTTAACCTCAACTTACAACAGACTCCAAATCTGATCAGATAGTAGTATTTCATGGAGCACTAAGCACAAGCAGAAGTTGATCATATCAAAGAGGAAGGGAGGAATCATTTCTTGGGCACCAGGATTTAGACCGTGCGTCAAAACAGAGGAAGAAAAGAAATTTGAGTGGAAGTTCAGTCATAGTTCATAGTCAAGTGTGGGAAGGTCAGTAGTTTTAAGGAAATATAAGAGTCAAAATACCAGAGCAAAAGGAGCTGAAGCTTGGATTGAATTGAACTAAATTGTTCATGTCCCACTGATGCCCATTTGAATACTACTAGGCTTCCCTTTTTTTTTTTTTTTTTTTTTCAGTTTCAGTATTAGAGCAGTGTATGGTAGCGGCTGCTTGTATGGCAGATCTTTCCATACACATGTCATCATTGCAGTCCTGGCATTAAGGCACTACCCGCATTGGGAATGATGGTTGGATCTCCCTGAGATTACGAGATATGTATAGGTTTGAGTATGGTTGCAGTTGGACGATGACATCCTCTTTCCTAACATCCTAGAATCTACCCCCCTGATGAAATTTTATGTGGCTCTTTACTTGCTGTTTTTTTTTTTTTTTTTTTTT
>CM052887.1:42272292-42291134 GCA_028534135.1 Potos flavus
GTTCTTGCTGGCTTAGGGGAATCCTTATGCTTAAGGGGCTAACTTCAGTTCCCATTAGGGGATGCTTTGCCCTCATGGTCTTTTGCCTGAGTTAAGAGATAAGCTAGAAAGAAGAACTTAATCAATTAGAAAGTATAGACTGAGGTCAAAATAAAGGTAGTCGAAGTCCTCTTTCACCACCTCTAAATATTCCATTTATTTTGTAACTTTAAAGTTTTTAGCAATTGATTTCAAAAATAGGAGTCTTTCCCAGTTTGGTTCACTATGTCAAGCTCCATCGAGAACTCATTAAGCTTCTGGAACGTGACTAAACTACGAAACTTTGAACAACAGCTAAAAGAAATTGAGAGTCCATTACATATTTTGCCTTAAAGTAAAAGATGGTTTCAAGGTGTCTAGCCTGGGAAGAATAATGGCAAAAGTGACAAAAACGGACAGAACCAAATTAATGAGAGGAAAAATAGCTACTTTGGCTTGCAGAGAATGGCTGTTCTAGGACCGCAGATGTTTAAGGAAGCCAGGAGAATTCTGTCTGGAACATGTTAAGAGTTAGGAGTGGAGATGCCAATTTCACAGGCATCTCTCTGTGTTCTGTCGAAGGTTTGTCGTGGGTATTTACTGTGATCTTTGTCTTTCCATCTCTAACCACTGCCCAGCTCTGCCCGATCGATTTCATCTTTTGAGATTCGAATTTGTTCTCTTTCCAATAAGCTACATTACACTTGTTGTGGTTGTGGATTACGTGCGTGCAGGGTTAGGGTGAGGGAGAGAGAAAAAGAAGAAGTGTTTATCTGTTTTTAGTACTCCTCCAGGAATGAGAAACAGCAGGGAGAAAAGGATGCCCACTGAGGTGCTTGAATAAAAAAGCCGCTGATGAATTGTTGTGCAAACAGAACATGAGCCCGGTGTCCTTGTTAAATTGTGCCTGATGTTGGACACCCGGTGTCACTGCTGTGTTATCACAGCAAGCTCGACATTCATGATTCCTTTATGAACTATGTGAGAAGCCACTAAAAGCATTCTCTGATGATACAGCCAGCTCAGGGAAAGGCATCCAAGCTTTAATCAAGAAATGTATATGGCAGAACATTCCTAGTATCTTGTTTAATAAACAAGGGCAACACGTCCTCCTTTCAAATATGCTTTCGATGACATGGAGTAGATTTAGAGAGATTTATAACAATGGGATTGGCGTGACAGTAGACTTCCTCGACCCATTCTTTTATGGAGATCTTTATGTAGGAAAACGTCTGATGATGGGCTCAACACAGTCACTTTGGGAACATGATCCTATTTAAGAGCACCTCATCATTTAGAAAAATATCTTTGTTTTAATCCTTCCTGATACAAATTTTATTCGCTTTAGTGCTCAGGGGTTATAGTAAGTGTACTTACCTGCTCCTTCGTGCTTGCGTCACGAAACTTCCAACAGAAACCAACCAAGATTTCTTTCATCTTTTTTTTTTAAGATTTTATTTATTTATTTATTTGACAGGGAGAGAGAGAGAGAGAGAGAGAGAGACATCGAGAGAGGGAACACAAGCAGGGGGAGTGGGAGAGGGAGAAGCAGACTCCCCTGCTGAGCGGGGAGCCCAATGCAGGGCTTGATCCCAGGACCCCGGGATCATGACCTGAGTTGAAGGCAGACACTTAATGACTGAGCCACCCAGGTGCACCTAGATTTCTTTCATCTTAACAGTAAGCAGAGAAGTTCAAATGAAATGTATGAACATCTTTCCACAAATGCACATCTGTATTGGATTTGTTTATCTCTGAGGAGGTATGTGTGATGAAAACAGTATGTCACGGTGGGGTTTTCTTGGTGGAGGGCTGTAGGTTGCCCCAACAAGGAGTTTGCTGTGGTTTGGAGAGCTTTTACCTTGTTGCATTGCCATTTATATACCTTTGACTATGGCATCTTCCTTTTCCAAGTGTCAGGAGTTACTTCTTGCCAAAAAGAACTGAGGTCAGTTCGAAAATTAAGCGGGTCATAATTCATTTGCCTTTTATTTCTTTTACTTGTGATCTATACCGCAAACCATCCGTTCACAAAAAATGCCAATATCTCAAGTTCAACATCTCCTATGCTTCAGTCCATAACTCCTTAGGGAGTTCCTAAGTGTGCCACAGAACTACAAAAATATATATCACAAACTTATATAAGCCTCAAACTTTAAAAGCTGATGCCGATTTACTTTGGGAGACTATGTTAAAATAAGAATCATAGGCTATGTGTCAAAGTCTTCATGTTTGATTTTGTGTTGATACTAACATGAAATGTGTACAAAGACGATAATCCAAATTGGAGGTCTGTCCTCTAACCCAAACTTTTATCTCTATATGACATGCAAACACACTATAGACATTGGGTAACAGTGTTACTTTTTTGTGACTACTTGACTGGGCTAAGGGGTTCTCAGAGAGCTGGTAAAATACTATTTTGGGGTGTGTCTCTGTGTGTCTGGAAGGATTTGAACTGGTAGAATGAATAAAGAAGATCCACCATCCCCAGTGTGGGTAGGCGTTATCTAATCCACAAGGAGCCTGAAGGCAACAAAAAGGTGTTGAAAGGGTGAATTTGCTCTCTGCTTAAGATGAGACATCCATCTTCTCCTGCCCTCAGACTTTAGTGCTCCAATTTCTTGGGCCTTCAGACTTGGATTGGGATTTACACCACTGGCTGCTCTAGTTCTCAGGCTTTGGGTTTGGACTGGAACCACCATTCATTGTCCTGGGCCTCCAGCTTGCGGACAGTGTGTTGTGGGATTACTCAACCTCCATAACTGTGTGAACCAATCCCTCATATTAAATCTCTTTCTATATTCCACATGTTTTATTTGTTCCATTTTTCTGGAGAGTCCTAATTTAATGACTCACTACAATAAAACTCTAAGTTCCAATAGCCCTAGGAAGCTCCTAAAAAGAACCATTAAGCTATTGGCCATTTACTTAACTTTTATATCAAGTTAAATGCACATTAGTATTAGAAGCCAAATAGAGACCTATGTAGAATATTGGAAGACACGGGTTCTCCCTTTGAATTTACACTCCATTTTGGATCAAAATTTGAGTAGTAAAAATTCTCATTAGTGTGTCTCTTGAAAGTTTTCTCTCTACTCTTGTTTGTACTTGGGTAAAAAGAATGTATTAATAACAATGCAGTGCTTACAGAATAGCAGCTTAGAAAGGACTCTCAGAATAGCACCTAGAGTTGAGGAATCACTATGTTTTACACCTGAAACTGATATAACATTATATGTAAACTATGCTTCAATAAAAAAAACGGGGGCTCTTAGTACACAGTGTACACTGTGGTGGGAAGAATGATATCCCCTCCCCTCGAAGATGCCTACCGCCTAATCTCTGGAACTTTTTTTTTTAAAGATTTTATTTATTTATTTGAAAGAGAGAAAGCGAGCGAGAGAGACAGAACTGAGAAGGGGGAGGGGGAGAAGCAGACTCCCCACTGAGCAGGGAGCCCGACCCAGGGCTCGTTTCCAGGACCCCAGGATCATGACCCAAGCCAAAGGCAGTTCCTCAACAAACTGAGCCACGCAGGCGCCCCTCCTTGGACCTTTTGATTCTGTTGCTTTACATGGCTTAAGGGACTTTACAGAGGTGAATTAATTTGAAGAATCCTGAAACACGGAGAGACGCCTGGATTATCCAGGTGGAATCAATCTAATCACTTGCGTCTTTCTCTCCAAGCAGAGAAACTTGCCCGGCTCTGGTCAGAGAGGTGTCCACAGACTGAGAGTGAGAGAGTTGTGGGTTGAGGATTCTACTCGCTCTTCCTGGCTTTGAAGATAAAGAAAGGTCACGCGCTGAGGAATGTGGACAGACTACAGAAGCTGGAAATGAGTTCCACAGAAGTGGGTGAGTTGAAATTGGTTCAATAATTTCCTAATGTTAATGTGTGCAACAAATCACGGGCTACTTGTTTAAAATGCATCTCACCAGGCCTTACCTCAGGCATTCTGGTTCATTATATCTAATGTGGGATTGTATCTAGTGTGGGATTCATTATATCTAGTCCGAAAGCTTGGACAACAGTTTATCAATATGAGTTCAAAAAGCCATTCTCGCTTGATTGAAAGTAAGTTGCCATATTTAATGCTTAATTTGTTAGTCATCTTTTCCATACTTGTATTACAGAATCAGGGAAAAGTGACATACGGAAAGGTACTTACTTTTGACTGCATTGAAGTTAGCTTGTGCTCACTTTGGAGGCACATATATTAAAATTGGAACAATTCAGAGAAGATTAGCATGGCCCCTGCCAAAATTCGCGGTGTTAGCTTGAGAGTATCTTTCTAGAAAATTCACAAATTTTGAACCTCAGTTTTTGAAAACTTTGTGTCAGGGGTACTTGATCAGAAGGATCAGGAATGTCCTTTTCCAAGACATTTATTATACCTGTTTATTTGTTTAATGGGTGTTTTCCATGCTTGTCTGTAAATCCCATTTAAGCAGATGACATGGGTATCTTATTTGTATCAGTAGCTCCACCAACAAGCAAAAGGTCAAACCCCATTAATCAAGAAGTACTTTCTTTTCAGGTAAATGAAAAACGCACAAGTGTAGTTAATGGTAGAAGAGGGGCAGGACAGGGTTGGATAGAAGGAATATTCTGGAATCAAAATGAGCAGATTTAACAATCTGATGAGGGATTGCAGAAAAATCGTTTTCAGCCTCAAGCTTAAGTTGTTGGATGGATCTATCCCCAGTCAAGGAAGAAATAAATTTGGTGGAAGATTAATTTAGTTTTGGAGATCATACATTTGAGATGTCTGTGGGAGCTAATAACCAGTGAATAAGTACAGATACACTGGAATCTACAATTATCAGGCGTGACAGAGTGACCCCCCAAATATCTGTGCTCTCATTCTTAGAACTGATGAATGTTAATTATATATGGCAAAGGGACTTTACACAGGTGATTGAACTTGTTAATCTTGTGAATAACAAGAATCTTGTCCAGGTGGGCCCAATCTAATCAGATGAATTCTTGAAAGCACAGAGCTTTCCCCAGCTGCAGAGAATCAGGGCAACGTGAGAAAGACTCAGCCTATTGTTTCTGGTTTTGATGGAGAAGGGCAGCCTTGAGCCAGAAATGCAGATGGCCTCTAGAGGCTACAGAAGGAAATGCATTCTGTCATGAAGTCCCTACAAAGAGCTCAGGCCTGCCAACACCTTGTTCGTAGCCTACTGATACTGATTTTGGACTTTTGTCCTCCAATACTAGAAGACAATAAATTCACATTGTTGTCAGCCACCCCATCTCTGCTAATTTTTACAACAGCAAGAGAAAATCAATACAACAACTGTCCCATTTCCCCCAAACAAAACAAGTAAGTTTACGAAACTCGATAACATATCTCTCTGGGGCCACACTCTCTGGAGCCAAGAAAGGAGCAAATTCTCCCCCTCAATTCCCTTTCATTTTGAGAGGCCTTTGCTTAGTTGCTGACTTCTGATCTGGGTCTTCACTGACATTCTTTGAAGCCTCTGAGGACACCGTCTGGAGGAGGCAGGCTCCGGCACACACCAGAAAACATGAGGCTGACTCTTTGCCAATCACCGGGTCAGAGCCAAACTTTGAGAAGGAAAAATTCACACTCTGGCCCAGTTCTTACTCTCATTATCTCTCAGTTTGGATTTACTCCATCACTAGTGAAACTCATCTGAAGCTTTCCTGAGAAGCTTGTGATGAGCTGTGTTTGGGGAGTGGAGTCTGGATCGGAGCATGGCTACACACAGCAGCACCAACAGAAATTGTACATTTGTCTCTTCCATAATCTCTGCTCTTTCTGTTTAACGTTATGGCTTAGTCCGAGGCAGGAGAATCCCTTGATCACCTGGCTGAGACTGTTGGTCAGTTTTCTCCACTCTACAATTCTTTCTTTTCCTCTTTTCCATCCTCTAGTCTTCGGAAGAAACCTATGATGGTCCACCCATACATAAGGAGTAGGGAGTTGGGTTTTACCTCCTTGAATATGGGATAGCTGTCTAAGTTATGTGGAATTCCGTACAGATTGTCTATTCTCCATTTTTTGAGTAAATTATTTATAGCAGTATGGACTCATGACTCCTATACTTTGGTTTATAATGCAGTACTAATTTATTGTGTTGATAACTTGCTTTGCTTCAGCCCCTGGGAGTTCCTGAAGTTTGTTCCTGTGTCCTACTGATCTACTCACATAACTGTGGTTTTTGTCTTTTATTTTTGTTTGGAGGGCTACCTTACTTTCTGGCAATTCAAGATCTCTCCAGATTCCTCTTGTATTTTTCCTGCCCCAGTCCTAGAATCAGTTGTCTTCTCCCCCCAAGAAGCTCTGGTTATTTGTATTGGTGAATGGAATTAGAACCAAGATCTGAGGGTCAGGTGAGCTTATTGCTACCCCGGAGCCATTGTTTTAGGCCCCCTCAGGTGGCACAGTAAGGAAATAGATATGTAAACACTCACTTGTATACATACATATACCTATCAGTATTTTTCTCTATGACAATATTCATTGATACCGAGCTGAAAATGAGTTCATGTGGAGGTCTCCTTACTAATCCATTACCATTGTTCTAGTCTCTTCCCCTTGCTTATCTGTAACCTCCTTTTCCAACTGTGAGAAAACTTGTTCCCGCCATCCATTTCAGTTTAATTGTTTCATTCCAGTATACACGTACAGTGGTTTCAGAATCATTAACACCTATCCCCAGGAGAAACAGCTTTATTAACTAGAATACAGTCCTTATGTACAGTTCCTTTTAACTTTAGAGATCTCATTTCCCACATTACTTAGGCTAGCATCTCTTCCTCCACCCTCTTCAGTGAGGCTGTCTCAGACATTTGTAATATTGTTAGATTCTTTGTCCCGTTCTGTTTGGTCTTGAGATCATGTCTTCTTATATGACTTTTTTTTTAATATGCCTGTGTAAAGGTTCATTGTGCTGTGAGGTTCTGCAGGTTTTGATAAATATGTAATGCCATATATCCACCGTTACATTTTTTTTTTAAAGATTTTTTACTTATTTATTCGTCAGAGAGAGAGAGAGAGCACAAGCAGGCAGAGTGGCAGGCAGAGGCAGAGGGAGAAGCAGGCTCCCCGCTGAGCAAGGAGCCCGATGTGGGACTCGATCCCAGGACCCTGGGATCATGACCCGAGCCGAAGGCAGCCGCTTAACCAACTGAGCCACCCAGGCGTCCCCCACCGTTACATTTTTATATAGAATGGTTTACTCATACTAAAAACTTCTGTGCTCTACCAGTTTAACATCCCCCTAACCTCTAATGATGTGTTCATTACCTTTATGGTTTTACCTTTTCTAGAATATCTTACAAATGAAATGATGCAGTTTGTAGCTTTTGCAAACTGCTTTTTTCATTTATCAAAATGCATTTCAGATTGATGTTTCTGCATGGTTTGATAGCTCATTAATTTCTATCACTAAATAGTATTGAATGGATGGACAACTTTTTTTTCCTTCCATTCACCTGTTGAAGGGCATTTTGGTTGCTTCCCTTTTTTGGCAATTAAGAATAAGGCTGCTATAATGATTCATGTGCAAGTGTTTGTGTAGACATGAGTTTTCAATTTTTTATCAGATTTTTTCTTCTATTGAGTTATAGAAGATGTTTCTTATATATTTTGGAAATTAACTCCTTTTCAGATAGATGGTTTTCAAATATTTTCTTCCATTCCATAGGTGACCTTTTCATACCAGTGGCTGTTTGCTTTTCTACAAGAAGTTTTTTTAGTTTGTACTCATGCTGGTCTATTTTGTCTTCTGTTGACTGCACTTTTAGTGTTCTATTTACAAAAAGATCATTGCCAAGACCATTGTCAAGAAGCTTTTCTCTTATGTGTTGTTCTAGGAGTTCTATATGTTCAGGTATTACGTTGAAATCTTTAATCCATTTTGAATTGACTTTGGTGTATGGTATAAGGTGGGGCCTAATTTCATTTCATTTCTCTCTTTGCTTTTGGCATATGGATAGCTAATTTTCCCAATATCATTTGTTGAAGAGACTATCCTTTCCCCATTCTATGTCCTTGGCATCCTTGTCAAAGATAAGTTGATACAGGTGTGGTGTTATCTGTGGGCTCTGGTTCAATTTCATTGGTCTATATGTCTGTCTTTATCCCTGTGCCATACTGTTTTAATTACTGTAGCTTTACTGTATATATACTGTACTGTATATTTCTAAATTAAGTGTGATGCCTCTAGCTTTGTAGTTCTCTTCAAGAGGGGTTTGACTATTTGTGGGCTTTTACGGTTTCATACAAATTGTGAAGTTGTTTTTTCTAGTTCTATAAAAAATGCCAATAGGGTTTTGATGGGGATGGTATTAAATCTGTAGATCACTTTGGATGGTATGGACATTTTAACAATATTAATTCTTCCACTCTATGAACACAGGATGTCTTTCCATTTATTTTTGTCTATTTTTATTACTGTCTTCAATGTTTTGTAGATTTCAGCATACAAGTTTTTCACCTTCTTGGTTAAGTTTCATGCTAAGTATTACATTCTTTTTGATGCTGTTATAAATAGAATTGTTTCCTTTATTTCCTTTTCAGATGGTTTGTTGTTAGTTTATAGAAATAAAACTTGTTTTTGTATGTTGATTTTTATGTCCTGTAACTTCAACGAGTTTGTTACTGAGCTCTAATGGTTTTCGGTGGAGCCTTATGGAATTCTACTTATAGGACAGTCTTACCTGCCAGCGGATAATTTTACCTGATTCTTTCTGATTTGGATACTTTTTCTTTCCTAATCGCTCTGCCTAGGACTTTCAGTAGTATGTTGGATAGAAGTGGTGAGAATGGACACAATGTCTTGTTCTTTGAGGAAAAGATTCTAACTTTGCACCATTGAGTATGATGTTTGCTGTGGGCTTGCTGTATATGGTCCTGATTATGTTGAGTAATGTTCTTTCTATTAATTGTTGGTTGGGTGTTTTCATCATGAAAGAGTATTCAACTTGTCAAATGTTTTTTCTATATTTATTGATCTGATCATGTTATTTTTATCCTTCATTCTGTTAATGTGGTTTATCACATTGGTTTGCATATATTGAAATATCTTTGCATCCCAGGGATAAATCCCACTTGGTCATGGTGTATGATCCTTTCAATGTGCTCTTGAATTTGGTTTGCTAGTATTTTGATGAGAACTGTTGCATCTGTTTTCATCAGACATATTGACCTGTAATTTTTTTCTTGTAGTATCTTTCTCTAGCTTTGGTAATGGTGTGATGCTGGCCTCATAAAATGAATTTGTGAATTTTTCTCCTCTTAAAATTTTGGAAGTTTGACAAAGATTTGTGTTACTCAACAGAGTGAACAGGCAATATGTGAAGTGGGAGAAAATATTTGCAAACCATCTATCTGATAAGGGGTTAGTTTCCAAAATACGTAAGGGACTCTTAAAGCTCAACAGTACAAAAAAACCCATTAAAAAAAAACCTAATTTTAAAAAAAGGGACAAAGGATTTAATTTACCTAACTTACTTGAACACTTATGTACACACAAACACCTGTATGTGAATCATTATGGCAGCTTTGTTCATAATTGCCCCAAACAAGAAATGACCAAGATGTTCTCCAATAGACAAATGGTCAACAGGTATATGAAGAAATGTCCAACATCATTAACTATCAGGGACATTCAAATCAAGTCTATAATGAGATATTACTTCACATCTGTTAGGATTATTATTTTAAAAAATGATAACAAATGTTAAGGTTGTGGAGGAAGTGGAATCCGAATGCGCACTGTTGGTGGGCACATAAAATGGTATGGCAGCTATGGAAAAAGTACAGAGATGCTTCAAAACATTAAAAATAGAAATACTACATGATTTAGCAATCTCACTCTGAGTATTTGCTCAATTGAATTGAAATCAGAATCTCAAAGAGATGTCTTTACTCCCATGTTCATTGTAGTACTATCAACAGAAGTCAAGATATGGAAATAACCAGTATCCATGACAGATAAATGGCAAAGAAAGTATGGCATATAAATATAATGCAGTATTCTTCAGCCTTTAAGGAAATCCTACCATTTTGTGACAGCATGGATGAACCTGGAGAACATTATGCTAAATGAAGTAAGTCAGTCACAGAAGGACAAATGCTTTGTGATTCAGCTGCCTGGAGGTACCCAGAGTAGTCAAAATCACAGAAACAGATAATACAGTAGTGTTTGCCAGGGGCTGGGGGTGAGGGAAATGGTAAGCTATTATTCAGTGGTTATAAAGTTTCAGTTATGCTAGAATACATACAATTTATATCTTAGGCCTTTTCACATCTCTCCCGATACATGTCTTCTTCCTTTTATTGTCTGTAACTTCTAGGGATCTGTTGTACATCGTAGTGCCTGTAGTTAACAATACAATATTATGCCCTCCACAGTTGGGTAAGAGGGTAAATATCTGTTACATTTTACCACGCACAGGAAAACAACCACAAACGGACTCAAGAAAACTCTGGGATGTGTTGAGTATGTCTCTTACCTTGATTGTGGTAATGGTATCATGGATGTTTGCCTATGTCCAAACCCATCAGATTATACATATTTAATATGCGCAGTTCTTTTTTTATCAGTTATGCCTCAAAGCTGTTTTAAAAAAGAAAAATAAAAGCAGTGCATGGGTACAACTTGTGGAAAAAAGTAGGTTAGGTAAATACCTAAGGAGCATGATTCTACATAGATTTCATAGTAAGACAATACTGAGCTTTATAAGAAACGACCAAACCATCTTTAGAGTAGTTGGGCCATTTTATATTCCCGTTGACAGTGACCGAGAGTTCCTGTTGCTCTGCACCCTTGCCAGCAATTGGTATCATCATTACACCTTGATTTTACTTGAGTGAGACCCGTACTGGACTTAGCATTTAAACAACTGATCTGTAAAACCATAAGACGATAAATGTGTGCCAGTTTAAAGCAGTACAGTTTTGGGAATTTGTTACAGAAGCAAGAGGAAACTAACATGCCTATGCAGTGTTTACAGTATGAGGAGTGCATACATTTTTGGGCCAATCTATCCTCTGGTTCACAACCAAATATATCTTCTTCAGAGGCGGACTGCCAGAATATAATACATGACTTGGAAAACTTTTCATGAGTAGAAGAGAAATTCTTATATTCCTTCTCTCCGTTTATAAAAAAATCAAACACCTTTTACCAACACCAGCGTGGGACATTACTCCCCAAACTCCCCAGCTCTCCACCCTTGGTGTAAAAAAATGTTAATATGATTTTAAAAGAATATATTGAAGCTTAATTTTATCCGAAAGTATGTTTATATAGTTAAGTGTATACTTCTAGTGGTTTTTTTTCCAATTTCTTTTCAGATGTCTACTTTTTTTTAAAATAAAAAATTCCTTGAAGATTTTAGTTCTTCAAACTGAATCTGATGATTAATATTTTAGGTTTACTAGGATGGTAGGAAAAATGCAGAGTATTTAAGACTTGAAAACACAGTTTTTGAGAGAGTCTTATGACTAATATTTCACTGTACAAGGCAGAACAAAAATTTTCATTTGTAAACATTTGCTCTGATCTGTTCCTAGAAGCAATTTACATCTGAGGCCTTTTCACTTCTCTTCCAATACATGTCATCTTCCTTTATTGTCTGTAAATTCTGGTTCTTCTCCAAATGGGGCCACCTATTCATTCTGTCACATGTATTTATTTTCCTCCACATCAAAAAGCCATTCACAAAGTACTTTCAGTCAACATTTATACAAAAAAGATACTTTTAAATTCCAAGTCGTTAGGGGAAAAAAAGGCTAATTGCATACTCTTTTAAAAAAGAACATAGGGGGCGCGCCTGGGTGGCTCAGTGGGTTAAAGCCTCTGCCTTCAGCTCGGGTCATGATCTCGGGGTCCTGGGATTGAGCCCCACATCGGACTCTCTGGCGGGGAGCCTGCTTCCCCCCCCCCGCCTCTTTGCCTACTTGTGATCTCTCTGTCAAAAAAAAAAAATTTAAACAAAGAACATAGGTTTTCAACCTGTATTAAGAAACATGCTATCAACAAATTGTCTACGGATTTATCAGCATGATTTTTTTTTTTTTTCAGCACTCTAATTTCCTTATTCCTCCTCCTTTCACATATATATTTTATAGCAAGATTCATAGCATTATATATGTAAGAAAAAAAGGTAGCAAGAAACTTGTACTAGAGTTTACCTATCAATATTTAAACTTATCAGAAAATAGTAGTAATGCAAACATCTCCAAATGGCAACTGAGGATGAGGTGATGGGAATGAAAAAAATAAATTGCTATGCAAAACTTACACTCAAGATAGATCCACCTGAGATGAACAGTTGATACACATTTAGTCCTTAATTTCAGCAAAACATAGGTGATTTCTGGTAAGATCAAGGACTAAAAGAGCATGAATTGTTTCACATTTGAGGTGAACTAATGCTGAGTATCAACTGTGTGAAGACCGTTTGTTGATGATTTTACAATCTAGAGGGAGAACGATTTTACAATCTAGAGGGAGACAGATAGGTACAGATGTAACTAATAATTTACATTATTTTAATATAAATCTTAATATAAGGTAAGCGATCACTATCATAACAAATACAGAGATTTGAGGAATTTAAAAGGAGGAAGATCTATCTAACTAGGAAAGCCATGTTAAGTTTTAAGGAAAAGAAGCCTTTGGGATGGACTTGAAGGACTGATAAGAATTTAATAATTGGGTAATAAAAAAAAAGAATTTCATAATTGGGAACAGAATGGGCAACGCTAGAGGTGGGAAAGGATGGTGAATATTTAAGCAACATGAAATAATCCTACATAGATTTTTGGGAGGGTAAGAGTGAACAATATGTGAGAAATTGAACAAGGCTTACACTTTTGAAAATCTCTAAAATTTTATTTAATTCACTAGACAGTAAGACACTGTTGAAGTTTTTCCAGACCATTATTTTAACGAAGATATTTAAGGCAAATTAGGTGAAATAATAAAAACGCAATCGGGAATCAAGAAGTCTTTGCGGTTGTCCCTCTAGGTCTGGATTTCACTCATGAGTGTGCATGAGAAGAGTCTGTAGAGAGGGTTAGCAAGCCACTGACTGGACCCACCCCCTGAGACTATGATTCAGTTTGTAAGCGGTGGGGCTCAGGAACAAGTTCCCCCAGGCGGTTCTATGCATATTTAAGTCTGAGCGTCTACATGACAGAAGAGAACCTGACATCGAGTGTGGCAGCAGAAATGGCTCACAGGGTACAGATGAGACAGATGTGGCACCCTGGCTGAAAACTCTGACTTTTTATAGATGACTCAGTTTCAGTTTGAGACTCACTTAACCAAAGCATCAAAAACAGTGGCTATTTCTTAAGCTGTACTCCGTTCACTCTCAGAATTGCCTTCTGAAGGTGACTGTCACACTGAGCACTGCCTTATCATACACAGTTTCTGGTTGGGTCCAGCAAGTTGAGACTCAATAGAGAGACTATTGGAGTAGTGTCCTCACTATTCCACTTTCTTCAAAGAAGGGTGGGGCTGCTGAGAGAGATCATGGAAAACAGGGAGATGAAATTGAGTTCTTGCAGTCCAGACATACGAACTCCTTCATCTGTCAAAGCAAGGTCAATGTAAGTGGGATGAATGAGTGAGTGAATGAGTGAATAAAGAGGAACTTGGATGGCTTTTGAGGAAGGTTTACAGCACAGTGGTTCAAACAGCACCAGGAATAACAATAGCAACAATGTCCTAACAAAGATTTTTAAGGATGATAAAACACTGGTTCAGGAAGTCTCTATGAGTGTCTAGCACAACTAGGAACACTGGGTAAGCCAAAAGCTAAAACCTATTAGTCTTTCTTGCGGGGTCTTTACCTCCTATGCCCAGAAACACTTGTGCTAGAGTTTTCTACACAGTAATGGCCAACAGCAGAGCGGTATTTCAGATGAGGACATTTCTGATAGAAGAACTATTGGAGTGTCCCTGAGGCTATACACATTTCTGGTACCAGATTCTCCTCCTCATCTTTAGAAAATTCAGCAAAGAATAACAAAAAGCACAGAAGAGAGCCTCTAGGAAAAGATTGGTCCTGCACAGCAGACTTGATTTGCTCTAAAGAAATGGAGTTATGAACGCACTGTATGAACAGCATTTATAAATATTCCTTTAAAAATAATTATATTCTTAAATATAAATTTATATTCTTAAAAATAAATTTTCTATTAAGAAAATTAGAGGGGTGTCTGGGTGGCTCAGTGGGTTAAAGCCTCTGCCTTCGGCTCAGGTCATGATCTCAGGGTCCTGGGATCGAGCCCTGAGTCGGGCTCTCTGCTCGGCGGGGAGCCTGCTTCCCCCTCTCTCTCTGCCTGCCTCTCTCTCTACTTATGATCTCTCTCTCTGTCAAATAAATAAATACAATCTTTTAAAAAAAAAGAAAATTAGAAAATAGAAAAAAGCCTTAGTGATGATAATAATATGTCTGCCTGAACAAGTGTTAAATTTTGGAAAACAGCTATTTTCTAGGCCATTTATTAAACATAATTATTTAAAATTACCATAATTAACAAAATCAAAATTATTAATTATAATTAATCACGGAACGTTTTTATAGCAATGAGGATTCCTTCAGTTTAATAGCTTCTGAAGTAATCCTTTCTGGAGAAAGGACAAAAGACCAGTAATAAAGAACATTATTTTTTCTTATTTTTTATTTTTTTAAAAGATTTTATTAGAGAGTGACAGAAACAGAGCATGAGCAGAGGGAGGAGGAAGAGAAGAAGCAGACTCCCCGCTGAGCAGGGATCCTGATGCGGGGCTCCATCCCAGGACCCTGGGATCATGACCTGAGCCAAAGGCAGATGCTTAACCCACTGAGCCACCCAGGCGCCCCAAGAGCATTATTTTAAATTGATATCCACATAGTGTTATCATATGATTATAGTATTATTTTTAATATGTTTGGTTCTCGAGCTCTGACTCTTGAGCTTTATAACTTGGAAGATAAATTTATCCTGTATGAGTTTGACTAACTGATGTTTCAACTTCCAAAATCTTATGTATGGTACAGAGTTTTAAGTTGAAAAATTCAGATAGGAATCCAGCAGGTGTTTGATTTATTGGCAAAGTTATATGATTACTTTTTTTCACTGCAGAATATTAACATGACTCTCAGGTGACTTGAAGTAGATCCTATTTATTTCATTTGACTTTTGCTAGGATTATAAGAAGGACCATACTCTGCTACAGAAGAGATCTGCTTTTCTCACAGAACAGAAGTTCTTCTAACCACAGTGTGTCATGGCATACATTTCATCCCACGTGGTAAACGCTATTTAACAAGTCACTAGCACAGACAAAGTACCTATTGTCTGAGAGCTCCTGAGTCATTCCCATGTCATAGAAAGTAGAGCTACTACTTCAATCATAACCATATGGCATTTTAGAAATCTTCCTATCTAACTATACAGAAATGTGTAGTTGATTTTAAACTTAGACTTAAATGTCACATTGTTGGCATTGTCAAATTTACCCTCTGTAATACTGAAATAGCAGACCAGGAACTACACTACAGGGCGTTCCTTATGAAATTAGGCAGCTTTTGGAATTAGTCATCCTATACCATTTTAATAAGATTCAATGGTCATCATTAATTCCGTTGAAGAGTAATTTTAGATGCAAAAGTATTTCAGATTGAGCTATTGTTTCCTTCCAGATATAATACTGATACTACATTATTTGACTATATCTTCAATTATAAAGTGCAAGAGTCTATCTGGAAAATGAACAAGTACCAATGATTTTTTTTTTGTGATGCAGGTAACTGCATTTACCCTATGCATTTACCCTATTCATCCAAATATGCACTAAACCATTGTGTATGTGCAATTAATATTTAACAATAAGAACAGAATCTGAATAAATTCATTGAATTTGTTTAGAAATGTACTCAGGATTTACTGAAATTTTGAAGATAGGCAAAATGAATATAAACATAAAATTGAAGGGCACCTGGGTGGCTCAGTTGGTTAACTGATTCTTGATTTCAGCACAGGTCATGATCTAATGGGTTATGGGATTGAGCCCTGTATGGGCTCAATGATCAGTGGGGAGCCTGCTTGATATTCTCTCTCTCCCTCTGCCCCTTCCCCCACTCGTATTCTCTCTCTCTCAAGAAACACAAAACAAAACAAAAACCTAAAAAACAAAACAAAACAAAAAAACCCAACATCAACATAAACAAAAACCATAAAATTGAGTAGTATCTATTTCTAGGCCCCAGTCCTGTAACTCAAGCTAAGAACACAGTACCCCCCACCAGGAAGAAATATGGTGGTCTCATGGGGAGGGTCACAGGGATAACATTTAAACAAAAAGTTTAAAACCATGTTTAAACACTGGATTTATCTGAGTAGGAACTTATCGAAATTTAAATGTTAGTTTTGCCAGGAATTTTCTAACTTCGGTTTTGCTTGTTTGTTTGTTTGTTTGTTTTATCACTTACTGGTTTGGAAATATTTTAACCTTTATATTCTAGACAATACTTCAAGTAATGTCTTGAAGGTTTGTGAGAAAGGTGAAATGCATGACCTTTCCTGCCTAAAACAAGACAAATTGGCAATTCCAGGGACAAGAGGATTCTTTAAGTTACTTCTTCTGAATGGACTATGTATACTAATTTTTTGGGGATGTACCAAAATACTGTATAGGGGCCTAATCAAAGTATTAGTTTTTTTTAAGAAGAAAGAGAGTAGTCATTTGTTGTTAAAAACATTAGTGGAGATTTTTAATTTCTATTGATAGTTGTGTAGGAAATCACAAAATTACACTAAATTTTATGGGAGAAAGTTTTTAAAGAGTCGATAGCATTTGAGGACACATTCACATCATAGATTTTATGAGAATATTTTCTGGAATTCATTTATTCACTCATTTCATCATTAATTTTTTCTAAATTTATTTTTTTTTTTAAAGATTTTATTTATTTGTCAGAGAGAGAGAGGGAGAGAGAGAGAGCGGTACGCACAAGGAGGGGCAGGTGCAGGCAGAGGGAGAAGCAGGCTCCCTGCTGAGCAAGTAGCCCGAAGCTGGACTTGATCCCAGGGTTCTGGGATCATGACCTGAGCCCAAGGCAGATGCCTAACTGACTGAGCCACCCAAGCAGCCCTTGTTTTTTCTAAATTTATTAAATATGTGCTAAACTTCAGATATTCAAAGAGAATATTCATTCTTTGGCTTAATGGAAATCCATCCAGTGTTTCCTTGTGTCTCGGTGCTATGCAAGTTACCAGTGAACATAATCCCTTCCATTTTTACTTTCAGCCTCCTCTCTCTTAGTATTTAGAAGTCAATTCAGGCTGAGAACAAGACAAGGATGCAAAATTGAGATACTGTCATTGGGCCAATTTATTTGCCTGACATACCCTTCTTTAGGAAGGAAATGCCTCTGGGGCACCTGGACGAAACAAGTAAATTGATTACCAGCAAGCTGTCTTACCAGGGCACCCCACTGTGCACATGAGGTGGCACTGGGCACAGATTATGGTCTATAAGGGATTCCCTTTTAATGTTAAAGGGTGTTCGGGTTGGAAAGTATTTTTTTCTGCCTTGCCAAGGAGTGGCTTGGATTTTCTCTTGTTGGGAATGGGAAAATGTCCTTCGCAGGGATGGGAGGATGAATAGGATTTGAATGGGTGCTTGGGCGAATTAACTGCTAAACTTAAAACTGATGATGGAAATGTAGCTTTAAACCCATTTCTGTCCTGGGAATTTTGAAATTGGTTTAAAGTTGACCTCAGAGTCATGCGGCTTAGTTCAAAACCACACCTCACAAGTGTTATCAGTTATCCACCTTTTTAAAAAACGACATAATTTAGATGTACAGCAGTATTATATAAGAGTTACAAGGAAGTTGTGTATGAGAAGTGTGGCTGATGGGTAATGGAAAAATTTCCCCTTCATTACCATTAGGAATTTCTTCCAGCTTTCTTATGCCCATTAACATGTTGCTGCTACCATTTTGCAATAACCATCTCTGGATAAAACAGACATGTAGCTTTATCTTTGTACAATTACACTTTAAGGATAAATTAGGTGTTGAAGGAGTTAGTGAAATAAAAATCTGAGGCCCAAACACTTTGGTTTTATTCATTAAAACAAACTTTCTCATATACACTGGTTTGATCACATAACACTAAGTATTACAGAGCATACACAAAAATTTGAGCTGGCCACGGGATGTAAATGGGGTATAGAATTAATCAGAATTTACTGTAGCGATGGCAACAATTTATTTTTATAGAAACAAAAATCTGAGTGTTACTCATTTCTCTTCCTCAGAATTCACTCACTGGGATTGCCCAGATCTTAAGAGTTCTGCTCTCCTCTTCAGCCCTGGGAAATAGTCCTGCCTTGTTTGTCTTGCCTCTTCCCCAAACCCAGTGTGGAAAGGTTGGAGGGCTTCTGTTGAGAAGCTGTGAAGCTGCCTTAAAATTGCTTTCAAAATCACTATCTTTTCTGCAAAGACAGAGTGCTTGATAAATTCAAGATAATTACAGTTCACCAAGAAATACTAAAACACCATTTTCACAATAGAGTCTTGCAGTGGGTTTTATGTTAAAAATCTTAATTAACTAAACCCGGAAACTGGGATACTAAGACCATCAGACTATCTCATGAAACCAGAATAAGACTAATTTTATAACTCAGACTTATCTTGGCTACTAAAGGATCTTGGTAGATGATTAAGCTTTATAAAGTGGAAGTAACATTTAATTTGATCCCTAGATGTGCTATTAACTATCACTTATGTTAAAATAATTCTGCTAAAATTTTCCGTTTATATCTGGTGGGCT
>CM052887.1:42291234-42475819 GCA_028534135.1 Potos flavus
GGGAGAACATTGTTTCTTGGGGAGGGTGAGTAAAATCTTAGATAATAAAATGGCTTGGGGCCCTCCAAACAACACATGTATTATGAATCTGGAGATATAGATGCATACAGTGTGTCTTAGGTATTAAAATTTCATAGGGGGCTGCAATGAGGAATAAAAACTGTAAAAAAAACTTCATAGGAGAAATGATGGTAATAATAAAACAGTTGGGAAGCACTGTTATTCTCTTCTAAAGTGACTTAATGCTGTAGAAACAGTCCCCTTGCATTGTTACCACTCCAAACCTAAGCCACAAGGAAACCTTTTAGCCTTCTCTCAGTTTTCCAAATAGTTTCTATGTCACATTCTCCTATCAGTTACCAGGATTTGGTGATTTGCCTGTACCTACAAGAATGTTTTTAGTGGTACCTTTCTTTTTGCTGTCATTAGGAGAGACTTTCTCATCTCTGATTGTTTAACGTCCTGTTGACTCAACCACCTCCTTCTTTGTCATTAATAACACACCATTCTTCTGTCCTAAAGCTTTTATAAAGCAGAATGATGTTATTACATCAAATTAGAATGGCCTTAGAAATATTTATATATGGATAATTCACGAACGTATTTCTCTCATTCAGACCTCTCTCTCAAACTCTAAAAGGTGAGTTAGCAAACTATGGTCCTCAGGTCAAATTTGGCTGCAAACTGTTTTTGCAAATAAAGTTTTATTGAAACACAGCCATGCCCATTCTTTTGCAGATTGTCTGTAGCTGCTCATTGGCAGAGTAGTTGTGTCAGAGAACATTTGGCCCACAAAATGTAATAAAATATTGACCACCTGGCCCTTTACAAAAGGCCCTTTACAAAACAAGCAAAAAGCCTCTAGATCCATCTACCTACTTCTCTCCTTTATCTCCATTTAGATATCCGTACAACCTACCAAACTGAAAAGGTTTAAAATCAAACTCTGTTGTTTTTTTTTTTTCTCTCTAAAATCTCCAAACCCCAGTTGATGACAACTTCATCTTTCCAGTTACAAAGCCAAAAGTTCTGGAGTTATTTCCTCACTTCTTGGTTTTTCTCACACCTTGCCTCCAATCAGACCATCCCATTGGCTCTGGTTTCAAGTTGTACTCAGAAAGGGGTTTCTTCTCCAGCACCTTCACTAAGGCTTTGGCCTGAACCAGTGCCATGTTTTACCTGAACTACTGCTGTTGCTGGTCTATCAGCTTTTGCCTGTGGCCTTTGCAATCTTTTGGTCTCTTTTCAGCCCACAGCTGGAGTAATCACATGAAATGGAAGTCACTCTATGGCCTTTCACTTCTCAGAAGTCTATGGCTCCTAGTGTTCCTTAAAATAAAGGCAAACTGCCAGTGATGGCCCACCAAGTCCTAAGAGAGCTAGCTTTTCTTTGTTACCACTTGACCCTGTCCCTCACCACTGTCCCCATTGCTCACTCCCATCATCCAGTGCAGCTGCCTTAGCCTCCTTGCTATTTCTCAGTACACTACTCCTGCTTCAGGCCTTTGCATTAGCTGTACTTTCTGCCTGTAATTTTCATCCCTATGATAACCACATGGCTCATTCCTTCCCTTTTTGAAATCCTTCTTTTCTTTTTTCTTTTTAAGATTTTATTTATTTATTTGAGAGGGAAGGGGGAGAAAGAGAGAGAGAGAAAGTAGGGGAGAGAGATCATGAGCAGTGGGAGGGGCAGAGGGAGAAGCAGGCTCCCCGCTAAGCAAGGAGCCCGATGTGGGATTCGATCCCAGGACCCTGAGATCATGACCTGAGCCGAAGACAGACACTTAACTGACTGAGCCACCCAAGCACCCCAAAATCTTTTATTTCAATTGTTAACTTCCATCCCTACAAGAGTCTTGGTCTCCATTATCTTTTTTTATCTCACAGCATTTTCACCTTTAGCATAAAGAATTTACTTCTTTTGTGTACTGTTTATTTCCTGTTCTATCTCTCAGAATATAAGTTCTATAGGGCAGAGTTCTGGGCATCTTTTATTTGCCTGTTTATCTTAAGTACTTTAGAAGAATGCCTATCTCATGATAGGTCTAAGTACATGTTTGATGAATAAAAATGAAGGAAGGGAGCCTGGGTGGCTCGGTTGGTTGAGTTTCCAACTCTTGATTTTGGCTATGATCTCAGGGTTGTGAGTTCGAGCCCCACATTGGGCTCTGCAATGAATACGGAGTCTATTTAAGATTCTCTATCACCCTTTCCTTCTGCCCTTCCTGCCCCCACTCATCAACTCAGGTGCTCTCTCTCGCTCTCTCTCAAAAAAAAAAAAAAAAAATCAATTTTAAATTAGTCACTAAAAAACACAATAAACTTAAATGTTCGTGAAACTATGTTTATGTATGATTGTGTGTGTGTGTATATTCTTCTGGGTAATTTTCCTTGTCCCATAATACTGTAATTACTGTAAATGCTTTCAAACTAGGATGTTACTCTGCCTCTGAGATCACTACCTTTTCAGCCTTTCTTTTAAACTATCAATAACCTATTTTAGTGTCACATTGTTTGTCTTAAAAGTTGTTCATGCTTGATGGCCATCCATAAATCACCTTATTCTTCTAGATCCCTTTCTTCTACCTTACTCCAAATTTCATTAATAGAATTTCTGTGTCATTAATAGACTGTTTCTACGTTTGATCCCATCCACATTTATCATGATAAGTCTCCCACCAAAACGTCTCATCTTAACCTAAGTTCTACAGAAAGCAGAGCCTGAGGCAAGGATCATAATGCTTTTTACTGATGCACTGCCAGCTCAGGGCAATGATACAGTGGGGAAATGACAGTGGGGGAAGAAGAGCAGCAAAGCTGTGAAATACAGGGCTCTTGCCCTAGCCTCCCTTCTTGACCAGCTGTAGAAAGACACAGAAGCATTCTCAGTAAGTATGTTCTTCTGATATGCAGGAATTTTTTGTAAGGATAATAAAGAAAGGCCATAATTTGAAATATCAACCAAAGAGACAGAGAAAGGGAAATATATCTGTCTGACACCTTTAGACTCTCACTTCCCATCAGTCAGGGTTTCTGCGTAGAGTTGATTTTCCTTCACTTTTATGTCACCTCGTCTGGCTATGCAGGAAGCCGCTAGTGTGGCATTCTATTGAATCCAGAAATGACTTGGCAAAGAGTTCAGCAACTGGGAGGTGAGGACAGCTTAGGCCCAGTATTTTTTAATGTGACTCAGGCCTCCTCTGAGTAGACAAGGACACCAGCAAAGTGACCAGTGGCCTACGAAGAAGTGTCAGTTCTTTAAAAATAGGCCATCAAGGGAATCTAAATAGGTGTACAAAACCACCAACTCCAATTACCATCAGCCTGACTCAACTTCTGGCCATCCTCAGAGGAAAACAGCTTTTGAATCTTAGTTAACTCTTGCAAGTTCTCTAACTATCATTGGTCACAAGCTTACCAGTATTTGCTCTCTCACTTCCAGTCCTCGTGTCCTTCCAAACCGTGTCCCTAATCTCTAGTATTTGGCACTTCTATGATCTCACCCTGCATCCTCTCCCTTTGGTTCTTGTTCTATCATCCACAGCCAGTCAATCCAGGGTCGTTCCTGTGCTTAACTCCAGCCTACCACTCAGGAGAATCTCCGACCCTTAAATTCTTTGTCTTCTTTTACTTCTGGGTTGCCATGTAATACCGGATGATGTCACTACAAAAATAAAGCACATAAATGTCAAATTCCTACTGTTCTAACTTAGCCATGTCTTCACCGATGTTTTGCATTTTTTTATTCATCTCAAATGGACTCTAGCATTTTCACCACCATCTATTGAAATGTCCTATTTGCTCAGTCTCTAAATTAACTTTTCAATTCATTTCTTACAGATTATTATATTTACTGACTTATTAGTTCAAGAACATTCAAAATTGGCTTATCCCCACTTGAAAATCTTCTTTGAGTTTTTCCTAAGGTTAATGCTTTTACTGACTCATGCCATGATTCCACCTAAATTACATCCTTTAGAACCTTACTTCAATCATTAGCTACTTTTTTTAAATCTTCATTTTGTCCCACCTTTCTTTATATATCTCCTCAAGCCTCTGACTAGGGTCTCTTCTATCCTGAAATTGACCTATACAAGAGGGAAATGAAATAAATCAATTAGTTATTCTTTAATTTCATTTTTTCCAGCTGCAACCTAGTACAGATTAAGTTATATGGCAAAGACTGTATTTCCAGCAATATAATCTGTTTTTAGAGATTCTTAGGTAACATAGTTGGAGATAAAAATATGTAAATAGGGAAGTACTCACTACAGCTTTTACTGTGTGAAGCCATTTACATGGCTAAACCCAAAGTGTCATATTCAGCCTTTAGCAGTAACAGTGATTTGAATAAGTGTCTAGAAGTTGACTTCTAGTAAACTAGTTCATGCTCCTTTAGGCAAAACTAGGTTAGTCAAGATGAAATCTTAGTAGTATGTAATTTGCTGTATTCCTTTTGTTACACTTGATTTATTAGTATTCATCTTAGTAACTTAAAAGTAACCCTAGTTCCTGGCTAATTATTAGTGCTATAAAAATAATCATGGACACACTTTAGGAATAGTGCTGTGAGGCGCCCTGTGGTCCCACTCCCCAGTAAAACAATTATAACTGGTGAACACTATGCAAATAATCATGCAAAGTGCCTGGAAATTTTTATAGAGCATACATATAGAGTATAAGGAGCATACGTATAAGCTAAATTTCTTAGAGGAGAATTTATAAATACCTGTCTTTAAAATGAGGAAAGATAGCAAATAATTTTTCACATTAGAATTTTGGCGGGGGGAGGAGGGCAAACTATATCTGCAGCAAACAGAAATAAAGAAAAAATAAAGACCAGATTAAAAATAAGATGGAAAATATAAAATCAATGAAACCGAAGTTGTTTCTTTGAAAAGATCAAAAAAATTAGTAAATCCTTACTTAGCCTAATGCGGGAAAAAGGAATTACCAAATTACTAACATCAGGAAGAAAAGAGAGCCTATCATTATCACCTTACAAATATATATATAATATATAATATATATAAATTTACATATATAAAAGGGGAATTTTTTTAAAGATTATTTATTTATTTGACAGAGAGAGATCACAAGTAGGCAGAGAGGCAGGCAGAGAGAGAAGAGGAAGCAGGCTTCCCTGCTGAGCAGAGAGCCCAATGTGGGGCTTGATTCCAGGACCCTGAGATCATGACCTGAGCCGAAGGCAGAGGCTTTAACCCACTGAGCCACCCAGGGGTCCCGTAAAAAGGGAATATTATGAACAGTTGTACACCAAGAAATGAGATAACATAAATGAAATGTACAAATTCATAGAAAGATACAAACTACAGAAACTGGCTCAAAAAGTAGAAAATGTGAATATACCTATTATAGGTAAAAAGATTGAATTTGTAATTTAAAAATTATACAAAAAAGCCCAGGCTTAAATGGATTTACAGGTCAATTCTACCAAACTTTTAAAAAGAATTAATATGAAAGCCCCACAAACCCTTCTAAATACTAGAAGAGGAAGATATATTTTCAAACTTGGTCTGCAAGGCCAATATTAACCTAATACTAAAATCAAACAAGATACCATTAGAAAAGGAAGCAACAGATCAGTACTTCCTCTAGAGATAGGAAATCCTCAACAAAATACTGTCAAATGGAATCCAGCAATATGCACACAAAGCAGTCTATATCAAGGTCAAGTGGAATTTATTCCAGTAATTCATACTTTGCTTAACATCCAAAAATAAGGTGAAAAATTGACCTCATCAATAGAATATAGAACAAAAATTACATGGTTATGTCAGTAAACACTGAAAAAGTGTTTGATAAACTAAACACTCTTCACTCTTTCATGATACAAGTACATAACAAACTAAAAAAACAGAACTTCCTTAAACTTAGAAACGGCATCTATGAAGGGGCTCCTGGGTGGCTCAGTTAGTTAAGTATCTGCCTTGGGGTCAGGTCATGATCCCAGGGTCCTGGGATCGAGCCCCATATTTAGACCCATGTCAGGCTCAGCGGGGAGCCTGCTTCTCCCTCCCTGCCCTACCCCCAGCCCCCCCATGCTCTCTCTTGCTATCTCTCTCTCAAATAAATAAAATCTTTAGGGGGAAAAAAAAAAAAGAAAAGGCATCTATGAAAACCCCTCAGCTAATACCATACTTAATGGTGAAAGATGGAAAACTGTCCTGCTAGGATGAGGAAAAGACAAAGATGTCCATACTCTTCATGTCTCCTTAATGCTGTACAGGATATTCTAGCCAAGGCAGGAAGAGTAATAAAAGGCATCTAGGTAGGAAAAGGAAAAATCTACCTTTATGAACAGATGACAGGATCTTGCATAAAAGCAATCTTAAGGAATGGAAACCTCTCTAAGAAACAATAAACAAGTTAATCAAGTTTGCAGGATATAGGATCAATATACAAGAATCAGTTGTATTTATATATACAATAAACAATTTGAAAATTAAAACAAAATAACATCCAAAAGAATATACCTATAATTAGGCTTAACAAAAGAAATGTAAGACTTGTAAAGTGAAAACTACTGTAAAACAGTGTTCATTTTAAAGAGGATACTGTGAAGGTGGTGATACTCTCTGGCTTAGTTTTCAGTGGCTAACACGAATTACCAAAAACTTGGTGGCTTAAAACTACAAAAATTTATTTTCTCAGAATTTTAGGGCCCAGCAATCCAAAATCAAAGTACTGACAGGGTAGTATTCCCTTTGAAGTCTGTAGAGGACAACCTTCCCTTGCCTTTTCCAGCCTCTGGTATAGTTCCAGACCATCCTTGGCTTGGGGCTATGTAACTTCAATGTCTATCCCCATCTTTATATGTCCTTCCCTTCTGAATGACTGTCTTTTCTGGGTCTTATAAGACTTGGATAATCTAGGGTGATCTTATCTCAAGATCTTTGATTACAGGGGTGCCTTAGTGGCTCAGTTTGTTAAGTGCGTCATGATCTCAGTGTCCTGGGATAGAGCCCCACATTGGGCTCCCTGCTCAGTGGGGATTCTGCTTCCTCCTCTCCCCCTCCACTCCCCTCTGCCCCACCCCCTGCTCATGCTCTCTCTCTCTCGAATAAATAAAATCTTTATTAAAAAAATCCTTAATTACATCTGCAAAGATTATCTTTGCAAGTAAGGTCTCATTCACAGATTGCAGGTTTAGACCATGAACATATTTTTTTGGAATCATCATTTACCTCCTAAATTCTCCAAATGGATCTATAGATGGAACATAATCTCCATCCAGCTGGCTTTTTTGTTATTGTTTTTGAGAAATTGACAGAAGTTCAATTTCTAAACTTCATATGGAAAACAAGGAATTTTGAGTAGTCCAAATAATAGCAAAAAACTGCTATTTAAAAGAAGATAGGGTGACCACTAATACTCCCAAACAATATATAATTTCCAAACAATGCAACAAAAATCAAAAGGTAGCAAAAATAAACAGAAGAAAAGTGGGAAGTAAAATGTAGGGGATAGGATAGTAGAATTACATATAAACATACTAATAATTGTAGTAGAAGTAAATGGACTGAACTCAATAAGGAAATATACTAGATTTTATTTTATTTTTGGAAGGTAGTTGACATACAGTGTTACGTTAGTTTCAGGTGTATATCTTGGTGAGTCAAGATCTCTATACATTATGCTGTGCTCACCACAAGTGTAGCTACCATCTGTCATTATACAACACTATTACAATATCATTGACTATATTCCCTTTTATTTCCATCACTTACTTATCCCGTAACTGGAAGCCTGTATCTCCCATTCTTCTGGATTTATTTTGCCTCCTCCTATCCCCTATCTTATGGCAACCATCAGTTTGTTCTTTGTATTTATAGGTCTGATTCTGCTTTTTATTTGTGCGGCTTTTTAAAATTCCACATTTGAGTGAAATCAAATTTGAGTGAAATCATTCTGGATTTTAAAAGTCTAGCTATATCCTATATTTTGTGCCTAGTGGCACAAAAATGTGGTAGGTAAAACATAGCAGATGACATGCCAAATATAAGGGCGAGGGCTATCTTGCTGTTATAATGACATCAGGGGAAAAAATAGTTTTTCAAAAAACAGGATAAAGCGGATCACAACAAAACAATAGTAGGCTTAATTTTATCAGGAAAATGTAATCATTCTAAATTCATATAAACCTAGTAACAAAGTTTCTAAATATATAAAACAAAAGTCAACAGAAATACTAAAAGAAATTGACAACCATCAACACGATGGCGATCATAATCTTCTCCCAGTGCCTGATAGAGCAAATGGACAAAAGTATCAGAAAATACTAGGTCATGAAGCAAGTCCCAACAAAATTCAGGGAAACAGGATCATAAAACTACATGTCTTACTGATCTGTACAAAATAGATAATAATCAAAGCAGAAAGAAGTTATGTTTAAGCTACGTTTCTATCTGGTGGAAGAGCTTTGTTTTTTTAGTTTATTTTTATAATTTTCATATTGTGGAAAGGGAGCTAACATTTATCAAATGCCTAGTGTGTACCAGTTGTTTTACTTTGAATCCCCAGAAAAGCCTTGTGAGAATAATTATTTTCATCATTTGCATGTGAGGAAACAGATACTCAGGAAAGCTAAGTGATTTCCTAAGTTCTGGCAAGTGATGGAGTTGATGTTTGAATTTAGATTTGTCTGGTGGAGTCACATAAAGTTCCTTCCCCCTCCTTTCTTTATTCATATAAACCCTGAATAATTGCCCCTAAAATGAAGAGTTAACACCATACCACCCGATAGAAATTATTTGCAGCAGTTTTAGTCCAGAAGAAACTGAAAGCTCACTTTACCAGTATTATGGGAACAACAAGATGCTGTGCTTCAATGTGGAGACGATCTCGTTTTAATCAAGGGATGGTGAGCAAAAGGAGGAGAAAATATGAAGGGCAAGTTTGAAGGGAGAGAGTTTAGCCTTCTTGGGAAAAAATGGGTGTGTCTTAGAAATGGGTACATTTCTTTAGCCATGTGGTGGAATTTAAATATGATTTTATTTATGTATTTCATCAACCCTATGAAAAAGGTGAATTTCTATTTCACATTGTATAACTGAGAAAACAGACTCAGAAATCAGGTAATTTCACCTGGTATTTCACTGATGGCATTAGATCAGGAATAGACACCAAGAGTCCATGTTGATAGCGTGTTACACCATAGTGCCTCAGGTATGTGAATGTTTTCTCATAGTGGAACCATTCCTTCTTTCATGAAAACACATCTTCAATCTATATTTTAGTTATTTTTTTTTCCTTCTGGTCCAAATTCCTATTTTCATTTCAGTCAGCCAAACTATTGGACAACTTTAAATTTTAGCATTTTTCTTTCTGGGACCTGACTTTGAGATACATATAAAAATTGATAATTGTCCTTTTTTTTTACTCTTATAATGTAGGATCCACAGATAAAAGATTAGGGAAAAATTTTGTCCAAACGAAGGAATTTGGAAAGAGCTAGAAAGCCAATCAGAAGGCTAAAGCCAAGGAAGACTAATGTCCAGAAAGACAAAGACATTCATCCTGAGATAAAAGTCGAGGACACAAAAAACGGGGGAATTAGAGCTGAGTCAACAGGCTGAGTATTGATCAGCACTGAACTAGAATACATTTACCATATAGGATAAACAGGAGGATTTTAATCTCACTTGTGTCTGAATGCTTCCTGTCTCTATCTCATCAAATTTCAGAAGTAAAGGGCAAGTACATTGGGCTGTAGGGGAAGTAGGAAAGAATTAGGCCTAGAAGTGTCTGTTATGTTTGGAATGTCTTTGATGTGATTTTAGCCACATCTGTAGGACACAGAGGGCCTTCTGTTGGATCCCAATAGCCCAGTTTGTTTCTTTCCAGAAACTTTATCTATGGACTACATTTATTATAGGATACCAGCTATGAAAAATTCCAAATTTTCCCTTGTTTTTATATTTGCGGTAAAATAAGATACAGTTTCTATATGGAAAGTAAAAGTCTTCTGCCATTTCAAATATTTAGCCTGACAAACCAATAATGGTTTCCCAAACAACGACAGTATAATTGCTGTGTAGTATATGGGATTAAAAATCCAAAGGACTCAGACAAATGCTACATAAATCTAAATTAGGGGTTTCATTTTATTCTTTTATCTTTTTCAGTAAAAAATGCAAACAAAATTCTCGAAGTATTTTTTGGCACCAGTTTTTATTTTTGAGATGTATTTGCTATTTGCAAAAGGTTAAAAAGTACTACATTATGTTAAATGAAGAATCTGAATAATACCTTTTAAAAAATATCCTATCAGGATCACCTAGCTGGCTCAGTTGGTTAAGAATCTGCCTTCAGCTCAGGTCATGATCCCAGGGTCCTAGGATCGAGCCCCATGTTGGGCTCCCTGCTCCCGGAGGGAAGTGTGCTTCTCCTTTTCTTCCTTTCCTTCCTCTCTCTCTCTCTCTCTCTCTCTCTCTCTCTCATAAATAAATAAGTAAGTAAGTAAGTAAATAAATATCTTTTAATAAGAAGAAATCCTGTCAGTGGCAAATGAAAGAAATAATACTAAAAGAGACCTAGAAACTTCCACTTCATGTGTTTGTTGATACTTCACACAATGCCTAGAATAATGAATTTGCTCATAAATAGCAATATGTTCTATTAATTCTCATAAAATAGTGCTTTCTCATGGAGATTTTATTTTCACTTCCTTCCCAAACCTTAGTGAGCTCAAGTTCAGTCTGTCTCGAGGGTTGCTGGGTGCTTGTGTGTTGATGCGAGTAAAAACCATGTACATCATTATTAGTGATATGGCTACATCTATTTATAAATTATTTATAACTTTTGTAAAGAGATGTCTCAAATATCTTCATGTTTTACCAAGCAAGACGTGGGGACAGTTTCTGTTTTATTCTAGAGAGAACAGTTTTTCTTATTTTGTTTCGCAATGACTTTGCAGACGGAGAGAGTGAAAGGTTTTACTCTTCTGATCGACTCTCTAGTTTGCAGTAAGTCACGTGGTTTCTGTCTTAGAAACGTAGAAATCATGAGCGGGAAAGAACCTTAGAAATCAGTCCTGTGATTTTACAGACTGGGAAACTGTAACATAGAAAGTTTAAGTGACTTTCCAAGGTAACAGATTTAGTTAGTGGCCGAGCCTCATTCCGTTAGCAGTGTTTTTTCATTACACACCTCCTATTTTACATCATGTCGTAATAACTGATCAATTCACACAAAAAAAGTAAAACCTAGTTGAACATTTGACCTATTAGCGTGATGAGGGCTGCAAAGTTCCCCATTTTGTGTGTTACACAGATGATAACTGTTACTACATTACATGGTGTCCACCTGATGAAGGCAGTGAGGAAAACATGCCTTTCTAGTCTTCGTATCAGGATATATTGTGTCTTATCCTTAATGACTTGGTTCTCCACTGGGAACACTGAATTCTGCAATGGATCACTTTTTCCTTTTCTGATTGCCTGCACAGAAGCTACGAGTAAATGTGTGGCTTATTTATTTTATTATTGTAGACGGCTGTGTATTGAATCATTCTGTTACCTTATTTCTGGCTTTAGTTTACACCCCTACTCATGATTCTTGTTTTCTTATACACCTATTTCTATACTGTATTACACTGTTCTGTTTGGTTGTTGGAACCTAAATCTTTTTAGTGGCAAGACAAATATAAATAACCAAACCTATATGGGGCTCGATTCACTATGGAACTCTTTTATCATAGATCAAGTTTCAGAATTTATCCCATAGCGGATTTTGAATATATTTAGAAAGCCTTTTCTAACTCAATTTGATTGGTTGATTCTCTTCAACCTTGGGCTAGTCTCATTTTGATAAGTTTACATCATGGAGATGACATGAGGAAATTAAATTATTTTGTAACTTGTTTACCTAATTTGATTTGCCTGAACTACATCTGAACCTGAATTAAAACTTACAGAAGATAAATAACAGGTTTGCTATAAAAAGTACCTCATATAAATGTGAAGAGATTAAATATCAGTACTTTAGAAAATCTTTTAGCCAGGTAAAATGTTTGCTTTATCAGGGTTTCTGCGGATTTGAAAAGCTGTTGGTGTAGCAGATATATTTCTGAGAGAAGATTAATGATAGTGGCTTCAAATTTGAAGCAAACTCTTTTCCAACTACTTCCAAGTGAGGAATCCTCAAAGTGGGAGAGCTACACAGGGAATTACAGAGTAGCTCAGAAATCTTCCACAATTCTAATTTATGTTTGCAATTTGTTCAGGGCCTAATAATTTAGTTGTGCTTGAAAGTTGTTTTACTTAAAAAAAAATTGTTTTACTTTATAAAGGAACATTTACTGTTTCTGATTATTCTATTCACAAGACTACATGACCTCAGAAGCAAACTACTACGCTGGTCCTTTCTTAGCTTCCTCCCCCAGCTTTTCTGAAGGTTCATCTATGGGAACCCTTACATATCTATTACATGTGGAGATATTATTATTTAAGAATCAGCAAATACTTTGAGACAAACAGTAGCACGAGATTCCAAGCTCACTTCTCTGTTGTTTCCTTTGTTCCTTGATCTTGGCTTCTCACATTATGGCTGTCATAATAGTTCTCTGATCACTTCAAAGAGTTAATGTTCGTAGTTTATCCTGTTGACATAGTCTCATCATGAAGGTGAATCTGATACAAGTTGCATAACCATAGCATGTCACAGACTTTCTGCTGCAAAATAATACTTGTGTTTCCTATTTCATTTACAATAAATGTCCCCTCTTCTTCTTCCTTAACTTAGGACTAGGTAGCACCAAGTCCAAACGTAATTGTCAATTTATCTAAGCTTTGGAAATCTAGGCTGTAAGATTTCAACTCTACTGACCTTTAAGTGACCTTTGCCTTGTGCCAGGTGTCTTCTAGTCAACCTACTGGATGCTTCCAGTTTACCAGGGCATGTCTGAGGCTCCGCCCTGCCTGAGGTCTTTTTTAAACTGAGTTTTCCTTCTTCAGAACTCTGTAATCTGCGTCCCATATTCTCAACTCCAATTCTTTATTCTGTCCTCTGAAAGCTTACAGTGCCCCTCCCTATGAAAGCAGGGTTAGCTATTAAATATCCTCCTGCCTCTAAATTCTAGTCTTTCTGCTTCTTTGTTTTTCTATGATTTGAATCACTTTCTGAAATACAGAACTTATGTTGTCACTTCATTGCTCGATACCTCTCATGCTTTCCTTATTACCCCTGGAAAAAGCCCAAAGTCCTTGGCATGGAGTCTACGGCCCTATGTGTGCTGGTCACAGCTTACTTCTCCAGCTGTATTTTTAGCTTTACTTCTCCATGCATCCAAAGGTCCAATTTTTCCAGATTTTTTCATGGAAATGCACACTTAATTTTTTTTTTTTTTTTTTTTTAACCAGAACATGTCCTGTCTTTCATGCCTCCCTGTTTTGGTTACGGATGTACTTTCTTCCTTAAATGCTCTTTCTTCTTCCTTTCCCAGCAGAAAGTCTGCTGGCTCTTTATAGTCCACTGAAGCCTCACCTCTGTTGTGAGACCTTCATTCTCCTCCCCACCAACATTGAGAGGGCCCTGTCACACGGTGATGATTCCAATATTGCTGTTTTTACATTGTAAGAAATTTAAAATACTGTTTATGGTTCTGATGTTTTTCTCCAGCTGGTCTATAGCTCCTGAGGCTCCTTTCTCCTTAGCACAGTGCTTGACAAGTAGTAATTGCTTTACAAATGTTGGTTACCTAGAATTGAATTGCAATGAATACCAGGGTTTGTCTTGGGCTTTGGCTGATTCTTTAGACAGAGGACAATTTCAAGTCCTTGCATGGAAGTCCCAGGGGAGATTTTTTGTTTTATTTTTGTTTGTTTGTTTTTTGTTTTTTTTGTTAGGTGGGTCTTTCAGACTTGTTAGCCCATAGAATATAGGAAGGAAGCTGCCAGCTTTCCCTTACATCTTGGTCCAACCCTAGATAATATTATAAGGGATATTGTCATTTTTTTTAAAGATTTTATTTATTTATTTGACAGAGAGAGATCACAAGTAAGCGGAGAGGCAGGCAGAGAGAGAGGGGGAAGCAGGCTCCCTGCTGAGCAGAGAACCCGACGCGGGGCTCGATCCCAGGACCCTGAGATCATGACCTGAGCCGAAGGCAGAGGCCTTAACCCACTAAGCCACCTAGGAGCCCCAGGAATATTGTCGTTTTTAAGCACAAAAATTTTTTTCTAATCCCTGCAAAGAAACTAAAGTGTTATACAGTTGGAAGTGGAAAAAAGACTGTATAGAATACGAATACCTTATAATTTGAGCCAGAAGTTGCATCTGTATCTATTAATTTAGTTCTAAATTGTCATCAAAGTATAATACCAGGTGGCTCCATGATTTCTTAATAAGTTGGTTGGTTCTTAGCTGGGGATGAATTCTATTTTGCAGTTGAGTTCAGAGGTACTTGGGTTGCTTTTTAGATTCAGATTATTTTGGGGCTTATGCTCTGACAAACTGAACTATAATGTAAACTTAGAATGCAAAGCAGGCATCTGCTTGTGCCCGAAGCATTGGAAAAATGAGGTCTTAGGGCCCTTCGTATAAAGTTTCCCAAATGCATACTATGCTATAAAATTGAAGAAATCAAAGAGGCAAAATAAAGTAAGTGGAAATGCAGACAGGCACACCCTAGGGTAACTTCATAAGGTCAGAATGGAAAAAAAAAATAGAATTGCAATTATACCTGGAAGAATCATAGAAAAGAAATAGAATATTTGAGGTCTCCCTGAAAAGCTGAAGGGGTTGATGTTACCTGCATTTGAAACACGAACAGTGTTTGTACTCTGGTGATGGGTGCAGAGGAGGGGAGAGAACATCTGTTAGGTCCTAGAAATTTGAAGGGGAGGGTCCTCCCATGAGGAAGTTCACTGAGATGGGCTTTTCAGCTCCAAATCAGAAAGGAAGCCAGGACTTGCTAGAGGAGTGATCCACTCTTGGGTGTGGACAAGTTGGTTGTCTTAAGGTTCTCTTTCTATCCTGTAACAGTGGGGAGAGCAACACAGAAACTTTCCCAACCACCGCCTTACTCATAGGGACAATTGAAAATGGAAGCTGATCCAATCTGGCCCCCATCAGACTCAAGCAGAGAATTGCTGGGGCTGCCTGTGTCTCTGCTGCCCTTGGAGCTGCTGCCTTCTCTGTGAGCAGTGGGAAATCAGACAGATTGATGACTTCTGGGTTTCCCCAGCTCAGTAGTTGGAGCACAAGGAGCTGTGGGACTGTAAAATAAATAGGACAGTCTTTAGATGACTGTGAAAGCAGCAGTTGTACATGGTAACATATAAGACACTGAGCAGCAAACATACATTCCAAAGGGAAAGGGACGGGATACAGAAAATCTTAACTGGACTAGGGATGGGGTAAGTGGGAGCGTTCAGAGTCTTCTAAAGGAAATTTTCTTTGAACAGGTGGGGTCTAATCTCACACCTCCATACCAAGAAATCATGATTTTTCTTTTCTGGGAATCTAGAAGCACCTGTTCTATTTTCCACTGAAGTTCACTATTGTTACTTCTAATAATTTCTGAATTCACTGAATGTGTTTACTCAGTGCCTACGTTACTTTCTGTGAGGCATGTCACCCAGAAAAGAAATTATGTGAAGTAATACCATGCACAGGGTTATATTATACTATCAGGATGCTTTCACAATATTGCACTAATGATGCTCAACGTACCAGTGTGAACTTTGCAATTTGAAATTGATACAACACGGCCAAGCACTGACTACTATCTTTTTGTCTCTTTCGTTCTCTTGGATTGTCACATCCCTGAGGTTCATTAACCTTAAATGGCTGATAAAGTGGCTGCATGTCCTCTATTTTCCATTTTAGAAAGAAGATGCATTTTACTACTGATAAGCAATGTCTCTTCTCTCCGATGCTAGCTGGTATGCTATTCTTACATCCATGAGTTAGAAATGTATGATACATGCTTAAGATTTTCTACCCTGCTGGGGACTTGCAGAACTTTGGTAGGGAAGAGGGGGGAAATGCTGGCTCTTGGCCTCTGCCCTGAGCTGTAAAAAATACTCTTCTAAATTAACATATTTCTCTAAATGCTCTCCACGTGTTATTTGATTTTTAAAGTGTGCACTAGTTGACAAAAACTGTTAGAGGCTTATCTGGGTCCATATTGAGAGCTGTCAAGGTAGAAACTTTGTCCTGGAAAATAGATTTAGTCATTTCGCACAAACCATCACAGAACAAAAATCCGTCTCCAAGTGTTAAATCCGCCACCCCGACAGACATTATCCTAACAAATAATTTATTCCCCAGAGGACTAACATAACCTAGATGTATTTCATCACTATCGATTATAGGGAGAAATAGATAAATATATTTTTAAAACTTAAACTTCACCCAGACCTTGAAGAAAGCAGATTTTTTGAGATGCTTACTTTAATGCAAACATTGCACACTGGCTGATTAAATGAAAAGCAACGTGAAATAACACTCTATCTATAGCACATTTTTCATTCATTGCGCAGAGCTGGCCTGAGGCTTGTATAAAAAAGTACCAGATGTTTTGGGGTTTTTTTGTTTTTTTTTTGTTTTGTTTTTGAAATAAATTTCTCTTTGTATGATGACAGATTCTCTTTGAAATTACAAAGTACATAATAGCACAGTTTGTCATTTGAAATCAAATTTTATTCCCAAGTTCCATCTCAAGGACGAGGCTCACTGTAAGTTTCCTTAATATGATCACATTACAGTCTTCCCACTTGGGAGTTTTGTACCCCAGCCAAGAGGACTAATTAATTCTAAAGAGCAAAAGGTTCACTTAAAGAACCATTTCCTGGTTTGATTAGGGTGTTAAACGGTATTAACATAATCTATTGATATACGCCATAGTCCAAGGTTTAAGCCATATTCTTTTCCACTGTTCCTCCTAAGGATAACACTTAGGAGTGTGGCAAATTTTTCATTTTACAGAGGGGAGTCAAGTTAAAATGCCTAAGACGGAAGGTCGCTATGCTGCTGAGGTAGCCTTTGCATGCCTGAGGGGATATCCTCGATCATGGTGATTACAAGAATAAATAGAGCCGTGAAGTTATAAAATATACTCCACTGGTTGCCAAAGATAAAGAAAAACTGATGGTGCGGTCAATGGTTTTGTATGGAAATTAGTGTTCTTACACATGGTTAGTAGGAATTTAAGTGGTGATAGACTTGAGATGGGATAATTTGATAAGAAAGCTATGAAAAATAGTTTTGAGTCAGCAATTCTTTTAGGAATTTATTATACAAATACATTTGCAAGGACGCGAATATTGATCACAAACTGTTGTAATAGAAAAAATGACATAGATGTTTAGCAAATATAGGACTGGTAAAATTAATAATCATCTACCTAGCAGTAAAATTATATAAGATTATGGATGCTCTGCTACCACTTGAGTAAAAATAGGAATATGCATATATACACATATGTACATACATACATACATATGCATGCACATTCACACAAACTCATTTACATGATTTTTCTATGCAATATCTCCATGAAACACTTCTGGAAGGGTGCATAAGAAAGTTAAGCTGTTTGTTCCTAGAAGGGGAACTGAAACATGGAATGGGGATATAAAATATTTTTTATTGTTTTTACTATTATTTTACATTGTCAGAAAGTTTCTCTGTGTCCATGAGCTATTTTTTAGTTAAATGAATAAATATTTTAAGAAAATCATTTTTTCAGAGAAGTTTATTTTGCGGTTAATCCTATTTTCTTTCTGTCTTACATTATATATTACTGCAGAAAAAAATCTCCCCATGGACTAGTTGGGAAAAAAATTAAGATTGTAGCAAGCTTTTATTGTAGAATAGGTAATGTTATTTAGAATCTTCATGCCACATTTTTTGTCTTTTCTTGATCTGGTAGATAAAAGCATTGGGGTTTGACAGAAATGCACTTACGTTGTGATATTCTGTCTGCCTAGCACATTTGTTTTCTTCCAGAAATATCGTCATCATTCTTTGGAAATTTTTCTTCTCTCCCTCCAACCGCATGTGTCCATAAGAGTTGTTTTGGTTTGTTTTGGCTTGGTTTTTACCAGACTATTCCTCCTTGGCCAGCATTCCCAGGAGGACGCTGCATTTAAGTCTGGCCAATGAGACAATGGCTGCCCTGAGAGCTTCTAATCAAGTTAACGTGAAGTTAACACACACATGCACACGCACAGTCTCACATGTTTAAAGAGTAGTTTTCAAATTCAAATATTAGAAACAAGGTTATTTTGAAAATTAAGCATGTGTGTGTGTGTTAAACACACCATAAATAGCACAAGATGTCAAACTCTGCAAATTGAATTTAGTGAGGCAAAAACAACATTTGTTTTGATTTTCCAGATTTCTTTGTAAAAAAAAGTTTTCCTTTAAAGATTGCAGAGGTGCCAAAATAAAAACTATTACTGTAACCACATTGGAATAATATCAAAATGACAAAACTATAAAAAAGCTATGGGAGTCAATGTTGCATATTTGTTTTTTCTTTTTATTAAATGAGACAGTATGTTTCATATTGCTACATGACCTCTTCCTGGGACATGTTTTAAGAACTCACTAAATTTTATCTGACAGTTTATTTGTTTTCACATTGCATATACTAAGAATGAACGATCGTAGAAATTTTGGGGTGTCTATAAAATATGATAGGACTAAATATATTTATTGATCAGGACTGCTCATCTTACTTCCCTCTCTGCCCCTGAGAGAAATTTTCTTTTCAGATCGAAAGCTTTCTTTTAAAAAGAACAAAAAAACCCCACCATGATGTATTCCAAATCCACACTTATTGTAATAGCATTCATTAAAAAAACATGAAAATGGGGCGCCTGGGTGGCTCAGTGGGTTAAAGCCTCTGACTTTGGCTCAGGTCATGATCTCAGGGTCCTGGGATCGAGCCCCACATCAGGTTCTCTGCTCAGCAGGGAGCCTGCTTCCCCCTCTTGCTCTCTGCCTGCCTCTCTGCCTACTTGTGATCTCTCTCTGTCAAATAAATAAATAAAATCTTTAAAAAAAACAAAAAACAAAAAACAAAAAAAAACATGAAAATGACAGAGTATCCAACAGTAGGGTGTTGTTTTAAAAGTAGAGGAGGGGATAAGTAGTTTCTGGATGGTTCCCTCGAGAAAAGAACAGACCTAGAAATGGTGGTAGGATCTAAGCAGGTGTGAGAAAGGGCAGTTTCAAATGTGCTGATCAAAACCTGGGCTCTGAAGTCTTGCCCAAACTCAGAGACCCACTGGAGGGGGAGTGAGCAGACGGACTAGCTGGTCTGGAACAGATGGTCCCAGCTGCAAAATCATGAACGATGCTTTTGCAACTGTATGTTTGCACCAAATTTATAAGAAGCTATCAGTGACATGATGATGATAGCAATGTTGAAGCAAAAGAGATCTGATGACTTGGTGGAAAATGAACTGAACTGTGGAGAAAGGTCTTTTACATAACCCAGCCTGAGAGATGACAGGGGCATATAAATGGGGACAATGACAGAAATTCATGACCAATTGGTTAATGCAATAATAACAAATACTTTCACTTGTTCCGTGTTTACTCTCAGTAGGAGCAATTCTAAGCGTTGCAGAGCCAAATGCATTATTTCATTTTCATAGTAACCATGAGAAAGCTCTTAGTTCCCCCCACTTTGTACAGGTAATCGAACAGAGGTTCAGAGAATTTAAACAACTGGTCCAAGATGGCCGCCCCACTGGTAAACAGCAGTGGCAGGATTTCACCCTAGGCCGTCTGACTCCCCCCACTCTGTGCTACCTAATAGGATTTGGTGGCTTGATCCCCTTCCCACTCCTTCTCTCTGAGCCATCCCCTATTACTTTGCTCCTTGTTAACTCTTCTGTAAATAGGCTGCCTCCTTGCTGTTCCTGAACAAACACATTCCTAACTTAGCTTTTGCTGCTCTTACTTCCGGCAAGGATGCCCTTCACTCAGAGAGCCACATGGCTTTTCCTCCTTCACTTTGTTCAGGGACCTGCTGGAGCATCTCCTTAGTGAAACCTTTTTTTCTTTTTTTTTTTTTCCACTTTCCGATGCAAAATAGCTTCCCCACTCTCCTGCTTTAGTTTCACCACAGAATTTATCCAACATGACAAACCACTCAATGATATGTTGACTGTCTTCCCCAACCGCTTCAGAATATAAGGCTCTGAAGAGGAGCACAGGGTCTTTTTCTTCACTTTAGTGCCTCTGTGAATATCAGACGCAAAGGCGATATTTAGGAAATGCTTGTTCAATAGATGAACAAAGGGAACAGATAAAACTTTCTTTTGGAAATCTGATTTAAGGACATGTCTAAACCCAGCAGACATCTCCCTAGACCATCAGTTCCATGATGGCATCAGTCACATGTCTTCAATTTAGGTCTCCGGTGCCTGGTACAGTAGCACAATAGAATTAAAATGAATTGCCCCAAGCATGATAAGTATACCACAGTAGATATGTATGTAAGCTTTGTCTCCACCTACCTTAGATGATCTCTCCCTCACATCTTTCCTTTTCCTGTGTGCTCACACTTTCTAGTTTGATCATCCAACAATTGACTCTCTAAGATCCTGAGTCATTCATTTATTTGTAGGATGAATTGCCTCTTGTCTCCCTCCTCAAGGTGGTTTTTGTCTGCACCATTTATTGGGATTCCTTTATTATTATTTTATCTTTAACTTTTTGGTGTATTCATATCTTTTCTGTATACCTTGATGTGTTCATGATTTATACCACTCTCATTTTTCTTTGTATCATTTCCAAGAGTATGCACGTGAATGAAAAGAAAAAGAATATATTCTGAGGTGAAAAATTTTTATCACAGGGATGGAAAATGAAGATAAACCTCTGTGTTTCAAGTAGACAGAGTGAACCACCTGAAGATTTAATCAGCTGAAATAGGACTCATCGAACAGACCACTCACTGCAAACTCCAAAAGCCCTTTGTACTAGGTACAGTTTGAGACATATAGCATCTTCTGAATGAGGAAAGTGAATAAGGGAATTCCTATAAGATTTTCCAAATGGAACTTTGGTTATTCTTTATTTGACAGGCTTTCACTGAAGGAAAAAATCTTAGGCAAAATAAATATAAAATCACATAGAATGCTACATGAACATTACTTTAAATTAGTGTGTATGCTTTTGATAGCAGTTCCCTTTTTGTGTGTGTGTGTCTCCGAAATTATATATTTGCTATTCTGTTTCAGGATACATGATACCAAGGAGTAGGAACCATATTCACAATATTTAATTGCCTTAAGAAATGCTTCCCTGTGTCTCAGAAATATGCATCTCCCATATATGTTCTGTGGGAGGGAAGGACTATAGATTTCGAGAGGCCCAGGAAAGAAGGTTTCAGGAAGAGAGGAGGTGTTCGGTTTTGCTGATGGGAAAAAAGATACACCTGCGGGCAGGTCTGGAGCTGATGCCAGTGCTCGTGAAGTGTAACTGTTTTGAGAGATGACACACTGCCTCTTAAAAGCTACAAAGTTCTTTTAAAAACTCTCAGTAAGGGTGCCTGGGTGGCTCAGTCAGTTAAGTGTCTGCCTTTGGCTCAGGTCGTGATCCCGGGGTCCTGCGATCAAGTCCTGCATTGGGCTCCCTGCTCCTTGCCTCTCCCTCTCTCTCTCTTTCCATCTCTCATGAATAAATAAATAAAAATCTTTAAACAAAAATAATTTTTAACAATGCTCACTAAATCACAAACATAACACATGTGACAAACTAGCTGAACGTAAGCAGTTCACCAAAGATGAATGATTCGGTGTGTTAACCTAATTGCTCACACTCGGATCAGTTGGAAGAGCTTCCCACCTAGAAAGAGGGCTAGAGCCAATCTGAAAAGGATCCAAGCAGGCCTTTCTGGCAAACTCTTCATGTCAGACCAGAAGTGTGTGTCACATGTCCAAAGTTCACTTTCTGACTCCTATAAATTTATTTCATTCTCTCCTGACAGACCTTGGCCCACTGTGTCAAACTCCAGCAACTTGGGGTCGCTATCTATTTTCTTTATCTCTGATGAGAAGAGCTTACCCAGAGCAGACATCTGTTTACTCTTAGCACTATCTTTTCTCTCTGGGCTTGCCAACTTTGTCAGTTTAAATGGGACATTAAAACTATTCCTTCAATATGACAACCTAAGTAGGCGAGTGGTAAAATACAATAATCGAAGTAGAGCTGAGCAAAAAATAATGCTTGAGAATAAGAATGCAGATCAAACTGGTATGGTTATTAGACATGTCACACTGAGAAAGAAATTAGATCTATGAGTGCTAGCAGTTCTGTTTAATAAAATTCTTTGTGACAGGATCAGTGTAAGTTAATAAAAATGTGTTAAAGAGGAAATCCCTATACTAAAAAAAAAAGAATATACTGTTTGTTGATTTCATGTTAATTCATTATTAAAATAAAAGCCTGGGAAGGTAGAATAAAAAGCAAACACTAATGAATTTTTAAAGGTGAACTGATAAGGTATATTTTCATAGGAAACATTAAACTGTGAAGATTAATACTTCCTAGATTCAATTTAAAAGTTAACCTAAGGCAAGTTAAGAAATTTAATGTCATGTATTTCACAAAAGTTGTAATGTGTGTTTGACAATTAATTTGGGAATAAAAATAACAAGGACAATAACAAGAAAAAGGGAGATCTGAAATTTCTTTAAGTGATAGAGATTTCTAACAATGTAAAATCAGTCAGCTGTTTTGATGGACAGAAGTATTTGGCACCTACACTTGACTGGTGCCCTAAAGATCGTTCAGAACTAAGTTTCTCTGTTAGGGCCCTAGTGCTTGTGTCAGAAACACCATGTTGTTCTTGTGGAGTTGTGGACTCAGTGGCTTGGTCAGTACTTTAATGAGGATATGGACTCAAAGAGGGAACATTTGCAAGTCTCATGGTGGCAGCTTATTTTCAAATGCTCTGAAAAATAAATTGATGTTTATTTTGAGATTACTTTTTAGTTTAAGAATGTCAAAGCCTCAAACTACCTAATCAGGACCTGTGTGTGTGTGTGTGTGTGTGTGTGTGTGTGTGTGTGTGTGTATGTGTGCATGCGTATGTAGGAGTGAATGTAAAGCAACAAATTAAATCTTCCTGGCTTTCTAGAGTAACACAGCTGTCAAACATTGAAAACTTCCTTTGTACCACTTTTAGGCATGGCTGAAAATGAGAAAGAAAACTAGTAGGAATTAAACCTGAATTCACAAGGAGAGCACGGGCCTGTGTAAGTGAAAAGGCTTTATCTAGGAAGGAAACAAGAAAGACCCAAAATGGATTGTTTATTTCCATTGTGCACAAAAAAGAATTGCAATTCGGAATTCCAAATAGCATCGGAAATGACTACCTTTAGGATACTGATATCTAAGGAAAAGGTCTAAATATGTAAAAATTAAATCCCATTGTCAGATGCATAACAATAAACAATGAGAAAGTTAAAAATGACTATAATTTTCAAAGTCCTGAATCTCTGCCATGACCAATAAATTAGATTACTCACTTTTAAGCTATGATTGTCTAATGTTGCAGGAACCGACCGTTTACTTATGAAAACAATACACCCTTATAAGAGAGCAGCGATGTCCTCTGGACTAGATCATTTGTATGACATTCATTCTTCCTGAATACCAATAAGTTAATTTCAGCAACACCATATTTTGTGGAGTTCTTTAGTCCTTTGGCTTAAAAAAGAAAACAAAAACAAAAACTTCAATGGTTCTCTCCATGCCTTGGTTTTCGGGAAATACACATCTAGCACCTTACGTAGTCTCTCTGTCACTTGTGGGCTGTCTTTGAGAAAGCATATCTTCTAACCCTCTCTTACATAACATCAAAGCTTCTTTAAAAGACAATGGTCAGGGGTACCTGGGTGGCTCAGTGGGTTAAAGCCTCTGCCTTCGGCTCAGGTCATGATCTCAGGGTCCTGGGATCGAGCCCCGCATCGGGCTCTCTGGTCAGCAGGGAGCCTGCTTCCCCCTCTCTCTCTCTGCCTGCCTCTCTGCCTACTTGTGAACTCTCTCTCTCTCTGTCAAATAAATAAATAAATAAATAAATAAATCTATCTTAAAAAAAAAAAAAGACGATATTCAGATTCCAATTAGGGCAAGGCTACGGGAATGTTACTACACTCATTTAGTGCCGCTGACAGCTCCGCCAATCTCCAACCACCTTCTTCAACCGCTACTGACTCACACTTGCTCTTTCCACTTCCCCTTCTTAAGAGTGAAATTCATATCCTTGAGGAATTAGAAATGAATGGCCTATTTGAAGTGAAGCTGCTTTGGAGGTAATAACGTTAAGACTAAACTTCAGATTGCAACAAAAATATAAAGAGCAGGCTTTTAAGTCTCATCCTGTGTTAAGGGTGAATGCAGGGACAAGGGAATTTTAATTAACTGCAGTAGAGAGGAGAAATTGCTGCATAAATGGAGGCCAAGAAGACAAACTTTCTAGAGTTCACTGTTTCACTGTGAGCTAGTTTTGCTGGCCTTCTAACCAGGTCGGGGAAAAAAAACAGGAAAGGCTACCGATACATTTCTGCTTGAAGCTGCAAAATCTGACAAGGTCGATATTTTTTTTTTTAAGGAGTTATACTTTTTAAAGAAAGGTAGGATCTTTAAAAATAAAGGCTCCATTTCTCAGATGTGGTATTCAAGGCTATCACTGTATGTGGCCTGCCTGTATCTTTATGTTCTCTTCCTCCTGAGCCCTTTTGTGTCTGTTCAAGCCTTGCCTGCATGTTCTGTCTCAGGGTGACCTGGTTTTGGGGACTGGGGGTATATGGGGAGTATATTCAGTGTTCAGTAGTTCTCATAGCTTACCAGCATTTTTTCTGTGGGTCCCGCTGTGGTCTTGTTGACCCTTGAGTCCCCAGGCCTGGATCCCTTCTTTGGCCCAGATTTTGTCATTGTCCGGTTCTTAGCCCTGTGCCTGGCCGGACTTCCACAACCCTGTACCCGTTCCTGCAAACTGCTGTTTTGTCTCTCAGACACCACTGCCTGTTCATCTAGACTTGGTTTTATCTCATGTTCCAACCATGAACGACTTCATATTCTAGACTCAGACATGCTCATGAGAAGCTTCCTATCTTGGATCTGCTTTCTGGATGCTTTGGCTCCATAGATCCCTCGACTTAGCCTCTTCTTTGTCTATTTTCCAGTTTTCATCAGATTCAGGGGCCTTCCCTGTCCAGGGCCACACTGCCATCATATGGGAATTTTTGACACCTCATTTTATTCAGGGAAAATGTAAGCCAGTGGGTTTGTTAAAGAGTTGATTGTTGAACTTCTGTTATATACACATGTTATAGTTGGTCCTAAGTCAGTAAGTTATAAGTCTTCAACAAAGATGGTAGAAAAGTCAAGTCATAATGATAAAACAGTATCATTCTGCACTTTGGACCCATCATGTTTATATATGCTTAATATGTTTTCAATTTAGCTCTAAGCCATTGGCTTCAGCCATGTTTTCTGGCCAGAGAAAAGGGATCTCTCCCTTATTACACAGTATGCTCACATTGTCACCAAATAAAAGTTGGCTAATTGGATCTTACTAAATAAATCATAAGGTCTGATTAGGAGCACCCTGCCTGCAATTATGTGAAGAGGGAGAGGGGAAGTGAGCCAAACGCTGCACAAGTTGTAAACATTTGGCTCAGTGGAGATCTAGACACAGGGCCAAAGGAAAAGGAAAGAGAATTGCTATATAGCAAAAACCCATGGACTATGAGAAGGGTGTTGGAGGAGGGGAGACTAAAGTAATTCGTGATACTAAAGGAATTGGTCAATAATTATTTGTCAGAAAATACATTAAATTACAGACCTAAGTAGCTTGCATATTCCTCTAAGAAGTATGATTATGGACTGGAGAATTTTCTGAATACAAGAATATTAATTGACCTCAGTATGAAGCAATGCTGGGGATTTTCACATCTTCACAACAATCTCCCAAAGTTAAATAAACTCAAAGATTCTTGATTACAATGAATTATAATGAATCAAAACTTGGAAGATAATCACATCTATTTCTTCATGTAATTGAATGTCTGATAAACAAAACCTTAACGTTTTACAACTTGGATAGCATATTTAAATACTTAAAAAAATTTCAAACATGAAGATCAACAATGTTTCTTCCAGTAAAATAACTTGAGTCATAGAATGAGGAAGTACATTATATTGGGGTTTCATTTTTGTTTAGCTAAGTTAGTACTGATCGGTTATCAAGAAAACCTATGTTAATGTAGAGGCTAGACTTCAAATCAAAATGCTAAGCAAAAAATTCTGTTTATTTATAGTCCAGCTGATTTCTATCTGAAGCTATATTTAAAAATTTGGTGAGGAAAAAAATTACTCCAGCTCTAATTTTTAACATTTAGAACAAGAAAGAATAGGTAAAAAAGAGAATGGAATATTGAGAACCACTGTATGTACATCTTTTCTTTCTAGTTCTATACCTATATTAAATTTCACCAAACTTACTAGCTTTTTTTTTTAATGGGAGATTCATTCTTTTGGGGGAAAATGTGTTTTAATGAAGAGTTAGTTATTGACAAACTGCTGAACTCTAGCTAATGCCAGGAAACCCTGATTGTCAAGGTAACCAGTACTTATGTGAACGCTATAGGACAAAATAATTTGGCTGTTGGTACTCTTCATCTTCACCAAGAGATGTAAAGGGCAAACACAGGACAATCAGAATATACTGTGTTCCTTCAGTGAGTCTATGTCAACCTTGAATTAAGTCTCTTCTCCTGACTCTCCCTTGGAAACACGAGTATTCCAGCTTTTAGATTTTTTATTGTTTAGTAAAAAGAACTTTATTATTTCAAAGTACAGAATGTCAATACATGTTCAAATTTTCTAATTCCTTGAGAGACTATAAAATTTTAATCAATATATGTGACCAGGGTCGTCATTATTTTAAATCTATAAAAATTTAACAGATTACTTTTCTAATTGATAACATTTTGAAGGTTATGACTTAATTAGTGTTTTTTGGTCAGTAGGGCAACCTGGTTGCAAGATTTATCCCTCGGTGATTGTCAGCATCTTGTCCGCTTATCTAGCTGATCAGGCAACTATCCCCAAGAGTTAATTTAAACTCAGTCCAATTAAGAGTTGATAGATCATGACAAATGGTAAGACATAATATAGAAGAGATTTTAAAAATTGAATTGTACTGCATTACTGGGGCCTTAACAAGGATAAATACATTATATGCAAGGTTTTCTTTCTTCATTTTTGGATATATACAACATCAACAGTCTTTAGATCTGAATATATATTTTAAAATAAATTATCTTAGGGGTATCTGGGTGTCTCAGTTGGTTAAGCTTCTGACTCTTGATTTCAGCTCAGGTCATGACCTCAGAGTCATGACACTGAGTCCTGTGTCAGGCTCTGTGCTCAGTGCAGAGTCTGCTTGTCCCTCTCTCTCTCCTCTTCCCCTCACTCACTCTCTCTTCCTCTCTCTAAAATAAAATATATAAATAAAATCTTTTTAAAAATTAATAAAATAAATTATTTTAAGTTGCTGAAACTTGAATATGTGACTTTTTTAAAAAGATTTTATTTATTTGAGAGAAAGCATGAGAGAGAGAGAGCATGAGCAGAGGGAGAGGCAGGGGGAGAAGGAGAAGCAGACTGCCTGCTGATCAGGGAGCCCCATGTGGGACTCAGTCCCAGGACTCTGGGATCATGACTTGGACTAAACGCAAACGCTTAACAAACCGAGCCACTCAGGCACCCTGAATATGTGATTTAAATAGTTGTTTAAAATCAGCGTATTTTTAAAATTAATACCTAAAGAAAGAACTGGAACATGTGTGCTGGATTCAGAAAATAGATGATCCGGTCCTTGCCCTTGAATATTTAATACTAATGTAGTAAACACAAAGCCAGACCTTAGCTAGGTCTCCGAGATCTATGAGGCAAGAACCATGTATGTTTTATGCACAGAACTCGGTATAGAGCAGGTCATTAAATATTTGTTGATTTAGTTAATGAATGATGAAGGAGAGCTTTATTGAGCAGAGGATTTTAAATGCCAGCATAAGTTTGGATTTGATATTTTGAGCAAGAGGGAGCCATTTGATCTGGAGAGTTTTAATATAAACCCAATATCTAAGGAATATTTAAAATAAGTTTGCTCTCTATTTCTTACTGCTTTGTTCAATCCTATTGGTCCTACCTCTAGAATTCTCAATTCTATTTTATTTTCTCAGTTCTTATTATTCCACTCTAATTTCTGCCAATACCATCTTTACACAGAATAATAGAGAACGTGTTAAAACCACATTGCTTAGATTTTAGTTTTCTGGTCTTACCACAAATCGTTATATGACCTTGAACATATGACCATATCTCAGTTTTCTCATCTGTGAAAGGGAGCAGTACCTACCTCATAGGTCTGTTGTGAGGATTAAATGTGTTATAAGCAAAGCCCTTAAAATAGTGTCTGGCTCATAGGAAGCCTGTATAAAATTGCAGTGAGGATTTTTATTATGTTTATTACAACTTCTACCATTCTTCATCAGCCTTCTAACTAGTCTAGCAACCCCTAGTTTTGTTCCCTTCTAATACATTCTCTGTGATGCTACCAGAGTAATCTTTCTAAAATGCCCTACCTCAAACCTTTTAAGGGCTCCACTTTGCCCTCAAAATAAGGTGTAAATTCCTAAACTTTGTTCCCAGTCTTTCATTGCAGGCAGCCTCCAGCCCCTGCCACGTAGCCCTAGGCCCCTACACTTACACCCTGATTCCAGTCATAATGAAAACCTGTTACTCAGATGAGATAAGTTCTGTGTTGTCTCTCCGCCTGTGAAGGGGCAGTCTCCTCTGACTGCACTATTGTTTCCCACCCTGTCTTCCTGTGGACTTCACTTGTCCAACTCCCAGTCACCCTCCTCATACTGAACGCCGTTACTCTGAGCAGCGTACCTTGACCCCTTAGCCTCTGTTGGGGTTCCTGCTCCTTCACATCATTATCATTTCTTGTCGAACATGTGTCAGCTCCATTAGACTGTATGAGGTCTTGCTCAGTATTATCTCCATAGGATCTCTGACAGAGACCGACACATAATAAATGTTCAAGAATGCTTCTTGTGTGAATGAATGTACGCATGACCAAATGAGTGAATAATGTGATGATTTTTCATGGGCACCTAAAGTTCATTCTTAATCTGAGTTGTAAGTACCTCTGCAGCCTAAGCTTCTGGAACTCTCTCCATTTTGCTTTATCCCCTAAAAATGGGAAACTAGTTGTATTTCCCTCCTTATAGTACACTGTTTCCTGTCTTTACAAATGGGTTCATGCTGTTCCTTCTGTCTAGACTGTTCTTCATTTGGCACTTATGGCAAGGTACCATCCATCCATTAATGAGCAGCTCCAAGGCCAACTCTTTTGTGAAACCAGCACTGCAGTTTCTCTCCATACAGTCACCTATCCCCATCTCTGAGCTATATTTTGACTCTATGCATACTTCTGTGATTTCACTGTACAACACATGTTTATGTATACAGCCTGCTTAGATTGTGTAAATCTTGAGGGAAGGATTCAAACCTTCTCATTCTTTGTTTCTCAGAGCATGCAGAGTATCTGACCCCCATCAGTCTTTCAACAAGTAGAAACCAAATTGGAAGTCAAAAGTCATAGTAGCCAACAGAGGTGAGGATTAAGAAAGAGATGCTGTTGAGTAGTTCCAGATGTGACGGAATAATCCAGAGATGCAGGAATTCGTATGGAGAATTGTATCATTTAGCAAAAAAAATATTGCTGATCCCAGATATAGGGTAATTAAGAGAGAAGAGACTATATGATAAGTGAATAGAAGATGTAAGAGAGTCATTTCTATTAAGCATAGAACATATGCCCCATAGTAAGAACGGCTTTATTATTAGTAACAGGTCTGATATGTGAATATCTAATAAACAAACAGTTGTTGTATGAGGACATAGTCTCTCTCCAGGCTCCTACCCTTATTTGAAAACTTTCATTAGCATTGTTTTGAATATTGATATGTGAGGATTGTGAGCTATAATTTTAATTTGTCCTGATCACCGTAAAATTTAATCATTTTCTCAAATACCGTGGATTTGATCCTCTAACATGGCTCTTAGGGAAGACAATCCTTAAAATCAAACTTGTTGAAAAACTCTGCTTATCTCATGAAAGAATGGCGCTGGGCAGACAGTTGAACATGTCAGTTGCTATTTGTCATTCAAAAAACTGAGCATGAAGTTTTAGTATCCTCCTCCTAACATCCAATTGACACGTGTTTGGCAAATGCGCCAGACCCAAAACCTTGAACCCAAGCACTTTGCAAAAGCATATGTATAGGCTTTATTAAAAACCAATTACAGATGTATTGGACAAGCTCTAAAATTGGATCTGTAAACAGAGTAAGTGGCAGAACAACATGGTGGCTGGATACATGGTTAAGATCATGGGCTCTGGTGTCAAGCTTTTTGAGTTCAAAGCTCATTCCACCCCTTATTCCTGTAGGACTTTGAACAAGTTACACAACCTGTTTTCTCATCTGTAAAGCTGGAAAAAACGACAATACCGAATTTAAAGAGTATTTGTTAGGTTCTTAAGATAAGGCTTCGAACCGTGTCTGGCTCATTGTAAGGGCTCAGTAAATATTGGCTGTTGTTAATATTATTAGTGCTACATAAAGGAACATGAATAGCAATACAAATCATGTCAGAAAATGCAAGGCAAATTTAAGATGGTGATTATCAAAGAAGATGGTTGTATTTATTACCCATTCTGTGCTAGATGCTGAGCACAATGCTCTGGGTGAACACTTTGATTTAGTTTCACAGTGATACTATGTATGATTATTAGGAACTCTGTTTTATCAAAGAGGAGAGGAACACTTGGGAAAGTTCTAAAACTTGCTCAAGTCCACATAGCTAGTCGGTACACAACCAGATTGCAAACTCAGATATGTTAGACTCCTCAGTCAGCCCTCTTTGCGTACTTCTCTGGACTGCAAGTCAGAGTCCAACAGAAGGGAAATTGAGGAAATATTCTTTTACCGAAAGCTTGTTAATTTCAGCGTCGTATGCTTTCTATTGATCAGTGATGCTTTTCATCAGTGATGCTTCTCAACTTTTAATCAAGCTGGTTTCTTAACTTGGGCCCGAATTGAGGAATGGGAAGCTCTACCATTGATGGTTTTTCTCCAAACTAGTCCTGGGTTCCCAAAAGAAACAACTGACCTTTGTGCAAAAGTTGAAAAGGTGCCCTTAGTTCATAGCTGGATGTGTCCTTATGAAAGTCTGGGGCTCAGGATCTTTGCACAAAAACTGTTTTTAGGTCAGAATACTTCTCCTTCTATTCCATGGGACTGTGAATGATACAAAATTGAGGAGGAGGAAAGAGGTCTATAAACTACAATGAGAAGCAAGACAATATCCAGAAATTGAAGAGATAAGATGAAGAAATTTCCACAAGGCCAGAGGTCATAGCAGAGCCTATTAGATGCTCATCTACCACTAAATTGATATTATCTCCAAGGAAGCATGGAGTCAAGCTCTTAATGGAAGCTTTACTCTGCTCTTAACAACAAACTGATACATCATGGTCATACCAGAGTCACTGTGAGATGGCTGCAACAATGACCAGGACTTTTCATGGCTATGGCTTTCGTGGCCACTCAACTCAAACTGAATGTCTCTCGTATCTGGTATCTATCTCGTATCTCGTAGCTAGTATCTGACGCTCTCCACTCACCTCCTACGAGAAAAGCCTCCTTTGTTCCCATTCCATTCCTCTTCTTTATTCTGCCAAATTTATTTTTATAGTTTCCAATGTTTTGCAGGATGGACCTTCCAGTTTGTTCGTGTATGTTTGTGTCCCCTTTCTTTCCTTCTTCTCTATGGGTTGTCACAAGCCTACCTCCCCTGGCCAAATGCAAAACCTAGAAGATTGTGGGGGAAAAATAGTTTTCAGTCCTTGAAAAAAGATGGAGCTTGCCCCATGCCTCAGACAGGAGGTGATGGACTGATCTAAATACACGGAGCAATAATAAGCAATATAAATTGTAGGAGTGAGTATCTGAGAGCTTATTAAATACCCAATCCTGTCCAAAAGGCTTTACATTGATTATTTCCTTTAACCTTTACATCGTTGAAAATTGGGGATCCTGTTTTCCCAGTTTTACATAAGCAGAAACTGAGCGTTAGGAAGGTTAAGGACAGGGTCAAAGAATCTATAATGTTTGATGTTGGTCCCCTTTCAGAGCAGTGCCCCTGGAAAGAGTGGCTCACGGACCTCTGCAGGAGGGGGCTGACTATGTCTTTTTTGATCTGTGGGTTGGCGATAGAGCACTGTTCACTCAATGAGATTTCATCAAGGTTTATATGCTTTATATGTATATCATACCTCACTAAATATGTAAGTTTTATAAAGTCAGGTAATAATTTTTAAAATAACTTGTTCACGGTCTCAGCGGAGGACCCAAAACAATGCACATCTTCCTGTCTCCAGTACCCAAAGATTTCAGCGGAGCACTGCCTTCTGTTTGATAGCCTCAGGGTGCACTGGGTAAGGCAGAGGATATGGGCCGACATTCCCTGAAGAGTTGGGGGGTTTTGCTGTCTGAATCATCTCCTCAGGGAAATGGACAGCTCTCTGATGCAGTGGGGAAACATCAGGCAAACAATCAGTGCAGGAAAAATACTATGGATTAAGGAAAAGAGGATGTCAAAGTTGAACTAGTCTCCCCAGTTGCTGCAGCAAGAACCAAGACTTGGTTTCCGGGGGCTTCAGACACTGTTCAAGGGTGATGATTTGGCACCCAAAGTCGAGTTCAGATTTTGTTCTCTCCTGAGTCCCATTCCGGTGGGCTCGACTGGACTTTACTGGCCTGGACAGTAGAATAGAAACGAAGCTAACCTTTGGTTCTGAGTTAGGTTGTCCCTCCCCAGCCCTCTCCTCCTCCTCCACCAAAAAAAAAAAAAAAAAAAGAGAGAGAGAGAGAGAGAGAGAAAGGAAACAATATCTAAGACAAAGCCATGATTAAAAAAAAAAAAAAATAGATCAGAGAAGCTTTAAACCGAAAGTGCTAGTCAGAGAGGTGAAAACCTACGGGGTACAGTAGACTTGAAACCACAGAAAACAAAACAAATTGCGAAGGCTCTCGGTTTTTTTATTAGAGGCGACGTTTGGAGAGATTTTTGAGGAGCTATGATTTCATCCCTGGGTGACGGCAGACGGTGGAGGGTCGTCAGCTGGTCTGGACTCCTCGGAGGCACCATCTCCTGTGAGACCATGTAAGTGCTGCTTGTCTTACAGGGAAAAAAAAAAAAAACAAAACCAAAACACAGATCATGAAAACTATAGTTTTTGTTTCCTCAAATTCCTCAAATTCCAAAGCCTTTGACAAAGTGTCTGACACCTGCACACAGCTCTGTTTTCGTCTTGGACAAGTACAGGAAAATAGGGGCGCTCCATGGGTCCCTTTCCCATAAATGTTTTCTGAGTTGCGTAGGCAAACCTCCGTATTTTGTCTGCTGAAATATTTATTTCAACGTCCCTCTGAGTTTGGCAGGTCTCAGCTCCAGCAGGTCGTGTTTTCCTTCCCTTCTGCAGAAGTTGCACAAAACCTCAGGTCAGAGAAGGCCACCGCCCTGGGGGATCGCTACAGCATGCCCTGCTACATTGGCGGCCTCAGATACCCCACGGCAGACTCAGCAGAGCTCGTTTTCTTTCTCTCGTTTTAGGGACACGGCAAGTGCTAACATCACATTTTTTTCTACCTAGAGGGAGAGGCCCCATCACTTCGGGATGACCTATTGAGACGCCTGTCTAGGAAGTTAACCTAAACCACATGTTAGTAACTGAAACTTTCAAATTCATGCTGATGATATTTAAGGAAAGGGGGATGGGAATCCATAAAGCAACACTGTTGTTGATTGCTAAGTGCAATGAGAACCGGGAGGGATAAAGAGGAATTGCAAAATGTTAGCTAAGTCTAAAAATCGGTGTTGTGAAATGAGAGATTATGAATGGGCTCAAGTGGTGACAGTGATCTGTCCCTTAAAGTGCTGTCCTAAAGTAGAGACAGGTTGTGCATGTAAAGCACCCAGTGGGTATTCGTGTGTGCCAGACAAGGTTCTAAGTACTTTTCTTAGATTATGTACTTCCATCCTCTTTAATTCCTTATAACCACCCGAGGGTAGGGACTCAACCTCACTTTATAGACAAGGACATTGAAATAAAGGGAAGTTCAGATGTCTTGCCCATGGTAATACAGGTCTTCATTCTGTGTCAGGAGTCAAGCCCGGGCATTCCAGCACCAGGGGTAAAATGGTAACCACTGCTTTTCATAATTAGCCTGGGTGTATGACGAGTCCTAGGCAAGACCCTCCCTAGTGGGATCTGGCCATGTGGGAGCAGCAGGAGCGGTTCCAGGCTTGGGCCATAGTGATCTCTCGAACATGCAACTCTACCTACCTGTCTCTCCTGCTTACAATCCAGTAAGAGTCAAGTGCAAACTTCCTTGTAAATGGCATCAAACCCTTCGTGATGTGGTGATCTCTGCCTCTCTCTCTGACTCATGCCGTTGTTTTGTTTCCTTTGCTATTGTCGGATTTCTGTTCATTATATTAGATTTTGCCATACTTGGCTGTAGCTGCTTGTATACACATCTGTCGGTCGGGAAGGCGAGACGCCTACGAGGGGAGGATCCCTGTTTGTTTTCTCTCTGTTGTATGCCCAGCAGTAGGGAGTGATATTCAAAATGTTAAATTAACAGAAGGCCTAGTCATCAGTCATCAGAACAGACACCTCAAGGACACAGCCATGTCATGCACAGCCACTTAGCTGATTGCCAGACCGATGATAGACGGATGCTCTCTCTGAATGAGTGAAGGAATGAATGAATGAATGATAGTAAGAACTCATAGCACTTGGCTTTTTTTGTTTGTTTATTTCAGTCTCATTCCTGGATCCAGTTTGTGCCCTTTTTCTTCCTCATTTCTAAATTATATATTTTAACATATATTTTACGTATCCTTAAAAGGGAACTTAAATAGCTTCTGTGATAAGGATGGGAATAAATTAGTGTGTCAAACTGTTGGTAAATATTAACTACCATTCAGAGTGATCATTCCGAGGAACACTGCAATGAAAGCTGGCCTGAAGGACAGGCTGTGGGTTATAATTCTTCCTTTCTCCAACTATCAACCCTTCTGGCTGCTTTGGTCCCTAAAAGTCTATTGAAGAGATTTATTTCTTAGAATTTGAAGTTTGCCTTTTACAGATTAACTGCGAGACTGCCAATTTTCCTAGAGGGAGTAAATATTGGAGAATTTAATTACTATTAGAACCTTAGCATTGGTTAGTTTTATTGAGTTTCTCTCGGCTTGATACTTTGAAAAGGAACAAATAAAACAAATTAAAAAGCCGCCCAATGCAAACGCTGCATTTTCACTGAAGTGAAGAGGGAGAGATTACTCTAAAGCTATGTTCTAAATGGGTGCTGTAAGATTTGACTGCATGTGCATGAGCATAGTTTTTACGCTTGTACTTCCATGCCCAGATATTCACTTTTTAATAAGTTCCAATGTATTTCAATGTCCAGCAGCTAGATTGGGAACCACTGGAGGAGCCTGGGCTTGGGCAGTGAAATTACACCTGCGGAGGGACCCCGGGGCATTATTTGTACATTGAGTTGTTGGGATGAGAAGGCACATTAAACAAGACAAAGAAGAACATTAAAAGGACATGGCAAGGCACAAAAATTAAGTTTCTAGCTTCAGAAATAAGGAAATTATTTGCCCAGATATAACACGGTCTTCTTTTAAATGCCAGAAAGTACCCTGACTTCTTGAAGAAAATCTTTTCACCATGAAGAGTTGAAGCAAAAGGTATTTCTGGTCAAAAAAGTTAATTAACTGAAATACTCTAATTTAGGGTATTCCAATGCAAAGTTTGGGGCACAAATACATAAGACATTTCAAGCCTGAAGTTTTCTTGTATTTATCCTGTCCTCTTCAGCATACTATAAATAATGACTTTTAAGTTAATTAGTGCCAAAGTAATGCAAACCTTTATGTTAAAATTTTCCCTTAGACCAAGTCAGTACTAACTCATGTCGTGGCCTTAGCAACCTTTTGAATTTTTCTAGCCTTCACTTTCCAGAGAGAAAAAGAGAGAGAAAAGTGGGGAGGCAGGAAGGGAGGGAGAGAAAGAGAGGAAGGAAAGTTGATGTTTTCAAGTTTTCTTCTCACACTAATATTTTAAAATTTTTTATTGCACTGGTTATAGGTACAAAATGTGGCAAGCCAAATTTGGAGATATGGTCCAGTGGAAATACTTTTCTTCACAATTAAAGACAAACATTTTGTTGAACTTAAATGAACTTAGACCGAGTTGTTAAATTCTGTCTTGGACTCAACAGCTATGCATGTCAATGTTGATTTGTAGCTATAAGGTTGGCCTTTTTACAGCTCTTCTCCCAAACAAGTTTCCCAATTATGTAGCATATGGTTTTGTGGATATTAATCAGGGGTGATTGAAGAAATAATTCTTCAATCTGAGTATGTGTGAGAATACGTGTGTACAAGGACAAGGCATAACTCCCTTTGTGGAGGTGTATTGGAAATTCCCATTTCATTATAAGTATGTTTATGGCAGACATCTTACCATGAAGGTGGAAGAATTTCAAAGTCCTCTCTCTTAAGAGTGTGAGAGTAGGTGTAAGAAATTTCCCCAGTCTTCTAAACTAAAAGGGAACTCTATCTTCCTACCTCTGCTTCCCATATTCTCACATAAATATTCATCAGTCCTTCCTGGTGGCGTCTCCACAAATTCCTTCTGTCATAACTGTTCAGTAGCCATTGTAATAGAGGTGATTCACTTCATTGGCATATCCAAAAAAAAAAAAAATGTCAATTTAGGCTTTTATTCTTTCACCTATTTTTATTTTACCCCTAAGAAATATCATCCATATTTGAACTTTCTTAAATAAAATGTTTTTTTTAATAACTGAGTTTTCTGGGTATGCCAAATATTTTGTTTTGAGTCTTGCTTTTGAAGCTGATACAGGAATGCCTGGGTGGCTCATTCAGTTAAGTGTCTGCCTTCAGCTCCGGTTATGATGTCGGGGTCCCAGGATCGAGCCCTACATCGGATTCCCCACTCATTGGGAGTCTGCTTCTCCCTCTCCCCCTGCCCCTCCCTGCCCCCACTTGTGCTCTCCCTCTCTCAAATAAATAAATAAAATCTTAAAAGAAAAAGAAAATGATTTAAAAATTAGTTGTTCACTTGCTTAGCTTAATGGGTACAATATGAGAAACAACTCATCATCTATTAATGTTTGTGCTTAGAAGAGTGCTATTGAATCTTTCTCTGATCACTGAGAATTTTCTCTAGAGAATTTTCTTTAGAGTAATCATTCTAAATACCAATTCTAATTTTTCATGGCTATAAATAGAGAAGATAGAAGGTACTAGAGAAAATCCCAAACTGCTGTGAACTTACTGCTTTCATTTCTGATCCTCCTAATATGGCCTCCCAACAACAGTTGCCTATCAGGAGTGCTGGGGTCCTGCTTTACTACTGACCATATATCCCCACTCCTCTAATGACACTATAACTCAGTTGCATATAGAGATCAACAGCTTCCGGGTAATTGCAAGAAAATGTCTCCTGCAATCTGTCTTCTCTTATGCTCTGCCACATTATTCTACGTCGTTCCCATTGCCAAGATTCCTCCTTTCTAGGACACTTTAAGTCCTTCTTCCGCTGGAAAGAAACATTTCCGTGCTGCCTACCTCTCTGCAGAGTGCTCCATCCAGCTAATTGCCTATTCTGAGGTCTGATTCTTCCCTGAGGGTAGTGCGTCCTTTGTAGCTCTCTTGAGATGAGGCTGCTCTTCCAAAATGCACCTTCCCCTAGCTCCACAGCACTGATTCCAGACTCTACTCTTTTAACTCTTTTGCACCACCCACCCCTTTGATACACTACTCAACCAGTTCAATTATTGTGAATCTGATTCTTCACTGGGCCCCCACTGACCTCCTCTTCATTCTGAGCATTTATCAAGCATTCTGACACCTGGATCATAGCCTTCGCCCCCACCAAAGCTGCAGTCATTATTTTAGGGAGGCCTAAACAGCCCTGAGGATCTTTCCTGTCTGGAACCTCATAGTTCCTTTGTATGATCTGTTGTATGTAGCATTGCTTTCACCTCGGCTGTAACTCTCGGGGTCATTTGCTGGAACAGCTCCATCTTCAAAATCGATGACTATGAGAACTGACAATCTGACCACAGCATCCTTTGTTTCCTGTGCTCTCACACAGCCTACTTCCACGACACTTCCTCTGTCTGTTCACATCTTGATCTCTAGTCCTCATCCACAACCTCTCTTCCTATAAGCCCAAAGGTTCTCACTGGCTGTACTCAGGGGCATCATTTCCTCAATACCTCAATTCTCAACTCACTGAAGTTCTCTTTCCTCCACAGAATGAATCCCTCACTGGGAATCTCAATTCTCTATCTCATCTTCTGACCTGGTAGGCCTTTCCAGAAAAAACTACACCCCTATGGAGTTGGCGTTAACAAAATGGATGACTTCCAAGCTTAGATGCTTGGTAATGGCTCTCAGGAATTCTTCTGTTTTTTGCTGGACTGGTCTAGTCTCCTTCTCCCCTCCATAGCTACTCTGAACCTGTACCACTATTTTTAAATTCACCAATTTGTCTTCTTGCCTCACTTTCAGCACATGAACTTCCATACAATTTGATGGACAAAACAGAAGCTTTAGTAATGAATTCTCTTGATTTTCCTCTTTCATAGTACATATGTTATTAAATGCATATATCTTAGGTCCAGTCTCAGAATATGAAGTAGCCAATTTTTTCATTTATGTTTTGGGCCTAAGCTATTCTCATTTTATTCCAGGGTCTGGATCCAGCTCTCAGAGTCTCTCAGAGTCTCTTTTCAAGATTTTTCAATGACTGGTTTTCCTCAGTACATAAGCATGCTTAAGGTTTTTCTATCTTAAAATAAAAACAAAAAACAAAAAACACCACTCTGTTCTGAGTCTTCCATCTGTGTTTTTTTTTTTTTTAATCATAAGCAAATTTCTGGAGAAAAAAATGATATTTTCCCAACTGCTAGTCTATTTTCAACCTGCTCAATGGCTCCACCTACACCATGTCACTGACATTGTCCTTGCCAAGGTATTCCTGCTTGCTATTCCCAAGAGCAATTTTTAATCCATACTCTGCCATTTTCCTTCACCATTCTTGACTAGTTCTTATCCTATACCTGTCTGGCTGTGCATCTTTAGTTGTCTTCATACTTTTTGCCATTTTTAAATGACATGGTTGTTCAGCACTTTGTTCTTGATCACCCTTGCTTCTTGCTCCCAACTCTTGCTGGGAAATCTTTACTCAATGTCCATTAACTCTTTCTTGCTCACCGATGACTTCCAAATTTATATTGCTAGCCCACACAGGACTGCTGCAACTCAAGTCCATGTATTCAGCTTCCTGCTGCATATTTCTAATGGAATATTCCATCAACTTCAGGTATAATAGCTGAAAACTGAGCTCATTGTTCTTTTTTTCCTCCCCACCAACCTATGCAAATCCATCTTCTTCTGTTCTGGGTATTGAGAACCTTATCAGGGCTATCTACCACTAGCCCAAATAAAACATCTGTGGGAATTACAAAAGTCTGCCCCTGCTACTTTACTTTCATCTCTCAGAAAGAAGTCTTAATGTGCAACTTTTGTTAAAAGAAGAGACTTTACTACTGTTTCTCAGGTTAATTTTCTTAATAAGTATAGAAATCTATGATGCCTGAGATTTGAACATTGTAGCTCTTTATGGTTGTGCAGAGCCAAACTTTTCAGCCATAATGGTGACCTGACTACTACTCACCTGATATTCTATGCCCTATATCTGGCAGTATTCCTGGACTCTTTAATTATTCCTAAATATTCTATTAATTATTAAGCTTTTGCCAATGTTGCCATCTAAATATATGGACACTCCGTTCTTTCTTCTCCACAATTAGAACCATGGCCCCATTTCAAACCCATATCCTAGTACATCAATCTCTTAGCAGCAGCCTGGATTCTTCCTAATTCACTGTCAACTTTTCTCCAGAGTAATATTTTGTGGCATACACATATGATCATGAAATTTAAAAATAAACTAATTTAGTAGAATACATATTCCAAAAAGTAAAACAAAATAAATCCATATGTGCAGCTTAATTTTTAACAAAGTAAATACAAGTAACCATTACCTAACTCAAGAGATACAGCATTATTCGTTAGCAAATCACCCTAGTGCTTCTGCATTTCCTCTTTCTAAAAATTACTGCTAAATTGATTCTTAGCACCACAAAAGTGTTTCCACCTGGTTTTGGATTTTGTGGAAGGGTAATTATTTGGTATGTACTCTTTTGTGTCTTGCTTCTTTAATTCAGTACTTTTTGTACATAGAGTTGTCAGATTTAGGAAATAAAAATACAGGCCACAGTTAAATTCAAATTTCTGATAAATACTTTTTTTAGTATAGCCATGTCTCATGCAACATTTAACTGGGTGTGTTTTGTTGTACTTTATATTGAACAATATTCATATAAACAGTGTTTAATTGTATTTTATATGGCAACCCTATTTTTTAAGAGACGCCCATAACACATAGCATCTTTATAATATCATCTCATCTTCCACTGTGAAATATATACAATTTGTTTCTGTTGTGCTCTCGATGGACATTAATGTTGTTTTTAACTTCAAGCTGTCATGAATACTGCTCACGAGAACCTTCTTGTGCATGTCTTTGCATATATATATAAATATGTTATATATATATGTATATATAAATTTCTATTAATTTCCAGAATTGCTTGTTTGAGGAGTATGCCACTGTTGAGCTTTAGTAGATATTGACAAACAAGTGTTGAAATGTTTGTACCAATTTATATGCCCACCAACTGTGTAGGAGAGCTCTCTTTGCCAACCCTCCTCTCCAACTTTTGGTATGATTATCTGTTCTTTCATTATCTTGAACATTCTCTTAAGGGTATACTGGTATCTTATTATTGTTTTAATCTGTGTTTCCCTGATGGCAAGTTTCCCTTGTGGTATCTTTTACAATCCCTTCATAAGAAGTATCATATCGTACTATACCAGTTGAATTTCCCCTGGGCACTATACTGCTTAAATTTAATCAAAGAATTGGTGACGGAGTGTAGATTGTAGATTCTTGTAAAATATGTGGTGAACAGAAGGATTAATGAATGGACCTATGAGAAAAATGACATCCCTGAAGAAGGTTATTTTATAGTTAGTTGGCACTTTCTTTTAATTTAATTAATGCATCATTAAATATTTATTGAGTATCTACTATGTCCAGGCCTTGTTCCAATTATACAGCCTTAAAACTTCAAACCAGAATTAAAAAGTCCAAAATAATTGGAAATAATCTAAATTCTCAATAATTCTGAACTGGTTAGGTAAATAACAGCATATTCATATGATGAAGTACCATACAACCTTTAAAACAGTGTTGTAGGAGAATATTGACTGCTACAGTGATAACCATGGTATATTGTCACATGAAAATTAACTGACCTAGAAAGGGCATTATGGTTTGTTTAGGAAAGACATTTTGGAAAAACACAGGAAAGAAAAAACCTAGAAGGACACAAATGATAAAAGATGTTTATTCTAAATGATTCAATTACATAATTCTGTTTTTCTTACTTGTGTTTTTCTGTGTTCCTTCTTTTGGTGAGTAACACAGAAAATTGAACAGTGCATGTTATATTTTAAAGAATTTGAGAATTTTAGTGTTGGCAAGAGCTTGAATAGCCCTGAAGTTCAGGTAATCATTAAGATATTTTTCAAGACGGGCAGCAGCATCCCTCCCTCCATCTACCAAAGCCCATTGAATGAGATTTCTTTTGGCATCAGAATTCTGGTCTGAATCAATCACTGGTCTAATGCAATAATGAATTATTCGGCTATTTCATCTACTTACTGGAATATAAAAATACAATCATAAAAGGTAAGATAAAGTTCCACACTTTATTCAACTTGATCCACGTTCTGCAAATACAGAGCTTCCTTGGAAGTGATCGAATTCTCGTATGAAAGCTTTACAATGCATAAAAAAGGAAAAACTGACCATTGATGAAAAATGCAAGCTACATTGATGTCTAACAAACTAGAATAAGATCTGTAACTATCTCTTACCTGTTAATTATGCAAAAATAAGTCATTAAAAATTATAAAACAGCATTTCAAAGGCACTCACTGACGGATCTAATCTAATTCAGTCTATAAATGTCAACTTGATTACATCATTTCCCATGCTTCTCTGGTTCTCTCATGCAACCATTTAAATATTTATTTAAATAAACAACCTGGCAAAGAAGCTTTATTATACATTTCTTAAGGAGAAAATGCTGTTTTGGAATAGTTTCAGCCTTAGTCCAAAATATATTTTTCTGTCCTTCGGAAGAAAAAATTGTTAAGGGAGCAGAGGGTAGTGTAGTGGAAAGGAGGTAGGCTTCTGAGACATGAAAATCAGAATTTGACTCTCAGCTGACCTGGGGCAGGTAACTCAGTGCCTCTGAACTTGTTCTTTGGAATCCTAATGCCTACCTCACAGGATTTTGTGAGGACTAGAAAAAATAATACAGGCAGTACCTAGGAGTGCCTACAGCACAATGATTTCTTTCCCTTTACCCCCACTTCTGCCATGACTTCTCCTTTCCATGGAACTTGAGAACTAGAAGTACAGACCAACAGCTGAAGACATAAATTTGTGTCTTTATTCTGCAGATATGTGTTGGGTCTTTTTTTTTTTTTTTTTTTTTTTTTAATGCTCCAGGTATTATGCTAGGTACTGGGTATACAATATGGTGACTAAGACAAAATATAGGAACTTCAGGTTTCTTTATTTCTAGAAGTCTACATAGATAAGAAAACAAGCAAAAACAGAGCTATAAAGAAAGACAATCCGGGAGCAGAGACAAAGGAGTACTTAATTTAGGGACAGACATCACGGAGGAGAATGCCCGAACTAAGCCTGAGTAGCATGGACGTGTGAAGACAGGACATTGCACTTCCCAGCATGCTGTGGGAGGGAATCTGCATGCCGAGGAAACTGTAAACATTACATCGAGTGCACACATTTCTTATGGTTGTTTGATATGATCCATGTTTATAGGAGTTACTAAATTACTTAACTAAGGAATGTGGAAGCAAAGGGGGATTATTAAAAAGACATGATAAAATTTACACTTTAGAAAGTTCACGATGATAAGGAAGTAGAGAAGACTAGAGTAAAAAGGCTTGAGGTTGAGAAAGAGTTAGAAGGGAGTTTGAGATAGTTTAGGCAAGAAATAATAAAAGCCTTAGAAACAGGACGGGTTAGTCATGGCTGAAGATGAAACAGCTGATAGAGAAATGTTTAGAAGGTGTCTCTGTACAGGACCCACTGTTTGGTGTGTGGTGGGTGAGGCAAAGGAAAGGGTTCCGGGCTTGAGTGACTGGCAGAGATGGTGCTCTGAAGCCGAGAGGATTACTGGGGATCAAGAGAAAATATATAATCGTGAAACAAAGAGCTGAGGCCAGGGCAAGCCATGGATAATATGGAATTAAGTTTCAGAAAGGATGATCAGGTTAGCACGGCTAAGGTGTTGTTCCTCTATATTAGCCGGTGCAGCTGTCTTTGGAGACTTGCATCTCAGGACTCCAGCCCATACCCTTCCTTCTTCCTTCCTTGTCATAGAAGAATCAGTGTGCATCACAGGTTCTAGCAAATTCAGAGTATGAAGAGTATCGCAGTTGTATGATCTAATCATACTCATGCTTTAAGTGGTCCTAAAGTTAGTAAATTTGAATCTAAGGCTATTTACGTAGTAACAGAATCCGAAAGTATTTCAGCATCAAAATTCATAATGTGAACATGGCATAATGCATACAGTTGTCTATACAAAGCAGTTATATTTTTATCCATGGTCAGTTATACTTATGGAACCCATCACATCAATAAAGATGTCAGCCAAATGGAGAGCATAGTCATATACTCAGACATGGGAAATCAAGAGCCATATCCCTAAAGCCTATCCTTGTGAAGATTTATTTTTTTTTAATTGAAAACAGGCAGTAAGACAGTGTCCCTAGTTTCTCGAAAATCATAAAATGATTCTGAGTTTATGCAAAAAGAAGTCTCAAGAAATGTGTCATGACTCTCTAATCACGAATCATCAATATACATAAGATATGTCCAACTAATTACTATATTCTGCCCATAATATACATAACAATTAAAAAATACATAGTATGGAGATATCATTTGCCATTATTTTTTAAAACTTGGTTAATAATATAAGCCCATATTAATATTTTCTATGGGAAAATGAGGTTCCACTGACATAATTTTTCTTTCTTATATTATGTGGTAGCTTTTCAGGAGTTCTCTGTTGTTTGGGACTTACCTGTGTCTTCACAGGATGAGAAGGGATGGAACTTTCTCATTCTGCTGATACCTACATACAAACTCATACTCCTCAAGTGATTTTTTGGAGCTTGTGTGTTTTGTTTTGTTTTGTTTTGTTTTTATTTTGTTTTTATTTTTTATTGACACATAATGTATTATTTGCTCCAGGGTACATGTCTGTGAATCATCAGGCTTTCACATTTCACAGGAGCATGTGTTTTAAAGCACTTTTGGAAATAAAAAGAAACAAAACTCATCCTGTCTTTGGGATCTGGTTTCCCAGACATGCTCACCTATAGAGCTGGTAGGTAATTAGGAGAATGAGAACTGAAAAAGTACAGCTGCCTCCTTCTCCACATTCATCAGCCACGCAGTTACAGCAATATCCCCACATCAGAAATGCCTCCCAGGGAGTTTTCTTAAAATTTACTCTCATACTTAATGTCTAGATAAAGCAAAATCTTAAAAAGAGAATCCTGTATTAGAGAATTTCAGGTTGCCTTTGAATAACGATTAGGCTTTTTTATTGTTTTTATTTTTTATATAGGAGATGCTTGTGTGATTTTCTTTTTTTTTTTTTTAAGATTTTATTTATCTGTCAGAAAGGGAGCACAAATGGGGAGCCACAGGCAGAGGGAGAAGCAGGCTCCCAATTGAGCAAAGAGCCTGATGCTGGACTTGATCCCAGGACCGTGGGATCATGACCTGAGCTGAAGGCAGGCACTTAACCGACTGAGCCACCCAGGTGTCCCTGTGTGATTTTCAATATTGGCATGTTTAGTGCTTTCTTAAATCAGCCACAAAGTGTGAAACAATCGGATAATTAAACACAAAGCACTAAGATAGGTGTTCAGACTATTAAGTATCATATTTTAAATTCCATACATGTATGAAAAGTAGAGATCAGTGTGATGATGTTTTAAAGTAAATAAGAAACAGTACACCATCTTCTCAGAAAAAGAAGAGATATCCTAGACTTGTCTGTTACCTCCTTCTTCAGTTCTTCTCCCTTTCACGACAAACAACAAGGGTCCACAATTGATGAGCCTTTGAAATCCTACCTGAGGAATAATTTTTTGCTGAGCATGAAATTTCCGCGGCTAAAATCCTGTCTTAAAGCAATTGTTGTGTTTTTAAAACAATAGTTAAACCATAAAAACAATAGAATCACTTTCAGGGAATGATTTGTGGTTTGTTTCATTCATTCCACAGACAGATAAAAAAGCCAGAACCTCCCAATTCCTTTTTTTTTTTTTCCTTTTCAAGTGACATATGAAGATAGAAGTGTATTTTTTTTAAATTCTTTATTTTAATTCAATTTAGTTAACATATACTGTATTATTAGCTTCAGGGGTACAATTTAGTGGTTCATCAGTTGCATATAAAAGTGCTCATTACATCAAGTGCCCTCCTTGATGCCCATCACCCAATTTATCCCTTCCCCCCTCCCCCCGCACCCTCAGAAACTCCCTCTTCTTAATCACGATGGATCTCAAATGGCTTCTCTGGTGGAGGAAGGGTTCCACAGTGCTTCGGAACATGGTCTCTGGATTCCTCTAGGCTAAGTTGAAATTTCTGTTCCATCATTTACTAGGTACATAACCTTGAGCCCTTCACTTCATTTTGCTAAATCTCACTTTACTCTTTTACAAATAGCGGATCATTTAGTTATTCAACCTCTCAGGTTGCTGGGGGCATTGAATGAGATGGAACACATCAAATATTTAGCATAGTGCCTCATGAATGGTAATTAACCATTATAATAGTTATAATAATTATTATTATTCTTACCATATACAATCAGCGTTCATTCCTACTGTTATTACTACTATTATTACTATTGCTATTATGTGTCCGCTTTGGGAAAAAAATAAAAATGTCTACCTCATTTATTATGAGCTCTTTCCCTGCTGAAACACTCAGTAGAATTTATCATAATGACACCAGAATCAGATAAGAGGCCAGTGAACATAGTCTTTGGGTGCCGCTGAGCTCCCTGAGCAGGCTGTGAGCAGCACAATTCTACAAAGCAGCTATGGTAAGCTGCAAATTTGTGGCAAAAAAAACCAAGACCAAACCAAACTAAACCCCGATAACATTGTTGATATAGAGACAAATCTTTAAATGTTGACTTGCCAAAATGGTGCCGCTATTGGTTTTCAACTGTATTTAGAAAAGCAATGCTTTTCAATTTTTGGAGAGAAAATAGCAGAATTGCCAGATTGAACACCATTCGGTACCAATTTTAGTTTGAGTGCATGGAGGAACCTAAGACTATTTCTGTCAACAGCCGACGTGTCCTCTTCTAACACATGAATGTCAGAAGCAACAGAAGGATGGGAATTACCAAAAAATTCACTGAATTGTCAGTGAAAGTTATATAAATTGAATAAAGTTACTATGACATTGGTGGTTGAATGTTTAGATGAACTTTTTCTGCTCAACTGAAGTCTTTCGGCCTACCCTACATCACGTTCCCCAATCCTAATACATGCTTGCTCATGACTTTTGTACTGCCGTAGTAACTGGAGCAGGTCAACCTCAGCCCTTATCTGCAGGAAGGAAACTGGGGGTAGCAGTAGCTGAGTAAGAAACAAGTTGAACAGAACTACAGTCAGCTCCACAGATAAGCCCGGGGCTAAGCCACATACCCAGGATTGGCTACATAATATGGGGGGCCCAGAGCAAAATGAAAATGTGGAACCTTGGTCAAAAACATGGCTACGAATTTCAAAGCAGTGACAGTCAAACAGTAAACCAAGTACCAGGCCCTTTTCAGTATGGAGCCCCAGGCAGCTGTTCAGGCTGCCTGCCATGGGGCCAGCCCAGCACATATGTCTTTCCTTCTCTCCACAACACTCGTCCTATCCCTGTAGGAATTCCCTCTGGTGGCCCAGCCTTTAGCATGTCCACAGAAGTTTACTTTAATCTAAAACCAAGTAAACATTCAGGCTTTAATGCCAGATACACGATCCAGCTAATGGTTTAGGATTAAATGATCTTTCTTTTCTGAAGCCTCAAAGACAAAACCCTTTAATCAACTGTCATCCCCCCATTGTCTAAAAACTAGGCATGGTTTATAACATATGTGAATGTATATGAAAGAATAACCCTCAGGAATTACTTAATCCTCAGCAAGCAATGGAAAAATATAAATGGAAACATCATCTGTAAAGAGGCCAAAAGTTCAACGAGGAAAACCATGAGCTTCACATATAATATTTTAATTTGATTCAATTATTTTAAAGACCCTTGGAGTAGCTACACATTTTTCTTTCAAAGGCTACAGAGCAGTGAGTTATACAAACAAAACTGACAAACCTCTTAACACTCCTAATACTTTTGGGTCACATGTCCCTCTGACAACCTGATGAAAGCCATAAAATGCATCCAAGATAAATACATATTCCCATGAACGCACGCGCGCGCACACGTTTCTCAAGCACCCTCAGGTCCATTCAAGAACTTCAGGTTAAAACTATTTTTGATCTGAAACAAAAGTTTCTCATTTGCTAAAATAAGTTTACTTACCCTGAAAGATTGAAAGAGTTATTGTTAAAATGGTAGTAAAGATACAAGTGATATAATTTTACCATATAACTGGATGAAACTAGAAAAGTAAGTTGGAGTTAGATCAGGAAGGATCAGGCAAAATCTCTTTAAGAAAATAATTGTTTTATACAGAAGTATTTTTAAAAGAATTCTAGATATCACAGTACACCCCTAATAATTTCAGTGTACAGTTCTTAAAAATAAACATATTTTCCTACATAGCTACTGTAACTATTTTTATACCTAGCAAAGTTAATAATTTCTTAATTTCATCTTATACCCATCCATAATCAAATATCTCCAATATTCCCCTGCTTTGTCCAAAATAAAGATCCAATCTGAAACTACACCTTATAAAGGTTATCATATCCCATAAGCCTCAGTTAGTCTAGGACAATATAGATTGTTTTCATGTCATTCCTTAAAGATAACAGATCTTTGGATTTATCTCCTAGCTTCTTCGTAGCATGTTTTTAGTCTAACCTTAAATTTTTTATTAATTAGAAATTCACTCCAAAGGTTGATGAGATTTAAATTCACCATTTGGGCTGGAATGCTTTGAGCCTGGTGTTGTGTTGGATTACATTACAGTAGGAGACAGAGCTATCTCCTAAGATTTGGTTTAATATGTAACTCAAATGACAGCAAATATATTTTGCTGGCCTTCCCCTTATCTTAGTGTAAGTGTGTATTGAAGATTATTTATAAAATTAATTTCGAACCAACCAGCAAAGTACTCTTTTTGATGTCTAATATAGTGAAACATTGCCAATGGGAGCTCTTTCAAGCTTTTCTCTGCTTTTAAAATGACTCCATTAAATTTTGAAAATTGTCTTAGTTTCAAAACATTCAATTTGATTCGTTTCCAGTTTTATTGAGATATAATTGACAAATACCATTGTGTAAGTTTAAGGTATACAGCGTGACGATTTGATAAATGAATATAGTTTAAAATGATTACCACACAAGGTTAGTTAGCATATCTACCACCTCAAGTAGTTACCTTGTGTGTGTGTCTGTGTGTGTGTGAAGAGAACACTTAAGATCTACACTCTCAGCAAATTTTAAGTATACAATTCATATTGTCACCTATAGTTACCGCGCTGTACCTTATATCCCCAGGATGTATTCATCTTAAAATTGAAAGGTATTTTTTTTTTTTTAAGATCTGTTTATTTATTTGAAGGGGAGGTGGGGGCAGAGAGGGAGAGAGGGTCTCAAGGAGACTCTTCACTGAGCATGGAGCCTGGCACAGGGCTTGATCTCACGGCCCTGAGATCATGATCTGAGCTGAAATCAAGAGTCAGACACTTAACTGACTGCACCACACAGGTGCTCCTACAATTGAAACTTTATCATCTTTGACTAACATCTTCCATTTATCCTGTTCCTTAGTCTCTGGCAACCACCACTGTATTCTTTGTTTCTATGAGTTCCTTTTTTTTTTTTTAGATTCTACATATATGTGAAGTTATACAGTATTTGTCTTTCTCTGACTTATTTCATATAGCATAATATCCTGAAGGTCCATCTGAGTTGTCCCAAGTGGAGGATTTCCTTTCCTTCTATGGCTGAATAATGCCCCTTTTTATGTGTGTTTGCATGTTTGTGTGCGTGTGTGGTGTGTTTTATATATATCTCCACACTTTCTTTACCCATTCATTAGTATTTGGATATTTAAGTTGTTTCCATGTCTTGGCTATTATGAATAATGAATAATTTCCTTCATATATATATATATGTAAAAGTGGGATTGCTGGATTGTATGGTAGTTCTGTTTTTAATATTTTGAGGAACTTCTGTGCTGTTTTCCATAGTGTCTGCACTAGTTTACATTTCCACCACAATACGCAAGGGTTCCTTTTCCCCATATCTTGAGCTCAAAATATCCCAGGCTTACTCTATATCTTTTGAGTTCCAGATCAAGAATGAGCCACTTCTCCAGGGAGCTCTGACTCCTTTTACTGAGGAATGATATTAAAAACCAAATACCAGTCTAAATGAGTTCATCAGTACTGAAGTAAAACTATATTAAGGCCATTTCAATGGATAAAGCAAGAAAATATATATTTTTTAATCATGGGTTTATATTCAGATTCTGAATCAATTGCTAACAACTCATCAATTTTATGTAACTTCTTTGATTTAATAATTATACTTATTTTTCCCTAATGCTGAAAATCTTGATTTCTAATAAAATTAATAATATTTATTGGCTTCAGTGCTGGTCCTTAGCCTATTTACCCCAGATCTGTTTCGCACTCTTTCCATACTCTGTGACCTTTGTAGGCTTCTATGCCAGTCAGTAGTACTCACGGGTGGGAGGCTTGGGGTGGGGTGGTAATAGGGAGAAGGGTAAAGCCAAAGTATTTCTACCATTTCCTTCTTGTCTTGGGAGATGTCTCTGAATGTGACTGCTTTGTAGTTCCAGGACAGACACACACCAGTTATAGCTGCCAATAGGAGGCCTGGTCCTCTGGACTCTAGAACTATATCTTTTATTTTTGTCCCTTTAATTCTAAAGTTGGAGCGGCTTCTGGTTGGGTCTAAAATCTGGATTGCCTTACAACTTCCTCCCCGTGGCTTTTCAGCTCTTCCATTACCTGTCGAAGGTTATTTTCTAATTTATATTCCCTTTAAAAAAAATGACTTCCCCTGCCTTGGTGGGACTTTAATGATAGAACTTTTTAATAGTTTATAAATAAAGTAGTTACCAAAACACTAACAATAAAACTACCAAAGGAAATTTAAAATGTCTTCGTGGTTCTTTTCTCCCTTCTATGGAGTACATTTCTGAAGATGTGCAGTTAAAGATCTACGTGCTAAAGTTACTTGGAAAAAAACCTTTCTTTGTGATTATGTTACCCATCTACACAGTTATATGTAACCACTTAAGTTTGTTTCTAGTTTTAAGGATTCCTTTTTCACTTTTATCTGTTTAAAACAGATATACCTATGTGTTTACATAGTATGAAAATCAAAACTATACCAAAGATGTATGCCTAGGTGCCTCTCCTGGTCTTTCTCTGTAACTTACCCCTCCCTGATCTCTGTAATTAACTATTTTCATTAGCTTTTTGCTCATCTCTCCAAAGTTCTTTTTGCAACATATATATTTCCCCATTACATATATAAAATTCTGTATATATATACAAAAGCAAGGTACAGTATATATATGTATATATATATGTATATATATATAATATATGTATATATAATATATATATTATAAGGAATATATTTCACTAAGGAATATATCCCAAAGATCTCTCCTTATTAGTACATAGATAGTCCTCATTACTTTTTATTGTTGCATATTACTCTACTGTATGGATATATTACAATTTGGGTAACTCCATACTGTTAATACTTGAGTTATTTCTAACTTTTGTTACACAAATAATACCCAAATGAAAAATTTTGTTCATATGTCATTTTGGATATGCATGGGTATATTTATAAGCTAGATTCCAAAAAGTGGGATTGGTTCAAAATATGAATGTATCTGTGCATTTGAACTTTGATTAATTTTGCCGAATTCTCCTCTATAGCATTGTACCATATTTTCATCCTACCAACAGTATATGAGAGTACCTTTTTCCCTATAGTCTCACCAACAGACTTTTGCTTTTGCCAGTCTGATGACTGAGAGATGATATCTCTGTGAATTTGTTTTGTTATACTGAAACCAAACACCTTTTCACGTGCATAAGGGCCATTTGTGTAATTTTCTCTGACCTTCATGTTCATACATTTTCATAATTATACTCTTGGAAAAATAAGAGGAAAAAACACTGACCCAGAAGTTGGGAACGCAGGCACTATCATGACTTTTCAATTACCTGGTCTTGGTTCTCTAGCAAACCATAAAGTTTATTGGAGTTTCAATTTCGCTCTACCACCCAGGGTTTGAGTATGAAATAAATACAGTTTAGGAACATGGTTTGGGGATTTGTAATACCTTGTGCACTTTCCTCATTACTCAATAATCTATATTTCACATATGACTCAATATTCTTTCTTCTCTCATAACATTTAGACTCTCTACCCTACATCTTACAGTCATCAAAACATCTAGAGTGAAAGCTTTCATGACTTTTACATGTTCAGCTTCTCAGACAAGTAGTTTCTACTGATGACCATTTAAATTGGATAGAAGTCCACTACTCTAATTAGCAACAAACAGAAGTTCCTTTTACTTTTTAATGTTACACATTTTTAGTTATTTAGGTAAAAAATGAGGTTTGCCTTTCCAAGATTTGATGGAGCATGTTTACTAACCTTCTGAAATCTGAAGATTGGTGTAGAGATTCTAGAGGAAGATAATAAATAAGAATCCTAATCTTAGTTAGATACTAAAAGAAACAAACATTAGAAAAAGTATTGAACTGGCTTTTCCTGAAATTTCCATGAATTTGGGCAGTGGCAAGAGTACATTATGTTGCCAGACTTCCTCAAAGTACATGTTCTTTTGGATTGCCCTAGGAGTTCTTCCTCAATTAAAAACAAAAAACAAAAAACTAGGTAAGCAGAAAAACACAGTTTTCTCTTAGGAGATGAGCTTTTCTGATAGTGGTAAATGGCAAAATTCCTCGTTGAAGAAGAAATGACAGCTGTTTATATAAACAGCTTCCATTCATTTTAATTATTGCTTTGGCAAGGTACAAAGAGTTTAATCTTTCCTAAATCCCACTGTAATGTTTGCCGTCTAAAAGATTCATTTACCGTGGACAAGATCTTCATCAGCTACTTGCTATGCACTGATGGCTACTTGATATGGATGGCTTAGCTAATTAAAAGGGTAATTAAATTAATAACCAAAGAAATATGAGATACATGCAAATCCAACTCTTAAGCAGAGTTTCCTAACGAATATTTAGATCATTGACTTTATTTTTATTTGTATTTCCTGATGTAGGTCAAGCACTTCATCATAATTTCCTCATTTGGCCTCTTCAGATCAGAAGAATTAAAATACATATGTATTTTTATGTATATATAACAAAAGGAATTGCTTAAATAGACTGATTAGGGCTTCAGGTCTTTTCTATATATACATGTTATTTTCCTGTATTTATATTTGCATACATAGTTTTACAGAATTGCACTTTTGCGTACTTTCAAATTTTTAAAAAATGTTATGTAAAAATGAAAGCTATTGTTTCCAATTTGACAGTCATCAGTTCGAATAGTGAAAAAAGAGCATTAATTTCTCAAATTTCTTTCCAAATTTTTTTCATAATTTTGTTAAATACTTATGTGGAGCTTTGTTTTCTTTACTCAGAAACATCTCCACTAAATTCAATGTTCTGAAAGACATATATGATATTTCTTGCAAGATTAATAAGATGAAGGAAAAGGACAGGAAAAATCCAAGAGTCTATTATACAATTTGCATTTTTAGAGATTTGCTTATAAACCTTAACTAAAAAAATGAGTCTTCGATTAGATTAACTTAATATTCATTTAATGGAGGAAAACCAGAACTTTTTCTTTTGTGTTTCATGTTTGTAGGTCAGGCAGAAATGTGCTTTTTCTTTTTCTACTTCTCAAATTCTCTGAGGCTTACAACATGAACTTAGTATCAAGAAGAAATGTGTTTGCAATGAATAAAGAGGCACAGTGTTTTACAATTGGTTTCTTTTAATTTGGACTGATGTCTGTAGGTGGTTTGGCTTAATATATTGAATAATTAGTAAAAAAAATAGGCTATTGGCTATGTAATTAATGAGCACGCAGAGGGGATAGGATCAGAATATAATTAATTGTATACATAATGCTTAAATAAGAATGTATATGAAAAAAGTTGACTCCTTGTCTTGAATGGATTTTGGAGATTAAAAGTTTATGAAGGAATTCCCACAGCAACAAATATTACCTACATAGTAATATATTTGAATATGATGATTTAGAAATTACTTTTCTTTTTTTTAAGATTTTATTTATTTATTTATTTGAGAGAGAGAGAGAGAGAGAGAGAGCACAAGCACGGGGAGCAGCAGGCAAAGGGAGAGAGAGAAGCAGACTCCCCATTGAGCAGGGAGCCCGACTTGGGCCTCGATCCCATGACTCTGGGATCATGACCTGAGCCAAAGGCAGACAGTTCACTGAGCCACTCAGGCACCATTAGAAATGACTCTTAATAGAATATTAAGTTGCATTGTTTTCCAAATATTAACTATTTAAGCATCTCCAGATACTAGTTGAGACATACTAATGTAAAATGAAATTTACTTTTATCTCTATAACTTCTTGGCTTATTTTATTTGTCCCTATTATATCTTCAATTCCTTTTATCAACCAACCAATCAATCAGTGAACTGTTTATTAAGTGCCTACTATAGACTCAGTACTCTGCCAGATATTGAGGGTGGGGCATGGTCCTTCAACTCAAGGGGCTTATAATTCAATTGAAAGTGCAATGAGAAACAAAGTGAATAAGTGGACATGAAAAATAACAAGTCAAAAACAAGGTAGACAACAAGGAGGCTAAAATAATTCAGTGAGGAAAGAATAGTTTTTTAAAAAGTTGGTGCTAGCACAACTATATATGTACACACAAAAGAATGAGTTGGACCTCTACCTAACACCCTCTGCAAAAATTAACTCAAAATGGACCAAACACTTAAACATAAGACCTAAAACTATAAAACTCTTTAAAGAAAATGAAGTGGTAAATCTTCGTGACTTTGGATTAGGCAACGAATACTAGGATATGATACCAAAAGTATGAGAAAAAAAGAAAAAAAAATACATAAATTAGACATCATAATTAAAAGCTTTTTATCTTTCAAAGGACACTACCAAGAAAGTGAAAAGACAACCCATAGAATGAAGAAAATTTTTGCCAATCATATCTTTTAAGAGTCTTGTCTCTGGAATATATGAAGAGTGCTTCCTATTCGATAATAAAGACAATTCAAGAGATGGGCAAAGGAATTGAATAGAGATTTCTCCAAAGAAGATATGCAAATGGAAGATAGGCATAAGAAAAGATGCTCAACATTATTAGCTATAAGGGACATGCAAATCAAAACTGCAATGAGATGCCTCTTTATACCCACTAGAGTAGCTATAATCAAAAAGACAATGATGAATGGTGGGAAGATGTGAAGAAAACAGAACTCTCCAACTACTGGTGTAGTTGTAAATGTAAAATAGTTCAGCTGCTTTAGAAAATACACTGGCAAGTCCTCAAGATGTTAAACATGGAGTTACCACATGACCCAGTATTTCTCATAGATATGTACACAAGAGAAATGAAAACCTAGACTCACATGATACATGACCACTAATGCTTTTAGCAGCAATATTCATAAAAGCCAAAAAATGCAAACAATCAATTATCCTTCAACTGATGAGTGGATAAACACAATGTGGTATATTCATACAATGAAATATTATTTAACATAAAAAGGAAAGAGTACTTATTTAAGCTATGAAATGGCTGAACCTTGAAGATGATATGCTAAGTGAAAAAAAGGTAGTCACAGGAGGCCCTATATTGTATGATTCCATTATATGAAATTTCCAATGTAGGCAAATTCATAGAGACAGAAAATAGACCGTGGTTGCCTAGGGCTGGGTTTCAAATAGGGGTTGGAGTGGAAATGGGTTTCTTGGGGTGATAAAAGTGTTCTAAAGGTGATAAAAGTGTTCTAAATGGATTGTGGTGATGATTGCACAATTCCATGAATATACTAAAAACCATTGAATTGTATACTTTATATGAACTGTATCTTAATAATTTTGTTAACTTTCTAGCATTATGAATATAACTGGGAGGTTTAAATGACATCTTCAGCCCTTACTGATTCTGTGAGCAGAGGAATGGTTTTTTTCTTTTAAAAAGGGGGGGAGGTAGGAAGCAAAAGCAAAGGTAATTTTAGACTTAGAGGGGAATCTAGAAAACATGCAGTCTAACTCCCTAAATGCTCGCATGAGCAACTTGAACAATAGTTAAGCCCGTGGATTCTGGAGGCAAACAGGCAGTGGGTCTCTACCACTCAATGAGTCAGTGCTGCTTGACAAGGCCTATGAACTCTCAACCTCAGTGTTACCATCTATAAAAAGGGGGTGGAGGATAAAGAATATGATCTACAGACATTATAGTATTAGATAAGAATGCACACATAGGCTCCACAAGCCTGAAATAGAAAGAGTGCTAAATGAAAGTTAGCTGTTGTTAGTAAAGTGCGCCCACTCCCCCAAGTCATTTAGTATGTGTACTGCAGCTAGGATACTAATCATTTCCTGACTTCCTATGCTCTTCGTATGCTCTTTCCATTATACCAAAAAATTGAAAATTACTAGATTATTCTACCAGAAAAGAATCAATAACCAATATCCAAAACCAAATCATTTGAGAGCAATTGATTTCCTATGATTTTTGACTCTAGAGCCTGAATGAACCTGCACTTGAGGTTTTAAACAGGTCTTACAATTAATCTGTGACATCTAGACATAAAGTTTTGCCAAGACAGGTCTTATATCTTGACCCCAGGGATCATTTTTCTTCCCTCTGAATTCTCACTCTTGCCCAGCATTAAATCTATTACGTGTGTTAATGTGATAGGATGACTCATTACATCTGCATGTCTTAGGTAATCAAATTTGAAAACAACTTTACAAAGCAACTAGCTTTTAATCTTTATCCAGAGTTTATCCTCCAAGAGAAATAAGGAATAGCTGCAGATCTTTCTTAGAGTTTCAATAGCATTCTGTCTGCATGGTTAATATGGATTGGCTCCTCTTGTGCAGGTGTTTTTGAGTTTATATGATTATTTTTATTTTTTACCTCCCTAGATGTCATCAGAGTAGCATTTTGATTAGCAGCCAAAGAGGTTCTTTCTACAAAGGTACTATATGAGATTATCTAGATGATAGTACAAAGCATTGAGATATTCATAAGGAGCACCTTATAAATGTATGCTTATGTCTTGCTGAAGAGAGTGTTTGTTCACACAACCATTTTGGAGGAGATTTTGGCAAAATGTCTCAAAAGCCTTCACCCTTTGATCCAGCATTTCCATTGCTAAGAATTTACTCAATAGCAATCCTGAAACATAGGCCCAAATATTCATTTATTAAAAGTTGATCAAAGGATTATAGATAGCCATGAAATTTTAAAAACAAGTGTTTGATTAATCGTGGCTTAAAATTCAGTGCATCCACGGTTTGTATTTTTAAACTGCATGATTTAAAAGGATGACTACTTACAATGTCTTATGTGAAAATAATAAAGTTCAAAGTGGTATGCACAGCAGGGTTACATTATTATCAAAACGATTATGTATATATATGCATTAAGCTTTTTTTAAATTTTAACTCAATTTGCCAACATTACAGTACATCCTTTGTTTCAGATGTAGTTTAGTAATTCATCAGTTGCATATAACACCCAGTGCTCATCATGCTGTAAGCATTATCACTTCGGCTTGATTAACAAAGCATCATTCATATACTTATTTATTCTAATAATTCCTTCAGGCTCATGAGCTTTGCAATCTGTGGATATCTCAGCTGAATGCCTTTCTTCAGAAACTGCTGCTATCAGAATATGAACTGTGAAGACAAATGGGAATACTTTAGTGCAGTTAATTTATGGCTTATTAGGATTACTACTGAGTTGTATTAAATTCACCCTCAGTATTCAGACCGTGACAATGTAGATGCCATGGCGGTGTTTCTGCAAAAGTTTTTATGAGTATTTTCAATGTGAGCTATTATTGGTGTTCATTCCTTTTCATTATATTCAATTCTTGTAAAATACAGTGGATTTAAATGAAAGTAGACAAAGTGTAAAGTTTTGTCTGCCTGATGTGCTATAGTGTGTTTGAAAGAGATCTAGATGATCAAGGCTGTTTTCCTAGTAACTCTGCCAACTTGTCATCCACTCTAGGCTTTGTGGCTTTGCATCTTTGCAATCCCTTCATGTCCTACAGTATTGAAGGACTTGCATTGGACCAAATATGCAGTAGACATGACAGAGAACAGTCATTTGCTAAGTCTTGTATCTCTTCTCTGTTTCTACTTTGAGTAAGGTCTTTTGTGCTCCTGGAGTGCCTAGGGGGTAAAGGTAAGAAGGAAATTTACCCCTTGGGATCTAGTCATTTTAGGCAGCTCTGTTCTTTCTCCAAAAAAGAAAGGCTGAACTCATATGTGAACATGTAATATAGAAACCGAGGAAAATGATTATACTAAGAGATAGAGAAGATCAAATAATGAAGATTCTGGCAGTACATGCAGTATGAGGGTGAAGGGCTTTATGTTCCCCTATTCAAGTGCCATCAAGACAGTGGGAGTGGTCAGGGATGCACATCCATTGAACTGATGGCATGCATTCCACCACCAAGAAGCTCTTCCTCTCTTCCTCTGAATATCACCCTCACCTTACCTCCCTGCCTGCCGCTTTCCCCCCAACCTCCAGGTCAAAGTAATCTCTAGTGAGCTGTTTCATAGAAAGTGTTGCCACACAGTGTTTAAAAACTAACTACATTATATAATGTGTGTGTGTGTATCTCCATCTATCTATAGCTATGTCTATCTTTCCTCTCCCCCTCCAAGAAGAGAGTGATATCCAGCAATTGAATGGATTTTTTGTTTTCCAAGAATTGTGAGTGATTATTTGAAACATCTTTAAAATTCATCTTGAGCACCCTGAAAATCAAGAGGTGTTTCATTTTGATAGAAAAACCAATGACCACCCCATGTCGGACATGATGTATAATTCAAAACCCTTCCTAGCGCTTTTTAACATGCGACTTTTGCAGAGACTCCAGCAGGTCCCTAGATCAAGATACCCCCATGCAGATTTTGAGATTTGCCATTTTTAACAAGAGAGACAAATTGTGGATGATGCTGCCTTTCTCCCCAAACTCAGCACTGCAGACTTCTTTTCTTTGGGCAATTTCTCCATTATGATTGAACACTTACTATGTTCAATTTATCCATTACTTTATATATTTTGTATATAATTCTTAAAAAAAAAAAAAAGAACAGATTCAGAGAGACTAAGTAACTTGTTTGACATCACATAGCCAGCAGAGGTAGGATCAGGATCCGAACTCAGTTCTGCAATACCACAAGGCTTACTCTCCTTTCTCTAAAGATAGTACTAATCATCCAGGAGGAAGATAATGTTATCTACAAGTAGATTTGTAAAGAATGGTGTATGACTAAAAATGATTTAAAAAACTTTCGTGTTCTTGTGTATTTAGGACCACACAATACATTTACGCAGTCAACATCTTTTTGAATGTTTACCATTTTTAAGACATACTTAGATAAAATTAAAAAGTTGAAATTTATAACATTTGAGATTGAAATTTTATAAGCAGCTGCCTTCAGACATCAGGAACGAATGTCCTCAGGACTCAAGTAAATTGTTCTGTTACCTTTTATTGATGCTATGTGATGTACTAGGCAGAGTACAATTTGCACTCTTTAAAAACCATCTCTACATGAAAACATCAGAGACTTTATCTTTCCCAGTAAACACTTATGATTATAGACCAGGATAAGAGACAAAATTGTTTATCAAAGACTAGTCCTTTTATGGAGAAAGGACAAATAAGAGGTTTCCTCGCACTGAACTTAATCAAACAAAGTAGCTTAAATGTAAAGAGTTCCAACTGAAATAAATACTTAAAAAGCTTGATTAAGAACATAAATTCACATAGTCTCTCACCATTTAAAGCATATACTGTTTCAAAGAAAATGAAACATCTTACTCAAAAATATCATGTGTAAAATAAGACAAGTATCCTCTTACATTAAATACTGGATGTTTGCTTAAGTATTTGGTCCGAACAATATCATGAAATGGTATTTTAACTTATCTCTTCCAGACATTAAATGTTTTTAAACTGATTAATCTTGGAACAAAAGAAAACAATATTTATAGTCGGACATTTTAATTTTCTCATAATGTATGAAAAAATTATTTTGATAGCTATATGCCATATTATTTTTTCTAATTTATTCATTTATCTTTGAATTTTTGTTTCCACTTCAAAATCATTTAATCGTAATATGAACTAGTTTATGTTTATCCTTGATGATATGATCAATCATATTTATACTTGATTAAGGATTATTATTCTTTGGTCATATTTCAAAATGCTTCTAACAAGAGATGAAACATGGAAATAGAGGGTTGTAATAAATGGCCATTTTATGATTTGACATAGACATCCATGAACCCAAAAGTGATTCATATGAGAAATATTTTGATCTTTGAGAATCGTGCTTCCCTTTTAAGTTCAAAGCCAAAACTTATACCAATAAGAGAGTTCAATGGAAAATATGACTATAAAGCACTTTACATTGACCTTTGTATGAAGAATGTGCTCAAAAATATTGAACTGACTGAAACATAATTACATTTGACATACTAAAACCTCTCTAGGAATTTTCGTTATGATCTTTGCTTTGGGCAAATGGAACAAGTCTGACCTTTGGTACATTTGAGTTTGAATCTTATGTCATAACACATTATTTCAGAGCAAACTGGAAGTACGATAGGAGTATCTCTTCCAGTGACATGAAATGCCATAGAAGAGATAAAACTAACTTATCCATAGATAAACATTTTAGCTTTCCACCACCAAAGCTATAATTGAAAATCTTGCTTGGAACAATTATTTGTTACGTTGTCCTTTCAGTTGTCTTCTGGCTTTGACCCATCAAGCCAGGCCACAGATCAGCTTGAGACAGCAGCAACACCTAAGGCCATTGTTTGGGGTCCCTCTCCCACCGCTCCATAGGATCCCCAGCTGCTTTTGCCCTCTGGTCGACCTTTCTTGACTTGACATACCAACATGCAGGTAGTAGCATTTCTGTATTTTGCTTTGGTCAGTTGTAACCAGATTTAGCTGATTTTTTCCTTTTTTCCCTCAAGGATCTTTCTGGGCACAACGCCTTTGCCAGGGCTCAGAGATCTTGCTAACATTCTTGGGTGTCTGCCTCTCAGTTTTGACTGCTTGATAAATAACAGATGTGAATTTAAAATGTTCTGAGAATCAAATTCACTTCACCTAGTGCAAGCTGAATTTTGGGGGGTTAGGGCAGATCCACACAAGGCAGTGTTTCCAAACTTGAAAGGCAATTTGGATCATCAGCTGTGCCTTCAGTTTCCCTTCAGAATAGTTGACCTCAGTAAGACCATCTGTCTTAAAACTAGATGTAGGTTTACAGATATTTAAACCAGGAAATTCTTACAAAAAGATGGCTTGTTCCCCAGGATTGTGGATGCGAATTTTGATAACAGGTCAGTTTGGGTTGGGTAATCTCAGAATGGGGTATGGATAAATGTTATTTTTATTTCTTAGAATACTATAATCTGACCTTTCCCGAAGAGTTTAATGTACTGAGTCAAATTGGCAAAGTGGGAGGTGGGTAAAATACTGATGATAGCTGATGACATTTAAGAACCACTACATATCCTTGGGTGTCCCGGGGTTATTCCAGGTCACAACTGTTAGTACCACGTGTAATATTGATGATGAACTGAAACACAACCAGAATCACGGAAGTTGGTCTGGAAATAGTACTTGTGAGTTCGCTTAGGTCTTTTCTAGAACTTCTATTTCTTTTTTTTTCTTTCTTTTTTCTTAAATTTGTATCTTTTCATATATAATATGTTATATTGCTATATTAACATTGATATATATAATGTAATTATATATAATAGTTATATATAATATATCCCAACTTCCTTATTCCCTTACCTATTCATTAGGTTCTCTCCCTGTCTTGACCGTTATAAATAATGCTGCTATGAACATGGGGGACCAGATAACTCTTCAGCAGTGTTTTCATTTCCTTTGGGTGTATATTCAAAAGTGGGACTGCTGGATCATATGCCAGTTCTATTTTTTTAATTGTTTGAGGAACCTCCATATTGTTTTCCACAGTGGCGGCACGAATTTACATTCCCACCAACAGCGCCCAAAAGTTCTTTTCTCCACATCCTTGCCAGTGTTTGCTATCTCTTGTCTTTTTAATAATAGCCATTCTATGAGGTGATATCTCATTGTGGTTTTGGTTTGCATTTCACTGATGATGGGTGATGTTGAGTACATTTTACTGTACCTGTTGGCCCTTCGTATATCTTCTTTAGGAAAATGTCTATTTATGTCCTTCGCCAATTTTTTAATTGGATTATTTGGGGGATTTTTTTGCTGTTCAGTTGTATGAGTTCTTTATATATTTTGGATATTAACCCCTTATCAGATATATCATTTGTAAATATTTTTCCTCTTCCATAGGTTGTCATAACTTCTATTTCTTTGCTAAGATTTTCTATTTCTTTTCATTTATTCGAGATAATTTGTATAATTGATTTTTGAAGTCACTTTAAAATTCTTATCAGACATTCCATCATCTAATTTACCTTAATATTGTCATCAGTTGATTGTCTTTTCTCATTCAGATTATGGTTTTCCTGGTTCTTGGTATGATGAGTGATTTTCTGTTGTATTCTGGACATTCGGGTTATTATGTTAGGAGACTCTTGATCCTTTTTATGCCTTCTGTTTCAGAAGGCAGTTGCCCTGTATAGGTTGAGTGTATAGGTTCTGGTCTACTTTTGTGCTTTATTTCCAATGACAGTTTGGTTTTCCGAGCCTTTGCAGTGTTATTCTGAACAGCGTCATCCTCTGGTGCTGTTCAGGTTACTGCTCAATCCATTCTGGTGCCACTTGTGGGGATAGAAAGCACTTATTTCCTTGGGCTACCTACTGTTTCTGGGTGATCTTCTGGGGGAAGATGTCACTGAGGAGTAGGGAAAAATGAGTGCATACAGAGTGTATACATTTGCCTGTTGCAAAGCTTCCATTTGAGTCAGATAATCAGAGAGAATCATGAAGATAGTTGTTAATGTCGGTTCCATTCAGAGTCCTCAGAACAATCAGAAAAATTACAGCTTAAGTTTTCCACCAGACAGTCCCAACATCAGAGATGAAGAGGGCCTCACTGTTACTGTTCTTTGTTGAACAGATCTCTCTCTAATTTACATCCACCTGACTTAGATACTTTGACCTTTTCCTTGTTTATCCAACAAGGACACAGTTCTCTTCTACAAGGCATTCTAAGGCACAGATATGCAAAGTTTACTTAAAGTGTCACTAATATTTTCTAGTGATGCATTTATTTTAAATAAATTTTCCTCTAACAATAATCATAATGTTTGCCACATGGAAGAGGATTTCAACAAAAGTTACAAACAACTTAATGTATACTGGGCACTGTGCAAAGTGCTGGAATGCAAAGATCGAAAAAATAATAATAGGGATCTAGCTCCTAAGAATGGTTCAGTGTAACAGAAGAAAAAGTACATGTGCATATGAACAGATTGCTACATATAGTATTACAGGTACAATATTACAAATATGGACAAAGCCAGAGGTTCTTCATAAGAATTGCATTTGATAGCAGTTGAATCAGGAAAGACTCAGCAGAGCAACTGATATTTGAATCATGCTGAGAATAAATAGAAATTAATTACATGGGAAGAGAGGGAAGATGTGCCAGGTTTAGCAAGGTCCATGTGCCAGGTCACAGAGGTGTGGGGCAATAATGGGATTTGGGAGTTACGAATAGCTCTCAAGTACCAAAGGATGTCAGCGGAGACCAAGAAGGGCTCTGCATCTCATGAAAAGGAGCTTCAACTTTATTCATTAAGAAATAGGAAACTTAGGATAGATTTTTAAGGAGAGAAAATATGGTATGATCGAGTTTGCATTTTCAAAAAAATCACTGTTTATTACAAGTAATACTTAACACTCATTTAACGAATTTAAATTTATAAGCTCATATTCAATCACATTGCCCCTTCAAAGAGCAGAAGAGCTCTAATACCGTATAAATTTAAACATAAAAAAACCCCCACTTAGGTGTCCCATACCCCTTAGGTGCGGCTCATGTAAAAAGAGATGGGGGCTTCTCTCTGGCCGTATGGAAGTGTAGGGAGAAAATGGGTCCATCTGAAAAGGAGGAAATTTCCTTTCTTTGCAAATTTTCTAGTAAGCATTGATCCAAATGAAAGAATTACTCCTCAGAAATACTCCTCAGTTGTCTTGTCCCACCAGCCCTTCCTAATGGAGGGAAGACCCTGCCCTCTGTAAGCATAGAGTGTGCTTGTTTGTGCTGTTAACTTATGTCTCACATATGTCTTCCTGACTACTCTGCCTTAAGGCAGGCTTCACGCCCTATTTCCAAATGAGAATTGAACTCAAAGTACACGTTAAAGGGGAAAATTTAGGTGATATGTGCAACAGAATGTACTCACCCATCACTGGTTTTCTCTTATAAATATTTGACTATAAGGATATTTTTATGTTGCTTGATAACAGTGATTGTTAGAGAAAGGTCAATGGATCGTGGCTACGAGGTGTAGAGGGCCTTGTACGTGGTAGGCAACCTCTCTCCTTCTCCCTGTCTCAGTCCTTCTCTTGCCCTCATGACCCAGAGAAGCAGTCAGGCTGGTTCTATGACTGTGGGTTCTACCCCTGGTTGACACAGATTTCACAGACCATAGCTATTACTACAAAAGCACATCAACCTGGATTTTATGGGGGAAAATACAATTTCTGTTGGCATCTTTAGTTCTTTATAGAAAGTACCTTGCTTGAGGAAAGCAGCAGAATGCAAGCAGTTGAGAAATAGAAAAACATTGCATCTCTGTGCCTCATGGATATGACCTCCGTAGATAAAACGCAAATCTCCTTTGTGTAACTAATATTTAGTCTGTTAGCCATTTTTAATAAAACAGTAGAGAAGTTTCTCCCCTGTGGCTTTTGCTGGTACTTTTTATAGCCGTGGTGTGGTAGGAAGTAGGCCCCAAGTTCCCTTGGCAACAAGTAGGGTAGAAGCGATACACAGAAATCTGAATCATCGGTGAATCATCTGAGGATTTCTGTTTCTAATCCTTGGGAAATAACTTACTGATTGTTTTTAACTATGTGATGTTTGCTGACTCTAAGTGAACATGCAGAGAGCATAAGAGTTTACTTTGGTCAATCATTTAAGGAACATTCTGAATGTTCCAAGTGGACCTTCATACCGATATCCAAAAAACACTTTTTTTATTAAGAGAGCACTCACATTGGAGGGGAACAGATCAGCACATCAAGGGATCAGCAGTGGGGGAAGTTCCCCTTCTACGAAGAAAACTGGTGTCCCCAGCAAGATGTTTCAGGACACTGCTGCAAGAAAACTAAATTTTTCTTTGTATCAAAGAAAGGTGATGTCTATACAGCTCAATGTTAGTCATAGAGAAAATCTGCAGACACTTGAAAAGAGAATTGACGTGGCTCACACCTGAAATGTGTGCACACATACCCACATGCACACGCACAAACTGAGACTTTGGGACATCAGTTACTCAGTTTCTCCTGCCATTTTTTCCCCCACTGATGCACCACTTATATGATCCCTTCATCTCCTTTTTTGTTGCTATGACCTTATTTCAGTTTAACACTTTGTCTTCTTGACTCAAATTGTTCTTTTCTTGATTCTTCATGTAGAGAGAAAAATAACCTCCCCTAAAAATGTTTTTTCTCATGTTAGCATCCAGTGAAAACTCGTTAATTGTTCAGTGGTTTCTTGAGGACCATGGCTTATTTATCATTGTATTTGCAGCTTAGTAGGGGTATCTAACCCATAGAAGATAGTCAATAAATGTTCATTGAATGATTATAATTACTGTCGTATTTTTGCTTCTCTGCCTACCGCATTAAACCTAAGTCTACTCGTGAGTGGAAGTCTGATATTCTATCTTTTTTTCTCTAGCTCCTAGGGTGGTCTCCATGTTCATCCAACATTTATTGAAACTGAATGAAATTCAAATCCTGGAAATCTTGAATTGTAGTCTCCTCTCCCTAGATGATCTCATTTTTTCCCTACCTTCGTGTGAGGTGAGCGTTTGTACCAGCCAGGCTCCACTGAATCTCTCCTACCATTTCCCTCAGGTGAATTACCACCACCATTCTCACCACCTACTCTTGTTCTAGCCTCTTTCCAAGCTCATCCTGTCTCACTGTATCCACAATTAGAGAAACTTCTCGATTCCTCCAGTCCTTCCAGATCTCATGCTTTTCAAACTCCTCATGTCTAAGGGCTTTATTCAAATGTTGTCCCTCATGCATTCATCTCTAGTTTACCTCCTGTTTGCCTCCTGTTTCCTAAACCTCTCCATCCCCCACATGTCAATGACACTAATATCCTTCATCTCTAGCTCTGTATCTCTTCAGTGCATCCAAAATTGATGTTTTATAAGCTCCTCAGTCTCAAAAATGTTCCAAAGTTGGTTCATATTGTTAAATTTTATAGGTGTGTTAATTACTTTGGGGTTTTTTGTTGTTTTTGTTATAATGAGTCCTTTTGCCCTTAGGGATACATATTAAAATACTTAAGGATGAAATGAAGTGTGATTTCAAATTTATTTCAAAATAATACAGAAGGCAATAAAAAGGAGTTATACTATTCTATGTACTATGTGTTTGAAATGTTTTTAATACAAACTCCTTAAAACTTAATTCATTGTTTTCCTCTCTTATTCCCTTCAGCCACTTTGAACCTGCTCCTCCTTTGCTTAAAAGCATCCTCCCCCCCCCCATTCCAGTCCCAACCTTCTGGGACATTCTCTAGGGTTGGGGAGCAGAGACTGACATGGGAAACTAAGCCAGTTTAACTGCCGATGTGATCAGTGCCCAAATAGAAGATCCTGGTGTCAAGCCAAGTAGTTAAAAAAAAATTTTAAAGCAAAGCAGAGAGCAGCTATGTTCTGAAAGAAAACAGGAGAACTGGGAGTTTATCCCTCCACCTCACCACGTTGCCAGTTTTGTGATTCTCTAAAAACATGACTGGAGAAACATCCAAAATCAATGGTCATGTTGTGGTCTTTGCTCGAAGTATCTTTCCCTTCTCTTCTTATCTCTTTGGAAATTACCTACTTAAGCTTCACTTGAGACTCCTCAACCATCCCTTTTTATAGCGTTCCCTGGACTCTGTCTCCCACAGGCAGAATTAAATGCTTCCTCATCAATATTCACATACAGCATTATACCTACTTCCTTTTTTATTCTACCTCCGTGGAGCGCAGTTATTAGCTATGGATGTCCTTCTGGCATTGTGCTGCTTTGCAAAGAGAACGCAGACTACCTGCCCCAGACTCTAAGCTCTGTCTTCTCTCCTTGGTTCTGTAGTCAGCACAGTGCCTTGAAAAGAGTAGATGTTTGATGAAAGGTGAAAAGTGACTCAGAGAAAATTAACTATTTTTTAATATATGTAGCTCCTCTTTTCTCCTACTATTCATATATTGGAAATCTTCTTTTCTGATCTCCCCATCCAAAAGTGCTCCTTCTTCCTCTGAGTTCACGGAACCTTTTTCCCTCTCACAGAATGTATCATGATCTGCTTTGGTTTTGGTCTTCTCTCCTGCCCATGACTTGTGAGAACAATGACCATTCCCTTTCCTCCTCCTACTCTCTACAGAGCCTGCTCGGGGTTTGGTTCCTGAGCACACTTGAACGATTCATCGAATTAAATATCGAAGGGTAAAAGACATAGGAAGAGTCTCCGTTTCCCACCTGAGGTCAGCCATATTGCATATTTGATGTCCCTTATTTGCTTAAATAATTTCATGAGCTTCATTATTTATAGAGGGAATAAAGAGGTGTATAAACAGACAGCCACAATTCACAGAGTACAATAATCATTCTTTAAGGCTTCCAGAACTAAGCGGCACATGCCTCCCATTTAATCAGCTTCTGCTCACAAAAACACACCAGGGGCGGGTTTGCATCTCCACTTCAGAGTTGAGGAAACTAGAGCCACATGAGTAACAGGTTCAGAAAAAGAGCTCAGAATTTCATCACAAGGCTTTTAAATCCCACTCCAATGTCCTTCCCACCTATACCACAGCTTCCTGTGTGTAAATGATAGAAGACTGAGCTCCTCTGGTACATCTCCGCCATTACCGGTCTTTAGAGAAGCATTATGATGGAGAGAGCAAGGAGAAAAGCTCTGATGCCGGGCTCTGTTTCATTGCCGCCTCCGCTGAGCTGCATGACCCTGGGCCAGCCAACAGTCACTGTAGAGAGGGAAAAAAACTGCTTTATAAAGTGAAGCCCGGCACTTGATGGAAGAAACTCAGAGGGGTTGCTGTGGAGGCTTCTTGCCACCTAATGTGCTTACTCTGTGCCTCAGTTTCCACATCAGTAAATTAAGGATGACAATGCTCCCTATCCAGTACAGTTGTGCAGAAGATTACAGGAGCTAATAATATACACAGAGTATTTATAGCAGTGCCTGGCACATAGAAAGCCATATATGTAATGGTTTGTTTTGTCCCCACTTTGATCATTTATTTCGAAATGGAGCACGTGCAATGCATTTTGTGCAGTATGAAAGGCAGAAATACTAAGTGACTTTTTGGGGCCAATTTTTGAGACTAGGCCCAAGATATTTGTGGCATTAGCATCTAAAATCTCTTTCGTATTCTCCACAACTTTTCCAAACATACTTAGTTTGCAAAATCAGATTGGACATTGTACAGGAATAGCTTTTCTCATAATATTTCAGTACTTTCAGTTCCATTCCAGCTGGAGCTAGAAATAGTGTTGCATGCAGAAATTTAAAATTATGTGAAAACAGTGTGATCCAATACTTATTTTTTTTATTCATTGTCAGGAAGAGTGATGGTTCATGTGTGAAATAAACACAAAGTTGTCAGTTATTTGATATCACTGGAGTATGAATTACTCACCTCATCATCATCTCGGGAGCTATCCTGATGTCTGGTTATAAAACAAAAACTAGCTGACCTATAAAAATGCTATATAATTTATTGAATCATCGAGTATGTAACTATCAGTTGAGTACTCTCTTACATGAGGCAGTATTCTAGAAAAAGGACACACAGCCTATGTGCTCCACAGGAAGCTACTTTACAGGTGTAAGGAGACAGAAAACAAGCACATAAACAAAATAATTACAGATTTGATGGTGAGAGTTAGGGAAGAAATGTACAGGGTGACATCTACTAGATTAGTAGGAAGATGGAAGAAGAACATTAAGGTAATTTCGGAAGGTTTGAGCCAAAACCTGAAAGATCAGAAGGCACAAAATTTCGTGATACTATATTGTGAAAGACATAGTACAGAAATATCAACCATAGAGAGGTAACTTACCATCAGTATTTGTTGTTGTTGTTGTTCATCTTACATATGTGTGTGTTTCCTATCAGTAAATTTGATTTGGTTCAAATGTAGTTCAAAGAATAGCTTAGACAAAGGTCAGATATGACCCACGATGCCTATCTCTTTCTCTCTTTTAGTATACAAGTAATAGTCATTATAAAAAAATTCGGAAACTAAAAATTTTAAATAAAAGTTACCCACAATTCAAAAACTTAAATGTAAATTTTACTCATGTTGGTCTATTCCTAATGCAGATTTTTTTTTTTTTAAGTTCTGTTTGTGGTTATTTAACCTTTGTGAAATGAGGTTAAATAAAGTAGGTAGCTGGCTCCACATAGAAAAAAAGAGAAGCAGAAGCAGAGGTCATGCTGATATTCATAGTTCACATGGTAATAAGCATATTTTGGTTTAAAAGTTAGAATTGGTAAAAAAAAAATGTTGTAGTGGTCAGAACAGTAGGGACAGAGAAATAGTTTGATTTCAACTATTGCCAAATCTTACATCCCCCAAGCAATTGAGCCAAAAAAAAAAGATACAGGCCCATCCCACTTAGGAAGTAGTAACCTTGAAGGAGAGGGACCATCGAGAAACTAGCCTTGTTCTCATAAGCAGAAGCTGGAGTGGGTGGTGATGGTGGTGGCAGTGACAATGGTCATGAGCCTTCTGGCCCTTACAAAGTCCCAGCCGAGCCGCAGCCAATGACAAGAGCAAAGCAGCGAATATCTTTGTCATTCATATCATTTGAGACCCAGTTACTCCTTAATTGTCAACATATTTTCTTCCTTCTCCTCTCTCTCCACCTTGCAGACTGAGGAGCAGAGAGGTTACAATCTGCTTTTCAAGGTGACACTCATCTCACAGAGTTTAGTACCACCTCTGTTGGAAAGTGTCAGGCTGTGCTTTAGGAGCTCAGATTACATACACCTCCACTTCGACCTTAAGAATAAGCCAAAAAAAAAAAAAAAGGGAAAATCAAAGTGCAGCAGCAGTCAAGTCTTTGGACAAGAGGAGCCCATGCACATGCACTCAAAGAAGAATATGCCGATTGGGAGAATCTTCCAATGGGAACCAGGGATGGGAAATTAGAGGAGAAATGATTGGGCTATTGTTAATTGTTCTCTTATTTTTCACTTTACACAATAAAGAGATTTTTCACTTTTGTAGTACCTACTGTCAAAGGACTAAATTAGGCTGAAGCATTGATATAGGGTAGGGCAAGTGAAAGTACACTGTTTTATCTCAGGAGTCACTTGACAATTATTTCTTTCCTTTCAAATAGAGGATGGTAGATAAGTACGTAGAAGGCAAATAGATACAAGTATTTATATATATGTATGTGTGCTCATTCATTAATATAGATGGAATCCTGTATCTTGTCTTCTTCACTAACCGTAGGCATCTTCCCATGCCATGAATTCATCTTTAAAAACAACTTATTGAATAGATCTAATCTATTATCATACAGATGTATCGTACAGTTTGTTTAACCAAAAGTACCCTATTGCTTGGCGCTGTTGCTGGAATTTTAGTTTGCCTATGATGTTGTAAATGATGGTATGATGAGTATCATAGGATATTAATCTTCTTCCAGCTGCTATTTTTTTTAGGATAAATCCCTAGACATAGAGCCACTTTGAGCAGTTATTTGAGTATCTGTCAAAATTCTCGACCCACACTGTTAAACTGCTCTCCCAATAGCAGTGTGAAGGAAGACCCTTCTCACTAACCCAGCAGTATTAGCTATCTTCCAAAAAATCTTTACTGGCATTAATTTTAATAAAATTTAAGCTCACAACTACTTTTCATTTTCCTTTCTATTTTTCCTATTTCTATCTTTTTGGGTATGAGGAGATCAAAATAGGATTCCTGGTAGAGCTAAAACATGCACAAAATGATCGGCAAGTGAAAAAAAAAAGAGCATGTTGTTCTAAAAATATACACAAGATCGGTCCATCTTGTCCATGTTTACTTTTAGGAAAATTGTTTTCTTAGGGCCATTTCAGTGACCTTGGGTCAATACTGCTTTTGAATCCTGCACAGTCAACATTAGCTAATTTTGAGCAGAGAAATTCCTAGAACTTATTTAGGCACTAAATATACTTAAAATAATATGGACCCTGGGTTAACATGATGCATTTAAGCTACAAAGAAGAACATTTGGATAAAAAGTTTGCCTCTCATAATAATACAAAAATAGAATGGTTTAAATATTTTGATTTGCACTATAAGTTATGCTTATTTAATTTAAAATGAAATAATTTATCCTTTGAAATATTTTGAAAACATTTTATTTTCCTAAAACAGAATAAATTAAAACTGCTTGAGTCTGTAGGATTTCAGCTAAACTGGTAAAACAAACTCATTCTTTCCCATAATTGTCAAATTAGACATCTATTCTATTTCTAATAATATTTGATCTTCATATTTGTCATTTCCTTTGTAGAAATTATAACACTGATAGATTATCCTTTACCCATAATGTTTTTTAAATTTATCTACCTATAATTTATCCATTTTTATACATCCTTATTTAAAATTTAAGTATTATCTACGAGGCTAATGTACTTATAACGGTAATCCTAAGTTTAATCCCCCTCTACAGAGCTAACCATTGCCATCAGGTTAATATGGGTACTTTAGACTTTGTTTTATGCATTTGAAAAAATTGATAATTTTAGGGAAAATGTATAGTGTTGTTTTGGTCTTTCTTTTTTATAAAAATTGTATCATCATATAACTACCATGATACCAAAACCTGATTTTTTCCTTTATCAGTGCCTCTTTACTTTAAACTGCTGCCTTATATTCCATTCCACTGATTAAGAGTCCCTCTATATACAGATATTGGGCCTACTTCCAGTTCTTTGTTGTTAGAAATTTTTTATTTAAGAATACATTCCAGATCCAAACTTAAAAAAAATAATATAGTATAATACTCTTATAATATTATGTTTAGATTATAATCATCTGAAATTTATCTTTATGAATACAAGATATGAGCTCACTGTATCTTTCTAAATGAGTAAATAATTCTCCCAAAAATTCGTATTAAAAAATGTACCCCTGGTGCACCTGGGTGGCTCAGTCAGTTAAGCTACCAACTGTTGGTTTGGGCTCAGGTCACGGTGTCGTGGGCAACGAGATCAAGCTCCATGTGGGGCTCCGCCTTCAGCGGGGAGTCTGCTCAAAGTTTCTCTCCCTCTCGCCTCTCGTGCATGCACAGTTGGTCTCTCTCTCTTTCTCTCTCTAAAATAAATAAATCTTTAGGGGCGCCTGGGTGGCTCAGTGGGTTAAAGCCTCTGCCTTCGGCTCAGGTCATGATCTCAGGGTCCTGGGATCGAGTTCCGCATCGGGCTCTCTGCTCAGCGGGGAGCCTGCTTCCCCCTCTCTCTCTGCCTGCCTCTCTGCCTACTTGTGATCTCTCTCTCTGTCAAATAAATAAATAAAATCTTTAAAAAAAAATAAATAAATCTTTAAAAAAAAGTACCTTTTACCCCATTTATCTAAACTTTAATCATGTCTTCAATTAGCATATGCTTTTATTTATTTTTTAGACTCCTATCCCACTGATCTACTTATCAATTCCTAACCCACTAATATAATGTTTTTATTACAATAATTCTATGTTTCATATGTAGTAGACAAGGCCATCCCTTCTTTTTCTTTTATAGATTTATCTTGGTTATTTTTGCACAGAGGCCATGCTCATCCTCTCTGTATCATTCTAATTTTAGTATATGTGCTGCCCAAATGAGTACTTACTATGAGTATTTATTTTTAAATATTCACTCTTATTTGTGGATTTTAGGACAGGTTTTAAATTCCCACAAAAAACTATTTTTTTCTACTACTATTGTACTAAAATGATAGATTATTTTGGAGGTAACGGACATCATTAAAATATCAAACCTTCTCATTTATGAACAAAGTATTTTCCCCATTTATTTAGGTTTCCTTTTATACCTTCCAGTGAAGTCTTATTAGGATTATTCCTAAGTATTTGATACGATTATTACTATTATAAATAGACCTCTTGTTCTATTTTATCTTCTAATTGGCTTACGGATATGAATAAGAGCTACAGGTTATTGTATGGTGGGTTCATATTTGGCCACCTTGATTAAATTCCCTTATTTACCCCCATCGAGGTTTTCATACAAATGTTGATATTATCTGTATATTGTCACAGTTTTATAACTTCCTTTCCAATATTTGAGTTGTTTTCCTTGTTTTATTACATTGGCTGGGACCTCAAGTTGAAGGTTGAACACATTTCTTCTTCTTTGTCCGTATGGGCCTGCTTCTAATAGTTTATCACTGAGGATAATTCCTGAGGCGGGACTTTGGTAGATCCTTTGATAAAGTTGAGGAAATTACTTGACATATTTTTTATTTTACCAAAAGCTTTTAAAAATTGTTATAAACATCTTGAATTCATTTAGAATGCTTTTCTAAAATCAAGTAAGATGATCAAATGGTTTTTCCTCTTTTAATACATTAATATAATGCATTCCATTGAAAGATTTATAATGTGAAGCCATTTTTGCATTCCCAAGATAAAGCCCTTCTTGGTCATGCTGCATTTTTTTTTTTTTTTTACAGTACATTGTTGCATTTAATGTGTTTTATTATTCTGATTCTATAGTCTGTCTTTTTAAAACAGAAACTTCCTGTCTTGAGATTTGTTAATGCTTGCTTATAAAATAACCTGGGTCTGGAGCTCTTGGTGAGGACTAATAGAGGGGAAGTCATTATTTCATTACCATTTCAATGTCTGTTATGATTTTTTTTGTCTTCTTGGGTTTTCCAGGTCTTCTTTTGCCAATTTTAGTAATTTTTAAATCCTGTATAGATATGATCTTATAAAGTCTTTTTTTTAATCTGTGCCTTATGTTTCTTAATTGTAATTTTCAAAGGCTTATCCATTTCATATGGCCTTTTAATGCATTTTTTTATATTTGTTTTTTGTTTGTTTTTTAAAGATTTTCTTTATTTATTTGACAGAGAGAGAGAGAGAGATCACAAGTAGGCAGAGAGGCAGAAAGAGAGGGGAAAGCAGGCTCCCTGCTGAGCAGAGAGCCCTATGAGGGGCTCGATCCCAGGACCCTGAGATCATGACCTGAGCTGAAGGCAGAGGCTTTAACCCACTGAGCCACCCAGGCGCCCCTTTTTTTTATTTTTGAATCATTTTAATTCATCTATTATTTTAATTTGCTTTATTTATTAATTTTTATATTTACCTTACTTATTTCCTTTCTTGGATTTATTTTTGTTTTTGTTTTAGATTGTTGGATTGATTGCTTGGTTCTTTTATTTTAAATCTAATTTTTTAATAAAGACATTTAAGATGACAAATTTTCCTCTGAGTACAGCTTTGTCTACGTATCACAAATTTTGATATGTTATCCTCTTATTTTGAATCAGTTCTAAACATACTTTTTTCAGTCTGCTATTATAACTTCCATTTTCTTCACTTATTTAATATGCTACAGATTAGGAAATCTTTTTATTCCTCTGATACTCAGGAGAGATAGAATACTTATTGCCTGAAAATAGAAAAGCCCTGCAGACTAGAGCAATCACACAATAACTAGAGATTGAATGATATACAATATTTATGAATATGAACCCTTAACTTGCTACCTGGAACAAATATTATGCATTTAATGGTCTTTATTCTTCCAAAAAGATCTAACACTCCTTTGAGAAAGAGAAGAACAAGGGGCACTTGAGACTGGAACTGAATTCAAAGAGTGGCACTAAGCAAGGTCACGTTATTATTATTATTTTCATTTCCAGGCTTTAGAAAAAGGCTGTTTCTAAGTATGCTGAAATCTAGTACCATCCACTTCATTGACTTTATTATTTATTTATTCATTCATTCATTCATTCATTCATTCATTTATTTTTTAGGTAATGGTTCCCTCGCATTGCCCTGAATGAATACAAAGACCTAAATCAGTAAGGAAGTCTACTGGACTGATAGGAAGTATTTCTCAGTGCCTGGGAAAGGAAGACTTGGTTAGATGGTGTGAAATTCAGCCGTGGGATTCATATGTCTGGTAAGTTATGCTACTTCTAACAAAACCATTGTGCACACTCATATCCTCTCTTACACCACCTTAACACGGGATTCTGATAACGTAACTGACTAAGGTAAGTGTTTCACACAAAACCCAGTTTTGCAGACATTTTATTTTTTGATGCTTTGATTATAACCTTTCAGCTTACAGGGTTTTAGAGAGCTAGAAACTCTTTTTTTTTTTTTTTTTTTTTTTTTTTTGCAGTGCACAGACTTTCTGTTTCCCTTACTCCTCATACACATTTTTGAAGATGATTGGCTATGAATCTAATCTTGTTAGCACCATGACCTTTTCACCACCAAGTTTTAAGAACTACCTGTTAGACCACTGCATAATACCATTAGGAAGTAAAAGACATAGGGTATATGAAGTTATCAGGCAGAACAGTATTTGTTCCCCATTGATATATATCTAACAAAACATTACGTAGAATACTTTCTACCTGCCTTAAACAATTCGGATTCATTCTCCTTTTCATTTTAAGATAAATAATATTTACACTTCAATTAAAATTTAACTGAATCTGGCAAGCTGAGGAAGTTCAGAAGTTTGTGAGAGTCCAGAAACCTTCATATTTTACTTGGACACTGACTTTTTAACCTTAGCTGTAAAGCTACATTGGTCTGGTTATTTCCCACTTAGAATTTACTGATTCTTGTGCCTTATAAAAGAACTGAGAAAGTAAATGTGACAGTGGAGTTGGTGATGTGACATTGTCCCTAAATAAAGAGAAAGAGAATACTTCACAAATAACTTGCCATGCCTATAAAGAATTTTTTGGGTCCCTGGTGGTAGAAGTAGATTGTAACTACATTTACTGATTTTAACTGGAAAATTACTCAGCTCTCTACTTAACCCTTGACTATATGGTTGTGTGCTGGCTTATAAGAATTAAGCAGGTTTAATTTGTAACCTTTAATAGTCATTACAAACTAAAAAAAAAAAGACTTAATTTTTAAGAGTAAATTCTAGATAAGAAGTAATAGTCATCATCTGGCAAATAATAAAGCCCTGACAACGAAATACCTAAGAATTCTAAGGAAAGAGATGTGTAAGAATTTTTACTGGAAGTTCTATGTTTGTATCTACTATTATTCTTTTATGAGAAAAACAGAAACTTCTTTGATTCTTAATTAGTAAATATTATACAATACTAAATTAAAGAGGTTTTTTAATTTCCACTTACATAAAACATTTTGCTCACTTAAATTATAGTCAAGGCAATGACTAAAGATCAAAATCCAAATACAGTTTTTGTCGTCATTTAGTCCAAATCAGTGTACTTGATCTTCTTTTTCAGTGTGAAAGCAAATTATCTTAAGCACAATCACAACCTCTTATCATGGTAAAATTAGCCTTACTTTGAGGAGAGAGGTTGCTATGGTATCTCAGGAAATTTCTAAATGTGAATTAAAAGTCTTAACTTTCTTAATTTAAATACTTCTTCATATTTTTCTATTGTCAACTTACTAACAGAGGTTGTATTTTTCAAAAATGACTTTATAATTAAAATCGTAGCCCTTCTGATCTTCCCTTCACTTGCTAGTTTTATAATAGATAAAAAGAAAAAAAAAAAAAACCGTCATGGAAGATAAAGTGTGAAAAAGCCTAAATTTCTTTCCCTGGCGTAATGAAATTGGGTTTACGTAGGGAAAGTAGTTCAGTTACTTTGGTTAAAAAATGTTGAAGTCTCCCCAGGAAGAGAGTGCCGTGTCAGGTGAAAAGGTGGTACTGTTGATGAATGTCATCTACACAAGCAGGTGTCACAGGAAAGATGAATGTGGTCGTAACAGCCCTTTCGTGCTCTTTGTGCATTAGATTGTCCTTTGATTGTTGTGGTGGTTGTTATTGATGGTGCCTGTAGCTCCTTGTAACCCAGTCCTGGAAATGCTCAATGGCCCCAGTCTTTGCTCTTTTCCTATGGCTGCCTGCCAGCTGGTATGTAGGCTGCAGCGGTTTCTCGGTTATCTATATTTCTCCCAGAAGCTCACCCCAGAGCATCAAAACGGTGTATTTTTTTCTATCTCCATACTTATGACTATTCCTCTGGAGTTCAGTGAACAATTGTCTGGACAGCCTGTTCATATGCAATTATTACTTATAGCCACTCCATCAAAAGTGGGGAAGTAGTTAGCTTTTTTCCATTGATAAATCTATCTTCTTCTCAGCAAGTAAATCATGGAATAGAACAATCACTAATGACACGCCGTTCAGTCTCATAACTTTAAAATCATTCAGTTAACTTTTTCGTTCTATGTTCTTTTTGGATTTAAGTTACTATCTGTGGGAAATTCCCGGAGTGACCAAACTCACTCATAGTTGCTAGAATCCAGGCAAATTTAGGTTATATTTTTCTTCCTCCTCCCTTTTTTTCTTACTTTTTCTTATTTTATTTTGGAATAGATCATAAATAATTTAATTGTGTTTCATTTACACGGTTCCATCTACATTTTTGGAAATATGTCACCATCAGTCCTAAAAGAAGAGCTAGTATCAATTGCATGTGCCAACTGCTTCATATGCACTGTTTAATGGCAACTCCATGAGGAACGAATGCTATTATTATGAGTCCCGTTTTTGCTAATAGGCATGAAGAGGTTAATTAATTACCCAACGTCATACAAATATTAAGTGATAAAACCAGGCCTTGAACCTACTTGTCTTAACCCCAGAGCCTCATTTCTCTCTTTCTAATTCTCTCTCTCTTTCCCTCTCTCTCTCTCTCTCTCTCTCTCTCTCTATATATATATATATAATGAACCTAATATCTGCTTGCAACTCTTCTAATGGTCTATATGTATTAACTGAGTTAATCTTCATAATAACTTTTAAAGTAAGCACAAATATTATACGTTCTACATGGATAAGAAAACTGAGGCCTAGGGAGGTTAACTTGGTCATGTCAACACAATTGGAAGGTAGACAAACTAGAAGCCTAAGCATTTAGTTGCAGAATCTGTGTTCTTAACCTCTATGCTATATTCTCTTTCATCTGCAAAAAATGCTCACAGTAAAAAAAATGCAATTTCTAGTAATAAAAACATATCTTTATAAGGATAGACTTGCAGAAATAGAATGTTATTTTTCATAATGTATCTTTATTTTCCACCTCTATTGCCAATATTTTTTTAATTATCATTTTACCAAGTGGTAAAACCTATGAATATTTGTATTCGACATATGTTTCAGATTCATCCCAGCTAACCGTGATTAGTGTTTTTCTAGTCCTTACATTTATATTTGGCTTACTCGTCTTAAAAAGGAATCAAGTAAAAAGAGGAGATATTTAGGTATGAGAATGGAGTTAAGGTGGATGGCAACTTCAGTTTGGGGAAGGATAAGGAAATCTGTTAGAAACATAAAGAGGAGTTAAAACGCCCCGGGCCTATCCAGGGTCACATTTACAGTATGAGGTGCTAATTGATACAAATAAACCCCTGATGGCCAAAGAATTATTCCAAACATAGTCCTCATAATGCTGCAATTAATAATGCCTCATCATAGTACGACCAATAATGAACTTGTCATTGTTATCGTGCAGTGGAAAGAAACATCCCAGTTTCACTCACTGTGCCTCTTTGATTCATGCTTGTCATCTCCTCCATTCTATAAATTCTGTCATTTCAAATACTGGGCCTGTTTTAAATCACTAGTGTATACCCATCATCAGCATGTGCTCAATGTTGAGCACTGAGAAGGCTCTCAGTAACTACTGAAGGAGTGAATGAATGAATGCAGATATAATAATAACTGAAGTTCAAGTGCCCATAAGCCTGAATTCAACCCCTGTGTACCAGACACAAAGCTGACGGCACCAAGCATAAGTCCATCTCACCAGATAATGGGCCCGTGATGCCAGGAGGCTCTTCCTTTGGTGGAATGGCTGAGTCATGACTAGGACAAAAACTGACCAGAGCTGGTCGAGTCTGGGGACATTTGTCCGTGTTTACTCCTTGATTCAAACTAAAATAGTTACTCTCCCTTAACAGATTTGACCCAGTGGATGGCTTCTTCCTTCTTAACACCATCTCTTTACTTTGTATCCAGGACACTGTTCTCAGTTTTCCTATCACATTAGCCATTTGTTTGCAGACTCCTTTGCTGATTCCTTCTCTTCTCAGCTTCTCGTATTTTCATTTTTAAAAACAGTGTTTGTCTTAAAAAAAAAAATAGTGTTTGTCTTTAGAAGAGCAGACTTGTAAAATTTTGATCAGATCCAGTTTGTCAGTGTTCTTTTAGGGAGTATGCTTTTAGTGTCTCATCTAAGAAATCTTTGCCTGATGTGAGATCACACACATTTTCTTCATTGTTGTCTTCGGGATATTTATAGTTTCAATTTGGCAGTTAGGTCTGTGGTGTCTTTTGAGTTAACTTTTGTTTATGGGAATCTAAGTTCATTTTTACATATGGATGTCCATTTATTCAGGGACTATTTGTTGAGAAGATGGTCTTGTCTTTACTACATTACATTTGAATCTTTGTCACAAATTGGTTATCGAAGAGAATGAAAGGAAAGTTCCCAACAGAGAGAAAATATTTGAAAAATCACATATTTGACAAGGACTCACCCCAGAATAAAAAAAGGAACTCTTAAAATACCACAGTAAGAAAACAATCCCATTAAACACGGCAAAAAAACCAAACCAAAACAAAAAAAAAAAAACAAAAAAAAACCCTAAACTACCAGACACTTCGGCAGAGAGAATATTTGGAAGGCAAAGAAACACATGACAAAAAAAAATGTTCAACATCATTAACCATTGGGGAAATGCAAATTAAAACCATAGTGAGTTACTACTGGACACAGGTTAAAATGGCTAAATAAAAATTACTAATAATATTAAATGCTGGTGAGGATGTGGAATAACCCATACATTGCTGATAGGAATGCAAAAATAAAAATAAGAATGTTGCAACCCTGTTAAATTTTCTTGCCTTAATTTCTTATGACAACAGATGTATCATTTTTCAAAACAACTGTAACTTTGTAGCATGTATTCCTTGATTTGCAGTATTAGGCTACAAAGATAATCTATTTTAAATAGGAAGATAAAGCACATATCAAGATCTATTTAAAAAACAATGTCATATTTTGGATGAGATATAAGATAGAATAAGGAGAGATATTCAGGAAAAGAATGAGATCGATTAATTTTTTCTTTGTGCCTTACTTACTGGAATTATTTGAGAATGAGTAGCTCTTTAGAACTAGCAGGACAAACGAGATCCCCCTCACTGCGAAATCCTTGAGCTTCTCAAGTTCAAAAGGACTATTCGGCTATTGCCTGGAGCCATTTTCCTCATTGTTGATGACAGCACATGAGTGGTTCATTTTCTCTTTTACAGTGTTATGCCCTTTAGCTAATTCTGAATAAAACTGCTACACTTGTTTGGTGAGAATTTTTTCAACATTCCTCATTGAACATATCCACTGTTCACACCCAGACCATAGTAAGTTCAGAGTCTAAAGGCAGCTTCCAAAACACAAAGGCAAAAGAAAATGAAAATGTAATGATGAGAGAGACCTTAACATTAATGTGCCAGTTGGTGTTGAACTGTTTAATAACCTGACCTTCCCTTTCCAGTGCCAGCTCAGGCTCTGTAAGAAGACATTTAGGATGAAGATTCTGAACAATTCACTTGTTTCACAGGGCCAAGGGTCAACTCATAGTTTAAAACTTATACTTGAGACCTTACAGAATTAAGTAATGTTTTTCACAGGTCAAAACATTGACTGGTGTGCTATTCACATTCTGGTAAACATTTGCCTAATGTGTAAAGACAAAGGTTGATAAAACATAAAATAGTCATGACCTATGCAGCACTATGAGCATAAATAATCAACATTCACCATTTCGCCCAATTCTATTTGGTGCTGTTTTTGTTAAACAAAATACTTTCCAGACATAAAGTTCTACTACTTAAAATTCAGGCATAAAAACATTTTCCTGAGACCGATTCATATCTAAACTTTCCACCAATGTCCATGTGTCAGTGCCTGACCATGACTTCAGTTTATTGTCAACACACAGATAGGAAAACTCATGCATAGACCATATTTATTGGATTATTTCCTATCATAGCCTCACTGAAATGCAAAATGCTTACGGCTCAGAAAAACATATAAATCAATTACCCTAATCTGGAACTTGCAGGCAGGATATCAAATGAAAATTTAAAGGTCTTATTTTATCTGGATATGAAGTTGAGAGCTGAGAAATATGAGTTTATCAAGGACATGTTTAGTTTGTTATAGAAACAATGCATGCTCGTGACAAAAAATTTCATAATTTTTTATGTATAAGTAGCTTCTGTTGACTTTCTCAGCTTTAGGTCATTTACAGTAACTCCTAACTCCTGACTTACAGTGTAAGGTAGGAAAGAAGATGTGAGAAAAGAGAAGGGCAGTTCAGATTTCAAAAGTCTGAGTGTGAGGGACTTTGGGGACTTTAATTGGAGTTCCTCAGGAAGGACTTGAGCCTGTGGATATGGTGGTATTGGGGAGATAAACTGTGGATATGGTGGTATTGGGGAGAAACCCACGCTAAAAATGCAGATCTGTGTCAAAAGTATATTGGTGCTACAGAAATGGGGAGAGAAAACCCACTATGTGTAAGTGTAAAGGGGTGAGGAAAGCAACCTTGGGTGCACCAACATTTATGGGAGGGAGAGAAGAAAAGCCCATGAACAGAAGTGAAAATAGAGGACCAAAACAAGACATGGTGTCAAAAAAAAAAAAAAGAAAGAAGGAAGGAAGGAAAGAGGAAGAAAGGAAGGAAGGAAGGAAGAGAGGAAGAAAGGAAGAAAGAAAAGAAAAGAAAGAAAAGAAAAGAAAAGCCAAAGGAGGAAAGAGTTCAGAGAGGAATGATTTGCCCATAGTCTCATCAGGTGATGCTGGACATAGGGTAAGATAAGCATCCTAAAGTCTTCATTTATTTTATAAATTAAGAGATCATGGTTGAGGTGGGCTGGTAGATTTCAGCAGCATGGTGTGACTGGCAAATGAGTAACAGGAGCCACTCTTTCACTTGGCCTTATGGTGTACAGAAAGAAATGCCATAATCACAAAGGGTAAAATGCAAGTGGAAGATTTTTTTTTTTTTCCTTTGAAAGAACAGAGAGCCCTAAGCTCATTCCCTTTGTCAGAGTCAAGGGTAAGGGAGCAATGATATTCCAGGTTCTCACCTTGTGTGTCCCGGGAAACAACTTAGGCTTCCTTTGAGAAAGCTTCTCTAGATAGTGTAGGAGGAGTCAGCCCAAAGGGAGGCATAAAAGACCAATCTACAGTCCCTTCCAAAGAAAGTGGTGTGAACTTACTGGAAAAGCGAAAATTCTGACAGAGGCCTACTTTGGAAAGGCAAAGGTGGGATGAGGGAGAGCTTGGAAATATTCCCCTCGGAGCTTCTTTGTCAGTGTAGAGAAGCATCCTGGTGTGGCAGCCCTGGGAAACTCAAGAACAGGCAGAAACTCCACAAAGCAAAATTTATGAACAGCTGAGCATCTCCTGACATAAGGCATTATTTCTTCCCCAACTTTTACCACCGCCATCACCAAAAAAAAAAAAAAAAAAAATACTTTCAACTTATATTTTTACTTGAGACAGTTTTCAACTGGACTTAGGCTCAACGCACCATCTTTCCCAAAAACTCTTCTTTTTTTTTAAATCTTTTTTTTTTTATTTATAAATAGAGACAGAGAGAGGGATCACAAGTAGGCAGAACGGCAGGCAGAGGGAGAGGGAGAAGCAGGCTCCCCACTGAGCAGGGAGCCCAATGCGGGGCTCGATCCCAGGATCCCGGGGTCATGACCTGAGCCGAAGGCAGACGCTTAACTGACTGAGCCACCCAGGCGCCCCTTTCCCAAAAACTCTTTTTTTTTTTTTTTTAAAGATTTTATTTATTTATTTTAAAGAGAGAGAGATCACAAGTAGGCAGAGAGGCAGGCAGAGAGAGAGAGGGGGAAGCAGGCTCCCTGCTGAGCAGAGAGCCCGATGCGGGGCCTCGATCCCAGGACCCTGAGATCATGACCTGAGCCAAAGACAGAGGCTTTAACCCACTGAGCCACCCAGGCGCCCCGCAAAAACTCTTAATAAAAAATTTAAAGCTACTTTAAAGTAGACACCCATTAAAAAAAATAGTCCTGACTCAGGTAATTTGTGTACCTGTAATATGGCACACTATTTGATAATATCCACGTTACAAATAAAAACCCATGTGAAAAATAATTTTTCCTTTGAGTAACTATAATGTAAACATAAACATTAAATGACTGTTTTATTTTATCTTATTGTACATCCTCAGTTTCTTGAAACACTGATGGATGTCTTCTAAATTAGTTAATTCTCCAGATGCCCAGCTACATTTTGTAAATGCCCAAATTTATAATACGGTTCTTAAGAGTATTCATATTCCAATAACTATAACCTAACAGAAATAGAAGTCACTAAGATAACATATAGAACGTGTTGGATACATAAATGTTTGTTGTGGCTGTCATTTTTAAAAGCAGAAAGAGTTTAGCTCTCTTCCTCAGGAGTGGTGCACATTCAGAATAACTTTCTGACTTATAAGATGCTGAAAAAAGTGTTCTTTTGTTTTCAAATGTTTTTGTTACAATCATTCATTTTTTTTTCTCACTGGCAAAGAATAAAGATAAAGCAAAGATAAAGCAGGATAGGATGTGCTGATCTCTTGCTCATGAGGACAGTTTTAAAACTGAAGGTCCCAGTAAATGGAAAGCTTAACCCTCATAAGAGAAGCTGGCTTTCTCTATGTGAGTCAACCCTCATCACAAAAATGAGGGTTTAATCTGATGATTAAATATGTTGCATGGATTTTTCTGTGCTTGGAGTGACCTGAAATTGTAAATAGAACCATGAAGATGGTATGTCTACAGCACGACAAGGACATTTACCCTAGTCTTTTCTCATGGTAGTGGGAATGTTTGTTTATTCAGTGCTTCTCAGTAGGGTAACTTATCTCTGATCATCTAGATAAGCTTTTTTTTAACTTTCATTTTCTAAATTGTGGTAAAATACATATAACACAGAACTGGCCATTTCAACCATTTTTATATGTACAATTCAGTCACATTAAGTACATTTATATTATTGTACAACCATCACCATCATGCGTCTCTAGAACTTTTTTACCTTCCCAAACTGAAACTCTGTACCCATTAAACAAAAACTCCCCTCCTCTCACCCTCCCAGACCTTGACAACTACCCTTCTACTTTCTATCTCTATGAATTCGACTACTCCAAGTACTTTATATATGTAGAGTCAGACAATATTCAGCCTTCTGTGACTGGTTTATTTCACTTAGTGTAATATCCTCAAGGTTCAACAGTGTTATACCATGTGTTGGGAGTCCTTCCCTTTTAAGTTTGAATGATAATCCACTATATGTATATGCCATAAATAATGTGCTCCTTATAACTTAAGTTATATGGACATAATACCTAAAAACAGTATTAAAAACCGAGAATTGGGGAGCCTGAGTGCCTCAGTTGGTTAAGTGTCTGCCTTTGGCTCAAGTCAGAATAGTAGGGTCCTGCGATCGAGCGCTGAGTGGGGTTCAGCACTCAACGGGGAGATGATTCTTGCTCTCTGCCCCTCCCCCGGCTCATGCACGTGCCCAGGTGCATATGCTCTCTCTCAAATCAGTCAGTCAAACAATCAATCAATCAATAAAATTTTTTAAAAAACCCCTGAAAATTGAATTGTTGAATTGTGAGAAACAATTTGAAGGTATGGAGTCCTAAAAATACTGATTTAAGTTAGATAAAAATGCTAATTTAATTTCTAACAAAATTGGAACTTTCTTTAGCTTGGATCAATTATTAGGAGAGATGGAATGATGACGAGTTTAAACTATAAAATATACGATCATTCAGATTGCTTTAATCTTTCCTATAATGGCTTTGAAATGAGAGACAGCACTGATGGATGCAAGCACCGTGAATGTACTGTGTGCCGCTAAGTGGTACACTTCAGGGTGGTTGATTACCTGTTAATTTTACCGCATTAAAGAAAAATGCTATAATGATGGAAACTTTCTTTAACTTTGTACTGGGATTGTATTTTTCCTATAAATATACATGTGTTGGTAGACTGTGTTGATACATGTGTACTACAATTAAAAGGATTACTTTAAGATTAATTATTATTCATAAAAGCAAAGAGATGGGAAACAAGCTTTGTAGAAATGTCTTTGCACATGTGATTCTCTATGCTTAGAATATTTCTCAAGGTCTGCCCATCTGCAGAATCCAAGTCAAGTCACTGGCCATTTTCTTATAGAAACATTCCCCATTGTGTAAAAATAAAAGATTCCCCTTTTTTGTACCTCTGTATGGTCCTTGGTTCTGCCTCATTCCCCCTGCTAAACTTGAAGTTCTTTGAGGCCAGGATCATGCTTTCTTCCTCTTTGTATTTTTCAGTCATATAGTACATGCCCAGTCAATGCTGGTTATTTTAAACTCTTTGACTTGAATTAATTAAAACTGATGTTCTTGCTCATTGGATTTTGCAAGCCATTATTTCATTGTGATTTTTTCTCAAAGGCTTCTTCCATTTGAAAGAAAGAAAGTGGACATAGAAACTTAAAAGTGGCCCTGGCTACTTTCCTGAGGTCATATGCAACTTGAGTGGAAACACATATTTTTTGGCACATTCTCTTTAAGAAGCACGCATTTATTGTTTACTTTGAAATCAGTTGCTAGCCATTTGTTTTGTTTCTTTTTGTTTTAAAACAAAAATGTTTCTTGACTTCTCTTCTATGCCTCCTTGGTCTACTCATTATAACCAAAGCAGTTTAGTTTTCTAATAACTACCTATGGTATATAAAGCATTGCCCAATATCCTGTTGATGACAGTCACTGTTGTTGGAAGACTGAGATATGGTCCATATAGATCAATCATATACACATGAACTCATTTAAAGACAATGGTGAAACAATGATCCAATACAAAATCATGGATGATAGAAGAAATTGATCATAGCACAATTATTTTTAAAATACTTTCTTCCGTGCTATCTATGAAACTATTTCCCATGGAACAAAACATCAAACAGAATGAATCAATGTGCGCCCTCAAACATGAGCCTCGAGAAGTGGCTCAGTTCAAAGATCTGCAGATAAAGACAGGTGAAACAAGACATCCTGGGTGGCAGAGAAAAGACAAAGAAGGTCAATGTCATGGGAGCCAAGGAAGAAGATTCTTATTTGAAAACCGGACAAGGATAATCTAGGCCTCCAGGAAAAGATGAGAAAGCTCTGAAGAAGTAAGTAATCACAAGGTGGTTGTTATGGAGTTGTAAATTTACTCACATCCTCAGATTTGAAAAGAAATCATAGTCGCCTTATTTCTCCGTAACAATCAGATGGTCTTCATCATGTGCACCTACGACGTAGGAAGAACTACAAGAAAAAGAAACAGTTTAGTCTCATCCCCAAACTAAATCCACTGTAATATGAATCTTTGGTAAGATGAACAGTATCTTAGATCAGGTTCTCTTCTGAGCTTTTCCTCACAGGGTTTCTGCACTTTGGGAGTGGGTGGTTTTTTTGACCATTGTAGAGGCTGTAGGAAGGGGTCCCCTCTGGAACCTCTCAGGCCTCTGATGTGCGGTGGCTGGTTTGGTTTGTGGGGCTCCCCGAGCATCCGAGGAGTATTCAGGAATCTGCTATGGAAGTGTGAGCTAGGGGAACTCGGGTCTGAACACCCTGGATTGGGTCAGGGCACAGGCATCTTCCTGCCTACTCAGCCCCACTGTAATCTTCACAGGCACTTGATTACTCAGCTGAACCTTGACTTCCGAGCTCCCTGGCTTGGCCCCCAGCCTAACTCTCACCTTAATTGCACATGTCCTCCTCACGGAACACGGGCACTGGAGATCCTATCTGTGACACAAAAGAAGCTGATGTAAGAGGAAGCCAGACTCACGTTGCCTCTCTGCCACCAAGTTCACCTGCTACATCTGCCCAGATTAATGAGAGACTTTGGGGGCATCTCCTCTCATGTCACACAGTATTCCTATTAAGACTTGAACCTGGAAAGGGGACATGTAGCCATGTGTGTCTCTGCCTTCCTCTACCTGCCTCTCCTTTTCTTTTCCCATCAACCCTTGGGACCACAAGGGTAAGATTTTCTTTCTTCCTCTTTCTTTCGGGCTAGAAACTTTTTATTTCAAAACCGTACGATCCATCTGGCTAGGCCAGGTTCTAGAAATTTTAAAGGGAGAAATGAAATTTCTAGAAACTTTAAAGGGAGAAATAAAGGAATTTAGAAAATCCTCCCTGAGGCGGCTCTCATAATCTCCCCCGAGTTCCCAAGTCTGTCTAAGAAAACAACAGTTCGCAGGGAAATGCAAAGACATAAGCATAGTACATTTCTTAAAATATTATATTTGCTATCTTTACTCTCTTATGACACTGTTCTTTCTCTAACAGAAGAATATTTAGATGATAATTCTGTGCTCTATGAAATTTTTCTGAAGAGAAAACAGAAGTTTGTTTCATTTCTGAACTTCTAATGCCATTGCTTTTCTTTCCCTTTTTTTTTTTTTTGAAGACTTTATTTTTAAAGCAGTTTTAGCTTTACATAAAAACTGAAAGGGAGATCCAGAAATTTTCCAAATATTCCCTGCTCCTACACATGCCCAGTCTCCCCCATTATCAGCATCACTCACCAGAACGGTGCATTTTCTACCAAGGGTGAACCTCCACTGACACATCACAGTGCCCAAAGTCCACAGTTTACTTTAGGATTCAGTCTTGGTGTTGTACATTCTAAGGGGTTGACAAATGTATAATGACCTGTATTATCATTATAATATCATGGAGAATTTTCAATACTCTAAAATGCCCTTCTTAAAAAGTATTTTTTCATGTTTATGTATATTTTTTCTTTCTTGATAACTATTATTACATTTCCTAGTTTCCTAATGTTTTAAAACCACAATGTTTACATTTACTTATTAATTCATATTAATTTATGCATCTTAAAGATGAAACCTAATCGAGTTTGTATAAGTTCTGAATCAAATGCACCAGCACTATCATCTACCCTACTTCTTCAAAGAACACTGTTGGGTGTTATCTGCAAACTTCAAAAAGATTCTTTTTATTTTCCTGATGGTGTTTGATTCTGTTTTCCCATTGAGTTTTCCAGTGTGAGACAGACTCCATGAACGTGTAGAGAAATGTATGTCTCATTTTTCTGAACTTTTAGTAGAGTTGGTAGCTCTATTCTAGTTGTTTTTAAGCACTTGAACTACAGATGTATGTTTGACAAAAAAATATTAAATTTGAGGTTATACATTGCAAGCTTCAAAGGAAGTGAACCAAAAATTCATGGGTGTGATTTAATCATCGAAAAAGTGGTAGACACTATTTTGACCACAAGTACCAGTCATATCAGTGGGAAAGGACTAGAAGGGTACAGACATAAACTCATTTTCATTTCTGTGCGTCTTCCTTGACTATTTTATCAGATTGCCATGTATAGCAACTTGCCATTCTGTGGTTACTCACTTCTAACATTGTAAATGCCGAGAAATGCCAGACTATCACCTTGGACTTTAAAGTGTGATTGTTTTGTGTATATGTGGTTTCATACCCAAGTGAGTCATTCTACCAAGAACCTTGAGAATATCAGTCCAGTCTAGACATTTCACTCTTAATGACTGATACACCAGTGTTGGCATAAGATTATGTATCCTTACAAAGAGGATGTAGGTGTAAAATGATTCTGTGTAAATACAAATATTATATTCTTAAACCCACAAAATCTTGACTAGTCATTTCCCCTGCTAAATCTTTCCATTCGCGCCATTTCCATTTATTATCACTTGTATCAACAACTGTTCATCAGGAAACCTCATATCTGTAGAATAATCTCTTCCTGTCCTATTTGTATTTCCAGTCTGCCTTAGCAGCTTCAGTAAAAATCTATTAAATGAATGAATCCCAACTTACAGGAAAGCCATTGCAAAATACGCACCTCTAATGCTCATATCCAACTCTTTGTCTCTTCAGTCTCTTCCCTAAGGATTTCTTAACAGCTTCTAGAAATTCTTCACTGATTTTCACAGTGTTCTCCTATTCTACCAACTAGCAGATATGACTATAGCTATGAATGATCATAACTGTTACTGTTAACAGATTTTTTGTTTTATAGGAAGATCAAGTTTAGTTGCAGGATATTACTTGGGAGAGTATCTTTGGGAATATCAATGACTTTAGCATGAATAAATCTGGTTGTGAGGGTCATAGCAATTAAAATGGAAGTTTGGAAAACTGGATGTTACTTTTATCACACACTGTTCCTTTGGGCCCCAATCTTTAAAAGGCTTTAAAATATTGGAATCAACTGGTAAATATATTGTGAATCCTGTAAACTTCTTATGAGACGTTTTGATAAGCATAATATAGAAGGAGATATAGTGAAGATATAGCCTACCAAAAATTACTTGTATATATTTTTTTCTTTATCGAGAAAAAGGATAATTCTTCCTGGCACAAAAACAGAATATTCTTTTAGAATTACCAAGGCTGGCATCCTTGAGAAGGATACATATGATGAGAAGTTCCTATTTGCATAGGGAGGAGTATGAGAGTTCCTTTTGGGTTTTGAGAATTGAAAAGAAAACTACCCAGTGTTTTGGCTGAACCCCAATTAGGGCTACTATTCAGATGATAGTTCCCTTATCAGTTGTTAAATTATAAATATTTCTGTACTGGTTGGTATATAGCTTCCTTCCTGATTTATTTGCCCTGTTGCCTTCCAGAAACAGTTGTCCTCCTTACAACCAAGCCAATACCTGGTAAATGATCTCCAGGATCCTTCTTGGGTGCTAGGATCTGCTTCACTCCTGATTCCCCTGAGTTCACACAGCATCACCTGCCACGTTATTTTGAGTTTAGGCCTGCCAAACATGATGCACTAGAGTCCCCTTTATGGAAAACCTGAATGAGGGGCCAGCACGACCCAAGATAACAGGCAGAACAGGGACACAGTACCAGCCACTGTGCCCAGACCCATGCCTGAGATACAGCTTCACCTCTCACAACTCGGATGCTCCACTGGAGGGATTCCATTACCCAGTTATTCAGCCATAACTGCCATCATGTTTTGGAGCTCTCTGCAGCCGCTTGTGCCCATGGCATTAATCTACCACATACAAATCCCATAGTTTATGCTCTATTTTTCACATCCATGAAGCAACATGGAGTAGAAAAATCTTCAACCTGAATGTTTGTGCTGACTTTGGGAAATGTTCCACCGTGCATAATGTCAGGGAGAGATCTGCCCCCACAGAAGAGTAAGCAGTGCTGATAACTTGGCCCACAATTTGCTAAGGCCAACGTTTAGTCTCCCACCAGAGTCTCTCTTGAGCAGACAAGGTATTGAGACAGCAACAAGCTCATCTGGACTGCTCCAGGAGACACACGAAAGCACCAGGAACTGTGGACAGTTAAGGCACATTATTTTTTTCCTGAGCTATACTTAAGTAAAATACTGAGAAATAAATAAACATGCTCTCATTTGGGAGAAACATTTTACCCTCTCCTCTCAACATTCTCTCAATTTGCCTTCTGATTAATAGTCTCAAGAACCTATTGCCTTTTTTTGTGTGTTTTGTGTGTGGCTTTTTTTTTTTTTTTTTTTTTGGTCCAGTTTTCATGATAATGTTTATGTCTTCCTGATTCTTTCTTAGATCCTTGTCTTTAACGTCCCTAGTAGATGGAACAATGACCCCCCCCAACGATGTCCTACTCCTAATTTCTAGAACTTATGAATGTATGTTACAAGGCAGAAGGGAATTAAGGTTGCAGTTGGAATTAATGTCACTTCTCAGCTGATTTTAAAATAGGGAGATTATTTTGGATTATTTGGGTGGGTGCAATCTCTTTCTAGTCCTTAGCAGAGAGGCTGTGAGTCGGAAAGACAGAAATGATAAAGGAAGTGCCAGAAAGATCGTACTTCTAAAGAGTTCGATCCACCATTGCTGGCTTTAATGATGGAGGAAGGGGGCCATGAACCAAAGAATGGGAGCACCCTCTAGAAACTCCAGCAGCGAATGCAGCCCTCTTGATGCCTTGATTTTTAGCCAGCGAAACCTAAGCTGCACTTCTAACTTATAGAAATATAAGACAATACTTTTACGTTGTTTAAGTTATTGAGGTTGTGGTAATTTGATACAGCAGCAGTAGAAAACTAGTACACCAACACTCCCACCCCACCCCCACACACATAAAAAGAAACAAAGCTAAACAAGAGAAGTTCATCATAATGACACAACTCTCTTGGGCCATGTTCTCTGGAGCCAAGAAAGGAGAAAACTCCCCCTCAATTTCCTTTCAGTTTGACAGACTTTCACATTATTGGACTCTGTCTGGGCTTTCACTGACCAAGTTTTCTGAAGTGACTGAGAAAACTCAGGGTGAGGCATGCTTTGGCACACAACAGAAGAATAGGAGACCCTTGGATCTTCTACAAGTCATAGGGTGAAAGCCAAATTTCTTGAAAGATAAATTCACACTCCCTGTCCCTGTTTCTATTCTCAACATCTGTCAGTTGGGATTTGTCCCAGTCATTAGTAAAATTCATCTGAGGCCTTCCTAGAAGTGGAGTGAGCTCAGTCTATAGAGGATTCTAGACCTGATGCATATCTGAGTGAGGCTATGTTTAGAGGCTACAGTTATAAATACACATTTTTCTCTCCTATTTCTGATCCCTTTTGTTCAACATTACAATCTAGTGTCAGGTGTAGAGAATCAGAAGAAGACCAGTCTGGCCATCTTCATAGAAAGCCAAAAGGAGAGTACCATCCAAGACCAGAGTGAGGGTAGCTATAACCAGTGAAGTCCAGTTTCACTGGGAGAAAGGTTAGGGTGGGAGAGATGAAGGATCCTTTTATTAGTACATATAAATGTATCCTTAGGGTTTGGAAGAATGCTTGGGACTAGGCTATCAGGGTTGGAGGGCTAATTTCCCACATTCAACCAGTGGAGATTTAAGCAACTCTAATTCAGGTATTTAAAGAAAATCTAAATTTATTTTGTGGTTCACAATGCAGTAAGGTGTAGACATTGGTTATAGTGTTGGAGACACAAGAGGGTTACTGTGCCTAGTACAGTGTGCATCCTTATTACAAACTGGGAATGGAATATGTGTTTGTTTAGAGACAGAGGACGCGTGTGAGCAGGGGTGGAGTGGGGGTGTGGAGAGGGGCAGAGGGAGAGAGAGAATCTTAAGCAGGCTCCACTCCCAGCACAGAGCCCAATGCAGGGCTCAGTCTCATGACTTTGAGATCATGACCTGAGCTAAAATCAAGAGTTGGACACTTAACCGACTGAGCCACCAAGCGCCCTGGAATGGATTGTTTGGAATGTTGTACTGATAGGGATAGAGGACATCAAATGGATGTGGATTCTCAAATATCAATTTTTGATTTTTGATATTTGAAGGAACCCATAAACTGAGATGAGACTGCAATGAAAGAAATCAAACCTAAAGGCTAGTTTCATACCCTGACCTGGTGTAGGGAGAGCTCAGGAAGATTGTCAGGAAGAAGAACATGAGGAATGCATTCTTACTAAAGCTTGCTGACCAAGTGAATTACTTGAAATCATTAGGTAGATGCTAATAATAGAAAGTGGTCTATAAATCCCCTACCTTGTACAGTAAATATTTTGAAAGATTAAATATTTTTTTTAGAGACTGGAAAGTGGGTACTATGACATGCAGCCTGAACCTAGGCCTGAAAACATCCCTAAATCCAAAGTTAGGTATGTGTCCTGTCACAGAAATCATGTGTAAAATCCTTACTCTCCTTTTTAGTACCCCTGCCTCCAAGCTAGTCACAGCCACGTTGTCCCCCTCCTGGATCAAGTGATAAGAGCCGCCCCCTTGTTTCCATGCTTTCATATCCCTCAGAAGCCTACCTGTGACCATCAGGCTCTTTTCCTAAACACAGATCTGACCTTGTCTTTCCCCTGCTCCAAAGCCTTCAATTAGCTCCCAGTACATAAAAAATAACACCTAACCTCTTAGGATTGAGATGTAAACTCCTCTAATAGGGGGTTTCTATCTAGCTTTCAGGCATTGTCTCCTGCAATAATGCTTCCCTGCTGCTTCACCCCCAATACATCTAGTCCAGCTGTAAGTGTCCACACATTTCTTATATCCAACTGCTTCCATAGATAGTAGAAAGAGCTTGATATTTGAAAGATTCAGGTTTCAGTCCATCACTCACTAATGTCATTGACTTGGGGGAGGTCTCTTTGCCTTTCTTTTCCTTGATGGCGTCATCTGTAAGAGAGGAAACTATGACGGATGCTCACTTACCAGGACTGCTGTCAGAGTCAAATGAGAATGATGGTGAAAGCACATTTTAAGCTGTACTTTGGCATCTGGATGAAAGTTATAAATATGGCCATTTCCTGTTAGATACTTAGCTCCTGTAGATAACTACCCCAACCTCAGTTTGATAGCTCCAAAATCTCACAGTGATAGGCTTTCAACAAATGTGTTTTGAGCTAAAACACTGCATATTTTAGGTTCAAACATTTATAATATGTATCGTTAAAAGTTTGTGCAATATAGGGATGGGGGGGTCATAGAATTCTCCCACTCTTCCAAGTAAATCTGAAAGTCAGAAACCTACAGAGGAGAAAATCTATTTTAATAATATATACTTGGTTTTCAAAATTTAATTATGTCAAAGAAATTAACATCACAATGGCAAGTTTTATTATTACAATTTTTCTGATATTATGGCTGATATTAATACTATTTACAAGAATCCTAGGGATGCCTGGGTGGCTCAGTCGGTTAAGTGTGTACCTTCAGCTCAGGTCATGATCTCAGGGTCCTAGGATTGAGCCCCAAGTCAGGTGCCTGCTCAGCGAGGAGTCTGCTTCTCCCTCTCCTTATGCCCCTCCCCCCGTTTGTGCTCACTCTCTCTCCCTCTTTCTCTCTTTCAAATAAAATCTTAAAAAAAAATCCTAGGAGCCACATGATAGGCAAAACATATAAAAAGTTGATGACCACTTTGTAGAAATGTTCATATCTTTTAGCATTCATCAGATCTAAAAGGCATGAAGTTTTCAGTAGGCATTTCTTAAGTCAAAGGGGGTAACCTTTGGTAAGGTCGAAGAGACAAGGAAGAAAGAGAAAAAGAACAGAAAAGCTCCCTGTGGTCGTTCTTCAATATGTCTTGGCATTTTGTGTTATGGATACCCTTTTTCTCTTTACGGGTAACAGTGTCTGAGAAGGAAAAGAATCAAAGAACATCGAAATTGAAAGCTAAAAGGTTTTTGTTTTGTTTTTTTAGTAGATTATCAACTCCAAACTTCTTTCACAGGTGAAGGAACTGAGATATGAAGATGATACAGGAGTTCAGTGGCTTAAAATCTGATTGTGGTCCATTAACTGTTTGCTAAAGGATTGGACAGTTATCCACGAATTTATGTTCCTTTTAGAAAAGCAGACTCTGCTGCTGCTGTTTCTTATAACGGTATCTTTATTTCCTGGGGAGTCTCTCCATTGTGACAGGAAGTGCTTTTCCTAAAGCTCTGAATAATAACGTCTCCGCTTTGTCAGGCGCTGCAGTACGGAGGGAACAATACCCTGGTGCCCTCACAGAGTTAATGAGCCTCCCAAGGCTACTAATTTACTTTGAGGGAGTAGCTTAGAATTCAGAAAGATTAGATTCGTCTTTATTATATCAGTGCCCTTTTATTTTGTTAACCTAATGCCCCTAACATTTCCCACCATTATACTTCTTTCCTTCCTTTTATACCCAAAGCCCTTACAGGAGGCGTGTGTGCGTACCATCTCTCTTTACCTCTCACCCCTTCGTTTGTTTTTTTGGTTGCTTTCCATAAACCCATCAATATTCTGTGTTTCAGGAACTTTGCTTCCAGACAAATTCAGATGTCCTTTCTTAATCTTCTCCTTCTTGATTCGTCATTTTAAATAAGTTGGACTATTGTCCTTTTTAAAACTCTTTCATCATTTGCATTCCGTAATCCTAAAACAACAAACTTCCCGACCACCCCTAACCATCCCTCTAATTACACTTCACCTTTAGGTCCCTTTTCTCTGGGTATTCCTGAGACTCACTGGTTTTCCCGCTCTCCTCTTAAGACCAATTTACCTAGCGGATGGCCCCCAAATCTCGGTCTCTAATGAGCATTCTAATCTCACGATTCCAGCTGGTCTTCTCTTAGATTGTGCCATATCCTAATTTAATATATCTAAAACCAAGCTCTCATTCACCTAGCTAAATTGTAGCCCTTTCCAACACAACATTTAAAAAAAAAAAAACAAAACTGGGGTGCGTGGGTGGCTCAGTGGGTTAAAGCCTCTGCCTTTGGCTCAGGTCATGATCCCAGGGTCCTGGGATGGAGCCCCGCATCGGGTTCTCTGCTCAGCAGGGAGCCTGCTTCCCCCTCTCTCTCTGCCTGCCTCTCTGCCTACTTGTGATCTCTCTCTCTCTCTCTCTCTCTTTCTCTCTCTGTCAAATAAATAAATAAATAAAATCTTAAAAAAAAAAACTAAAAAAGTCTCAGGTTTTGCACTTCAAAAATAGTTATTTTTGTTCCTACTTTAAAAACATATTTGAAGAATTATGAAGTTGCCATGATTTTTTATTGTTTTCTTAGTGACTGCTTTCAGTTCTTTGCCTGCTGTCATCACCTGAATCCATCTGTCCATCTCCCCACCATCACCCCCTGGTGACTCTTCTTCCAGACAAACCGACTTTTAAATTGTACAAAAAAACTCTCAGTTTTCACTGAATTATGTGTATTGAGTGTTCCTGAGTACATTAAGTGGTTCCACTTGGTAGAACCCCTAGTCTTCACCTGCCTTTAACCTGGCTCCTCTCTAGTTTAAACACCATGCACTTCTCTCTTACAAAAAGGGTGGGATCAGTACAGCAGAAATCAGCCTATCATTTGTTCTTATTTGGGTTGGGAGCAATTACATGGGGAATAGAGAAGGTGGAGAAAAACAGCCCCCATACTGATAGTTTATTTAATAATATTCTGATGCCGAGGTCATCCTCGATTGTAAGAACTATTCATTCATAATCTCTGGTTCTATCATTTCGAGATTATGCCACTTACTTCCCTTCATGCTACACAGCTTCCAACAACATAAACTTGGTGGCTCTACTTAGCGAGGCCAGCTTCTGTGCCCTCTATATGTATCATTCCGTGGATTTTCCAGCTGCAGTCTTTTTTTAAAAACCAAGTGTGAGGAGTGCCTGGGCGGCTCAGTTGGTTAAACGTCTGCCTTCAGCTCAGTTCATGATCCCAAGGTCCTGGGGGGATCCTGGGATCGAGCCCCATGTCGAGCTCCCTGCTCAGCAGAGAGCCTGCTTTTCCCTCTCCCTCTGCTTGCTGCTCCCCCCGCTTGTGCTCTCTCTCTCTGTCAAATAATAAATAAGTGAATGAATGAATGAATGAATGAATGAATAAATAAATAAATTTTAAGAAAATAAAAAATAAAAGCCAAGTGTGGGTAACCATCACAGGGAATAGGCATCCGTATGGTAACCCTTGAAGAATGTTAGCAACCTATGGTTTTTCTCTATAATTTTTAACTCCTATGGTTTCATAAGTTTGTTGATTGTTCAACTATGGTGTCATTCCTTGGACAAATATTGTTGAGGCACTACTACTGGGCTTCTGGTACTTTGGATCTGAGAATAAAGCGTTAAGTGTGATAGTCCAGACTCTGCCTTCGTGGAGGGGGGGAGATGGATACTAAACAGGCAGTTATGAAGAAATGTGAGGAGTATCCTGATAAGGGAAGTACAGAGCTCTGTGGAAGTACATGGTATTAATATTACCACCTCAGTTCCACTACCTGTTGGCAGTGAGATCAAAATAAAGTTAAACTCTCAAAGGCTCATTTCCTCATAGGTAAAACTGTGGCCAATAATAACAGCTGCTTCACAGATTTGTTATGAGGATTAAGTGTTTTTTTAAAGTACTTAGTACAGTGTTTGGCACCTACTAAGCACCCAATAAAGGTTAACTGCCTTAATAAAATAACATTAATTTTATGTTACAACACTATTTTACTATGTTCACTTTTATTTCGACAACCTAAAATTCTTTTTTTTCCCCCTCCCTCAATTCTCGGCAGCCATATCTTTCATTTCTGACTCAAAGTTTCTAAAGCTTCTCTCTGTTTGTCCATTTAGTCAGTTTCTCAGGCCATTCTTTTATTCAAAAAGTATTTATTGGGGGCCCAGTCTGAACCAGACTGTGTGCTAGACACTGGTAATAACATACTGAGCACGACAAACAGGATCCTTTCCCTGAGGGAGCTTACGGTCTCCTCCTCAGACAGACCGGGGACGAACAGATCACCCCTTGAAGAAGGAAGGATGTCAAGCTGTCTCTGTAGGTGGATAAGTACGTTTAAAGATAAAAGGTAATGGTCTTTGAGCAAAAGCAAACAAATTCAAGCTATGAAATTAGAACAAACTAGTCCCAATATCCTGGAAATGCTTCCAGAGTTCTAGATCCTAAAATAAGCTAAGATTAATGCTCAAACCCAGAATATTATATTTCCAATAACCTTCTGTTTCCTTGCTCTATGAGATCGCTGGCAAAAACACCATTTATTACAATTTAAAAATGGGCTACAGTATACGAATAATGAAAATTTAAATACGGTCATTTTCTTTAGAATGTGACCTATGCTAACTACTCTGTTAACCTTAGAAATGCACATTGTATTTCAATCTAACAGGGCAGTGTACAACGTACATGTTTGGTCAGTGAGAAAACTAGGCAACTCTAAGGAATATACTGCTGTGTTATTTAATTTGTTTCTAGGCCCTAGAAGTACTTAAAGGTGTGAGTACAGAAATCTGTCTTAGTTGGGAGACCTGGACCAGTGCCTTAAGCCCTCAGTGCCTCATTTCTTCATTAGTAAAGTGGAGTTAATAATAGTATCTTCCTCAAATGGTTAGAACGTGACACGTACCCAGAACCCAATAATACTGTGAAGACATGTTAGCTACAGGTTTTGGCTCAGTTCAAAGAAAAATGAATTATTTGAGGCCATTTGGGGTAGGATTTCAAGTGCCCAGCTTTTCTGGTTTGCCAGGGACGTAGTTGCCTCTGACGCAGGACTTCCAGTGCTAATGGGACAGTCCCAGGCCAAAAGGGACAGTTGGGTACACTAGTCCGAATCCACATATGCAGACGTCAGTGTGAGGACACATGGGGACCATCCCCTGTTTCCATGACACCGTTGCCCTGCTGGAGGAATTACGAATCCTGTTTTCTATCAGCTAAGTTGCATGGACCGATGATGGAAGCAGTGAGGAATCGAGGCTGGTGATAAATCTAATCTGGGGCCCCGGAGGTTCTTGAATTTTAGTTCTTGAATTGTCATTGGTTAACAGTGCTTCAGAGTTTTGTGTGTCCCACGGCAGAAAGCCAGGGAGTAAGCAATGGTTCCTCCAGCGCACCTGAACTGGTTACCAGAGAGAGCTGCTTTTAAGCAGCTCTGGTTAAGTATGTGGCCTTCTGGTTCTACTTCCCAAAATAGGTTAAAAAGGTCAGAATTTAGCATCTGTGCTTTAACGGTTGCTTAAATAACAGTAACTGCAGCTGAGGAGTGTGGAAATGGAGAGAGGGACCACAGGTCTGATCCTTAGGCATGTGCTCAGAGCCACAGCCTCATGGTAGGGACAGGATAAAGAAAAATGCTAAAATAGTGCCTGAATTCTGGCATTCTGCTTTTTTTTTTTTCCTCTTATTTTTTTTCTTATTCTTCCAGTGGAAGGTCTACATATTATCTAAACACCCTGCTCATCCTGTAAACCTTGAACATCTTAATATAATATCTGGCAAATGTTAGGTTCTCAACAACAACAAAAAATTGTTGAATTTTCATTAAGGCTGGGGATATTTTTTTTTTCCAGGCTATTTTTTTTTTCTCCCTTCAAGTCAGAACCTATTGTAAATTTATAGAGAATTGGAAAATTCCAGAGTTAGTTGTCATACAGATGAATTTTCAGGTTGGCATTTAGTTGTTCCAATGTCACTTAGGAGCCCTTAACAAATCTAGCTTTGGGACATGACATTGCTGATTTCCTGAGCTCATGCTTCACTGTGAACCCAGTTACTGCCAATTGTTATAATGTTGATACGGAAAAGGCGGCTACTGTGTTTAGCAACTGTTGGGCTAAGTCATTCTCCAGCTGTCTGGGAGTCACAATCCATAGTCTTAAATAAGTATATCTGTTGTCAGTTTTATGAGCTTCGGGTTATATGAGTCATCTGTTGGTTTTGAGCATAGTAAGTGGTGTAGGCAAATGTTTTCCTCAAAACGTATTTTTTTTTTTAAACACACAATTACCAACTCATTTTTGTTCTACAAATACAGAATTCACAGACAATTTTGTATTTTAACTACATAATCTATCACATCATTATATTTTCATTTTATGTCTATGGGTCCACCTGAGACTATTGGAGATGTAGAGAGGCCAGTTTGCCCTAAATCCTGACCTCGTTACCCCCTAGCACGTGCTTTATGGAACCTGCTATGGAGGAGGAGGGAGCCTCTCACTGTTGGGGAAACCAAGTCAGTCTATTTCCCTCAAGTCGAGACAAAAAATAACCAGATTAATGTATGTACAATCAACCTAATGGATGTGAGGTAAGATTCACGCTAAGCACAGATAAACTAACTTGAAATAATTGCAGAAAACAAAGGAGAGAGGAAAAGTGGTGTATTAAGAGATCTCGCACTAGGAAATGTGTATGAAAAGACACACACCTTGGTTCTGAGCTTCCCGCTTCACAATGGGGGAAAAAAAGAAACATGATGATTACTTCACTTTTATCCTTTGCAACAATAACCCTGGAATTAGTACTCCTTGGGGAAGGTTAAGCGCAGGTAGTCAGGACCTGGGCCTTTTAACTGGGAGTCAATCAGAGCAGCTCCACGTTCATCTGTTTTCCATATTGCGCGAAGGCACAGGTTTTAGATCGACTACAGTCTGTATAACTTTTTTTTTTTAATGTGATAAATGACTCATATAACTTGAGGAATCATGTTGTTCAAAAGGAGAGATTTTTTTTTTTTTCTGGTTCAGAGTTCTGGGAGTAATTTTCAAGCTATAGACTATTAAAAAAATACCAGTTCTTTAGAAAAATACAGAGGCATATAGAGCATATGTTTATTTCTAAAATTGTTTCCCAGTAAAAGTCCAAAGCATAACAATTGAAGTGTGGTCTCATAAGACAATTCCAAATGGGGTTGGACTAATAGGATATAGGTATGTGGTTTCTAGTGATCAAATAGTATCTTATAGACTTAGAAGATTAATTGTAATTCAGTTTTATTTTATATTATTTTTTATTAGTTTGAAGGTTTATTCTCTTAATATACTTATTTTTGAAAAGATAATGTGTGATACAAACTCCAGAATCTTCCAAAGGCATACAGAAAATAAGTCTCTGTGCCCACACTGTTCTTTAGCCCCTCTTGACATAGCCATCTTTCTAATTACCCATGTTCCCTTTTAGAAGCATGAGAGGAAACACTGGATGCATTTCTACTTAGGTGATAAAATGCGTGCATGAATAAAGTAGTATACGATGAGTGCTAGGTGAGTGATTCAAAATAAGTGCTTTAATAGTTGAACAGGAGGAGAGAAAAGATTTGACTGGTTGGCCTAGGGAAGTCTTCACACTGGGGAAATGATATTCAAGAAGTCTCAAAGTATGAAAAAGTTGTTGGACTTTTAGGGGATTATGTAAAATTTTAAATTATTTCCTTCCTGTGTTCAGAACTCATTGAGAATGAAGATATAGGAGACAGAGAAGTAAATATCTAAATGTCAGTTATGTGACATGGGTCAATAGATGCTATGTTGTCATGTAACTCATTTTCCATATTTCACTAAGGAAAAGAGGCAGAGCATATGTACATGATTTCACTCATATGTGGAATTTAAGAAACGAAACAGAGGCACATAGGGGAAGGGAGGGAAAAATAAGATGATATCAGAGAGGGAGACAAACCATAAGAGACTCTTAATCATAGGAAACAAACTGAGGGCCGCTAGAGGGGAGTAGGTGGGAAGGATGGGGTAATTGGCTGATGGACATTAAGGAGGGCATGGGATGCAGTGAACACTGTGTTATATAAGACTGATGAATCACTGAACTCTACCTCTGAAACTAATAATATACTATATGTTAATTAATTGAATTTAAATGATTTTTTTTAAGAGGCAGAGCAAGAAGCCAGGAGTATTGCTTAGATGGTGCCCCTTCTTCATGGGAACAGTAGATATGAAGAAAAAAGTTTCTGTATCCTCACTCAAAAAAAAAAAAAAAAAAAGATGAGGGAAATCTGCAGAACTCACTCAATTAAGGACAGAATTTCTCCCAAGTCAAAAGCAGGAAGAATAAGACATTACTATAATCTAACTGGTGGTAGTGCCATCCAAGGGGAAAAAAATGAATCTAGAGAAAGTATTTGGTCAGAGAGGGGCACAGAGATAAAAATTTGCTACTTTGCATCGTATTTCCAGAATTGAGAAGTGGTGGGGTGGGGAAAGAGAGAGAGAGAGAAGGAGGGGAAGAAAGGTTGGTAATTGGTTAACAGCTCTGGGGGCAGGAGAGCTCTAATTTGTAATGCTTGCTGATTTCTACGATATAAATACACCCGCTGTCGCTGACTTTGAGCTATCAATGTGACATAACTGAGCACGAAATTGGGAAGTGATGTATAACCAGCTCACACAGGTTGGTCCAAGGCAGTCCTAGTGCACCCCTGGAGGAAGAAATACTGAAGTGTGAAGACCTAAGCACTTCGGTAATGAGAAAAATGTTCTTGGCAATAGGGTGGGAATGGTGCACCTCCGTATAGATCATCGTTTCCAAAATATGTTCTAGTAAAACTCAAATGTTTACAGAAGACCACTCGTTAGTTGCATTGGGCAGTCAGCCTTAAATCAGTCAGAGCAGTTCCTTTTTTATCTCTCTTATGCTTTGTCTAAAAACATTCTGAGAACCACAGGTTCTTATTTTTGTTGTTGTTTTACACTATAAGAACCTCCTAGAATGTAGTGGTCATTGTGCAATTTTTTAAAAAACGATCTGCTTATCATCCCGAGTCCAGGTTTGTTAGAGCTGGCATCTCTACCCCACAAAGACTGTCCAAGTGTATATGAACGAATAAAGCACGGAAGTATTGCCAAAAAAAAAAAAAGGGAAGAAAAATTTTAATACTTGGGGCAAGCCCAGAAGCTGCCCCGGCTTCCCCAGACTGTGTTTACAGTGTTCATGAATGTAGAAGGTAGCCCTTCCTGGAAAGGATATTTATTTCTAAATACCTCGGAGCTGCTAGAGCTGCTGTATGGGTTAGATATGAACCCAGGTGAGCCAAAGCCTGACACGGGCCCTTGAAAAAGAGAGAGAGAACCAGGGACCCAGCCTCAGGCCACCCTGAGGGTCTCCTGTAGGAAGAGGAAGTTGAATGTTTATCCAATCCTGTCTCTCCACTGTCCATCCACTTCGCCATGGAAGACCCCAAGACTTGACAGCAGCCCCTGCCCAGGCTCCCTCAGGCCGTGTTGTTTGCTCACACACAGCCCAGTGGTCTCTGCTAAGGCACAGTGTGCAGTCCTCGGATCTTCTGGATTCCCTTCCCTCCATCCTCCTGTTCATTTTGCAGAGGACAATGACATGCATGGTCTTTTCGGTGGGAGTGGGAGGGTGAAGGGGTTGATTCTGGGCACTCCGAGAGACTGTCACTGAATTTTCCTATTCATTGTGACCAAGCCCCACCCAAAAAGGGAATTGAGGTCTGGCATCAGAAGACATCGTTCTCGAACATATTGTAGGGTGAATTGATGCCTCCTTCCCACCACACACACATACAAAAACCCCATACCTTTTCCATGTTGAATTTGTGTCAACCTTGCCAAAACCACGTGCACCACTAAGAGCCTGACACTGTGATCCTGGCCTCAACCACGGCACGGCCAAAACCTTACCTGGCCCCTCTGCGTCCCAGAACATCAAATGCTTTGCTAGGGTCCAAAGACAAAGCCAACTCCAAATAAGAGCCCTAGGACTCCTCTAAGGGTCTGGGCTCTGTTGTGGTTTTCATTCACTCCTAGGAGCTAGGATTTTACTAGCCATTCCCAACTGTGTACAGTCTGTACAGAAGGCATCCTCTCTGAAAATACTGTGGGTGAATCATCCAGCCAAATTTATATCTCCAAAATATTTAGCTTTTCCTATGTGCTATGAATGGAAATCCCATGCTCAACTTCTAAATAAGTCTTTTTGAACATTAAAAAATTAATTTTTTCATAAAAAATTATTTGCTCATAATGGAGACTTTAATAGGGAAAAATAATCCTTGAAGACAGGATGCAATTATTTTATTTATAAAATTATTTATTCCTGGGGGTCTAAAAACTGTGAAGCAATAACAAATTTTCTGGTTCTTCATAGTTAAAAATCAAACGGTGACCTGTGATGGTGAATGCAAAGTAAAGCCACTCTAAATCTTTGTCCAGGTGACTGGTTGGCTTCTTTAGTATATCTCTTCTGAAAAATATGGTAGCTATAGTCTAATGACCCCAAGTATGTGTCTCTGACATATTCCTCTTCCCTTAGCCTTCAGAAACATTTTCCAATTGCCTATCAGATATCTTTATTTTTATGTCCAGCCTGCAATTTTTACTCAGGATGTCCAACACCAAATCCAGCTGCCTCCCACCATACACTCTTTAATTCCCTATCTCATTGATGGCATCACTGTATACCCAATGACTAAAAAGGAAATATGAAAATTATCCTAGAAAACTTATCCCTCCACATCTGTCAAGTATCAAATACTATTTACCTATGAAATACTCGTCGAATCCATCCTGTTCTTTCCTTTCTCATGCCTTTAGGTAAAGCATTTATTTTTGAATTATAATAACTTCTTAACTGGTCTTCTTTTCTTCCTGTTCATTTCCAAATTGCTACCAGTTATTTTTCCAGATAAAGTTTGTACCGCATCATATTCCTTAATAATTACTCAGTGAAAAATCTATGGACCTGTGAACTAAAACTGCTCTTAAAAAATAGCCTTATGAAAAGAAAATCCATGGGCTCTTACGCACAAAAAGGCTCTGCCACAGTTTGTAAGACTCTTTATGCTCTGCTCCCAGCCAATTTTTCCAGTTTCATTTGTCAGTGATTTCCCCAGAATGAGTAAAGTTTTTTTTTTTTTTTAAGACTGCCCCTTCTAGATCATAACCTCAAGTCAAACATCACAAATTAATCACAGCAAACTTTCGCATGATCAAGATACAGCTTCAGAAAGTTGAGTAATCAATTCTGGCTTTCAAGCACCTGCTTACAAACTCATGGAAATTTTTTCTTAAGATGCAGGATATCTGACAGCACATTTATTCTCTCCCCCACTTTTTACATTATAACATCACTGAGCTTCTTGTAATTCAAGAAACGCACTATGCTTTTTTAAGGCACCCTGCCTTGCACATGCTGTTCTCTTTACCTTCTCCTTTCATAACTTTCAGGTAAATTCATATTTCATCTGTGAAATTTTTTTCAGTGTCATCCTTTCTTTGTGGTTTCCATGGCATGATCCCGCCCCACCCCCCCAACTTAGGAAGCTAAATTCATTCTCCTCTGTGGATTATAATTGTGTATATATACTCTACAAATAGATTAAGAGTGAGCTTTTGAAGAAAGGAAAAGTCTCATATTTATCTTTGTTTTCTTAGTATGTAACATATTTCCTAGGGCACAGTAGGTTTTTAATAAATGATTGGATGATTATTAAAACACACAAGAATAGACTAAGTAGTTTTAGTTGTTTATAAAGCATAGAACAGAAATCAGGTCTCACGATTAATCCTCACGATTACTACCAGTTAAAATAAGATGACTAATTCCCACAATGGATTAAACTTGCTAAGTACTAAAGCATTCTGGTTCAAAGAGATGAGGAGAATCCCTGTTAATCAATAAGAATAAACTCACTTCATCAATAGGACCTAATTGGAAATATAATGCTAAGGGCCTTTTAACCTCTATTTCCTTTTTTTTAAGAGATAAAGAGATTGAGACTACAAAACATGGTAAATGTGTTTAAATTAGAAGGAAACAAACATACATTTTAGGAAGATTTTTCTACCACTCTATCTTTACCACTATGTCTAAATACTATTTTCCCATGGACTTGAGAATTAGAAAACATAATTCTCTGGGCAATCTGTGGGCTTACCATTTTGATGGTGATGAGAAACATGAATTTGAAAAACAACATGGATACAGTGTACTTTGCCTGATGTCTACTCTCAGTATAATACAAAAATGAATGCCTGACCTAAAGGCATGAGAAAGGAAAGAACAGGATAGATTCAACGAGTACTTCGAGGAAATCCATAAAATGTTTAACCATAAAGTTGTCACACTACAAGATGGTTTTCCTTGCCCAATTTAAGATTGCCAGATATTTGGTTTGAACTTGGTTATATGTATAAATAACATTCTGACACTAAATGGTGAACAGTTATTTTTCTTGATTTCCTTGTGCCCATCACCAGCAAAGATCCTAACTTCTTAAATAGTCACCATAGATATAGTCTAGGTTTATATATATTCTGTTAGGGATTTTGTTCGTTATCATTTTTCAAGTCTTATATTTTTATTCTTTAGTATTTCCTTATTCTTACATCAGGGTTTCTTGGAATGAGTTTATGGTGTCCATGAACACCTAAAACTCCATACAAAACATTCTGTGTATGTGCATATTCTCCTTGGACAAGTGCAGAGTTTTCTTAATTATATGAAAGTTGCATGCTCCTAAACTATGAAAATATTCTCTCTTTAATTTTTTCTCTCTCTTTTGAAGCTCTACAACTAGCAGAGCTTCATTCCCTCTTTATGTTTGGGTGATATCATGATTTCTAGTCAATAGCATCCATGCCCAAACTCACTCTTATGCTCTAGACTTGTATTTCCAAATGCTACTGGACTACACCCTTAAACTCATTATGTCATTCTAAAATTTTGATTGATGGCCTACTAACTGCATTGGCATTGGAAAGACAAGATAGCTATCAAAGACATTTTTATATAACTATCATTTATTGAGGATGTAATATGTTCCAGGAGCTGTGCTAAATATTTTACCTATATTATTTAATTCTCAAAATGAATCTGTGAGGTTTACAGAAAAGGAAACAGTTTTAGTGAGATTGTGTAACCTACTTAAAATTGTGTAACTGTACAGTTGAGAAGACTCAATTTGAATTGGTATTTGTGTCCAAAATGGGGTCCAAATTTTTGACTACTGTGTTATATTGTCTTTCTTATAGTATAATAGCAGGTAGAGTTGGAAGCAGGTCACTAAAATAGCATATAAATTATGAAAAGCACTGGATCATCTCCTACTTAATAACTCTCATGATTTCCAGTGGCCTACAGGATCGAGTCCATCTGTTGAACCCAGTTTATAATCTGGCCTCAGTCTACCTCTCAGTCCTAGTTGCCAGCATATTTCCCATATATTTTCTAGCATCTGGTCACACAAAATTACTGATCCTTTTCTCAATACCTAATGTTCCCCTCTCATACTTTTCTGCCTTGTATATGTCATCCAGTAGGCTGGAAATCATTTGCCTTTTCCTCTCCTGAGAAGAGTTTATTTTCAAGATCTATTCAATTCGAGTCACTTAAGTAACTCCGTGAGGCAAAATCAGTTGGTCCCTGTTCTTCTATAACACTATGCCCCTACCATCAGGTTTGAATGTGTTATTATGTGTTTACTGATCTTTCTCCATTCCTAGATAAGTCCTAGAGGAGAAAAGCTTCTTTCGTTTTTCTAGTATCAGTGATCATGGCAGGTATTCAATCATTAATTACATTCAATCAGTGTAATGACAAGTCTTCAGAACATCTCTGTATAATGAATGGTGTACGGTCTTTATCTGCCTTTAAGGTTGAGCATCTCTATTAGAGAGGAAACCTCAACAGAACAAACCTTCGATATGGCCATTTTCCCTATACATATTAAAGTTTAAATGATTTTAAATATTACATAAATGTTCCAAAATATATTACTTTTTAAAAGTTTATATTACATATCCTCCTGAAGTTTGTCTTTAACATTTGACAAGCTGACACAAATCTGAAGAGAAAATTCTTATAAGAAGATATGAATAAGGTGATATTTTCTAACTTGATTACTTGGTATAAGAATCATTTTGTGTGGGACACCTAGGTGGCTCAGTCAGTTAAGCATCTGCCTTCAGCTCAGGTCATGATCCCAGGGTCCTGAGATTGAGTCCCACTTGGGGCTCCTTGCTCAGTGGGGAGCCTGCTTCTCCCTCTGCCTGCTGCTCCCTCTGCTTGTGTTCTCTCTCATTCTCTGTCTCTCTGACAATTAAATAAATAAAATCTTTTTTTTTAAAAAGAGTCATTTTGTGCAAGAAATGAGATTTCAAAAATGTCAAAATAAAATATAGGCGAAGGGGCACCTGGGTGGCTTAATCAGTTAAGCAACAGACTCGTGATTTCAGCTCAGGTCATGATTTCAGGGTAATGAGATGGAGCCCCACGGTCAGGCTCTGTGCTGGGCATGGAGTCTGCTTAAGATTCTCTCTCTCCTACTCCCTCTCTCCTTCCCCTCCCCCCCAAAAATAAAAAATAAATAAATAAGAGAAAACTTGGAAGAGATACTTAAAAAGCCTAAGAAAGTTTGTTTAAAAAGAAGAAGATAATGATTAATATTGGAGGGGAAGTGCTCACACAATTCAGTAGGAGAAAAATATTTTCCTTCTTTCTTTCTTTCTTTTTTTCTTTTTTTCTTTCTTTTTTTTTTTTTTTTTGAGAGAGAGGGGAGCCTGCCACAGGACTCAGTTTCAGGACCCTGAGATCATGACCTAGCCAAAATAAAAAATTGGCTGCTTAACTGACTGAGCCACCCAGGTGCCCCTAGTCTTTTCAACAAAAGTGCTGGGTTGCCTGGATATCCAGATGCAAAAGAATGAAGTTGGACTCTACCTCACATTATGTACAAAAATTAACTCAAAGTGGATCAGATTTCAAATGTAATAACTAATACCATAAAACTCTCAAAGGGAAATGTGCAAGCAAATCTTTCTGACTTTGGATCTGATTATGATTTCTTAGATGTGATACCAAAAGCAAAAGCAGCAAAAAGAAAAAATAGACTAGACTTCATTAAAATTAAAAGCTTTGTGCATCAAAAGTCACTATCAAGAAAAAAAGATAACCCACAGAGTACAAGAGAATATTTGCAACTCATGTGCCCGATAAAAGTCTAAAAGTCACAGTATAGAACTCTTACAACACAATAAAATAACCTAATTAAAAATGGGCAAAGGATTTGAATAGGTATTTCTCCAAAGAAGATAGACAATGCCCAATAAACACATGAAAAGACGCACAACATCATTAGTAGAGAAATGAAAATCAAAACGATAATCAAGTGGCTACTAAGATAGCTATCATAAAAAAGAAGAAGAGGAAGAAGTGTGACGCGGATATGGAAACAGTGGAAGCCTCAGACCTTGCCAATGACAATGTAACATGTTGCAGCCACTTGGGAAACAGTCCGGCAGTTCCTCAAAAAGTTGAATGTAAAGTCGCCATATGTCCCAGCAATTGTAGTTCTAGATGTATACCCAAGAGACATGAAAACATATGTCCACACAAAAACTTGGACATGAATGCTCATTGTAGCATTATTCAAAATAGCCCAAAAGTGGAAACAATCCAATTGTCCATCGACTGATGAATGGGTAGAGAAAATGTGATCTATCAACACGACGATATGTCATTCAGTCATAAAAAAGAAAGAAGTACAGATACATACTGCCACATCGGTGAACCTTGAAAACATTATGGGAAGTTAAAGTAGCTAATCCAAAAGACCATATATTGTATGATTTCATTTATATAAAATGTCCAGAACAGGCAAAGCCCTAGAGATGGAAAGTAGATTAGTGGTTTTCTAAGAGCTGGTAGGAGGAGACTAGAGAGTGACAATGAATGACTACAGGACTATTTTGTTTTGTTTTGTTTTGTTTTGTTTGAGGAGGGTGGAGAGTGATGAAAATGTCCTGGAATTAGATCATATCGATGGTTTCATAACCTCATGGATACACTGAAAAACAGTTGTACACTTTTAAAATGGTGAATTTTATGGTATGTAAATTTTATTTATTTATTTTTTAAAGACTATTTATTTGACAGAGAGAAAGAGATCACAAGTAGGCAGAGAGGCAAGCAGAGGGAGAGGGGCAAGCAGGCTCCCCGCTGAGCAGAGAGCCCGACGTGGGGCTCGATCCCAGGACCCTGAGATCATGACCTGAGCCGAAGGCAGAGGCTTAACCCACTGAGCCACTCGGGCACCCCTTATTTCTTTTTTTTTTTTTAAAGAACCTGTTTCATAGGGTTGTCGTAACGTTAAGTGAAAGAAAGTATATAAAATGCACAGGGCTTATATTTGATAAACACTAATTTTCATTTTTTTAAAAAAGGACTGGATGGAAAAGATAGACATTATGCATTTTTGAAAATTGAAAATTTACATAAATAATATGCAATTTATGTAGGCTATATGGAAAGTAAATGCAAATGTGTTAAAACTTTATCAAAATACTTGTTACAGCTAACGTATCAAAAGGAAGACAATGGATCACTTTATCCACATTATTCTGACTAGTGCACTTTATACTAATGTGAATGCACCAAGGTGTTTGTATTTCTCATAAGTATCACCACAATAGCTAGGACAAATCATTGGCCTCAGGGTAGACACAGCACCCCATCCAACAACTGAGTGAATTACTGAATTGCCATTGTAATTAGTATTTTCATTGCTACCTGAATATCTACACAACAGATACTTAAAAAAATATAATGCAATCACAATTATGTCATAGTTTCATATAATCATCAACAGAACCACTATCTGGAGGCAAAAAGCATTTTAAATTATTAGAACTAAATTATGTCAGCCTATAATCTTTCCCTGGGTGTAATATGTAGTGGTGAGCATTTAATTTTAAACAGTAGCATTTCACATTGTGAAAGTCACCTTATGTCATGAGAAGTGTATGCAACTAATTGTTTATGGTTCTGTCTTCCTGGAAGTTGTGCATGCTGCACTAAATGTTTAATGTATCCTTGACCAAAAAATAATGCAATATTAATTTTGTTTTGATGACAAGTTGACTTCATGCAAAAATAGATAAATAACCTAGCTAAGTACAATGGTTTTAGGAAATCCTTGCTCCCTAGGTTGTGGGGTCTCTAAAGAACTTCTTTCATCCGAATGTCATTTCAAAGAACATTCTCTAAATTCACCAAAGTTTAATGACAAAGAAACAGAATAAATGTTATTCAACTTATTGGATCAGATTTTGGAAGTGAATGCCAAACATTAAAATTCAGAGAAGACTACAGTCATGAAATGATTCACAGTTTTAAGTGACTTAAAAATGAAAAACAAAAAACAAGCAAAAACAAGCACATTCGATTTCCTGAAAGAATTTGTTTCTTCTGAGTTGCAAGTTGAGCTTTAGTTATCCTGTGACAGGCAGTTCACAACACTGGCAAAAGAAAGGGAAAAAAGGAAGGATAGAGAAAAGGAGAGAGGAAGGAGAGAGAAAAAAAAAGGCAGGAGAAAGAAGGAAAGAGAGAGAGGGATGAAAGAAAAAGGGAAAAATAGAAGAACTAAGCAAAAGAAAGAAATATCATAGGAAGAAAAACTACAAGAAAGAAACAGGTGTTTTGCCTAAAACAAAAAAAACAATAAAACAGCATCACAGTGTGACTGTTATTTTCCAAATTAATGGCTAATGTCTGTTTGTGCAGTTTTCTAGTATACAATAAAACTTAGAAGGAATGACTATAATCTCACTAAGACCAAATTCATCATGTCATACAGATGTGTCATGGGCTAAATGCATAGCACATAACTTCGTTATTCTCTAAATGACTTACATATCTAAAAATCAACAAAGCCAATTAAGTTTTGTGATCCATGAAATACAGTAGACGTTTGAATAAGCATTTTTTGGTTGAAATTCAAAATCCCTAAAATGGAATAACTATGGTTTAGAGCATTCTGCTAGTTCCCCACCCAATTCCCCAACCACTGCCCCCAGCTGCACCCATCCCCCAAATGCTCTGAGTGTTGGCTGACCAGGCTCACTGCTTCCCCTTTTTCCTTAACATTTGCCTCTGCTCTATGGAAGTCACTGCATTCTGCATCCAGGGGGTTATCCTTCCTTCCTTCTTCCTTAACCCAAGCCAGACCTCTTGCCTCAAGGTGGGACCAACTCTGGATGCAGTTCATGCCCCAGAGTTGCCCACAAGAGCAAAGCTAAAGCTGGGCGCGGGTGTTTCACGTGCCTACTTAGCTCCTTCTCCTACCCTATCCTACTTCCTCCATCCCCTTCTCCTAAGAACACTCCCTCTGTAAAAGCTCTTTAGAAATGTGACCTGAAACAGAAAGGAAAGAATTTTCCCTTGCAAATATTTTGGGGATAGTAATTATTTATGAAATATTATTTTAAAAATGTATTATTCCCAGCATGTTCTTTTGGTTTGGGGTAATTTTGCTAAGTTTTAAGAAATGACCTGGAATCGTATGAAATCTGAGTCAGAACTAAATATGCCAGCAGAAAAATTTCATTAGGTAATTTTTCCTGTATCTTTAAACTTCACATGCCAAACAAGAATTTCTTTCTTTCCTGGCCTTTAGACCTTGGCCCAGGTTGCCCCTGCCTTCCTCAAGCCCTGTTTGTTGGAATAATGCCTACTCTTCAGGGCTTAGCTTGTCATTTCAGCGTGCCTGAGGTTAGATGTGTGCTACATATATGTGCTTTCAGGGTACATTGTACCTACCGTAATCTTGAAGCTCATCACATTCCGTGGTGATATTCTGTTCACTCTGTTCGCCCTGCCTGCTCAGGACATTTTCTGAAAGCAAGGCAAGGATCATGTCTTACTCTTTATGCTATCCCCATTGCTCAGCGCATTGCAGATACTCGAATATTTGTTGAATGACTATATCCTTTATAACTATTGAATGAATATTATACTGTACAATTAATGAAATTATCTGGCTTCAGCCTATAAACTGTCTCATAGATCATCTTGAATTACAAGTAATATACCAAACTTGTCAATGACATCTGAAAATAAGAGGCACTCTAGCTGAGAAAACTTGCAATTGACTACACCAAGATAAAAAATAATGAATGTAATTTTTAAGATGTTTAATGGCAATAAAATGTCCAGAGTAGAGGTGCCTGGGTGGCTCAGTCAGTTAACCGTTGGACTCTTGGTTTCAGCTCAGGTCACAATCTCACAGTCATGGTATCGAGCCCCGTGTCAGGCTCCACACTAAGTGCGGAGTCTGCTTCAGATTCTCTCTCCCTCTGTCCCTCCCCTGCTCTCTCTCTCTAAAATAAATTAATAAAATCTTAAAAAATAATATCCAGGCTATGTTATAGTAAGTGTATAAATTCAACTCAATTAAATACACATTGATTAAGCACTTAAAATTTTACCAACATATTCTTCAATTATGCAGGAAATATGGATTATTAACAGCAAAAATCATAAATAATACAAGATACCATATAAGTTAATGTGAAGAACACACGGCACAAGCCAGTACTTTATGAAATTAATGGGTTCAATTTGAGTAAGTGGAGAATAGGTTTTCCGACTAAATGCAGTGCTGAGGAGAGGACTCTAAATTTGTCATATTCAGAGACTCATAAGAAAATTGGTCTGATTGAAGTGGAGGACATGTGTTAGGGAATGGGGGAGATACAATTAGATAAGAAAGTAGAGTTAGATTAGTTATGAGGTTTCTTAGGATGGCTATTTAAAATTGATGTGATGGAAAAGGAGAAATTACAGGTTCTTGAGAAGGGATGTGGAGTATGTATTCAGACCAAATTATTTTCAGGAGAAAGTTCATGGTAGTATTTAAGTTGAAATGGGGATTTCTCAGATAAATATAAAACTTAGGAATGAATTAAGGGTAAAAATAGGAACTAATTAAGGTTAAAATTGGCTATTAAAGAAATGATAGATTTAATCTTGAATATAGGGTTAGATGGTGGAAATAAATAAGCTTAAAAAAGGGTTATATGTGGAAATAAATAAGCTTTTATTCACAGAGCATTAGAAAATTGAATCTAGTTTATTCTGTCCAATATTTAAAATTATGTAAGAAAGTAATGAGTACTCAGTGTAATTCTCTTGTTCTTTGAATTCACCTATTGAGTAGAACTAGAGGGTCTTTATCACAATGAGGTCCAAATGAATTTAGGTCCTGAGGGGATGAAGATCAATATAATAATACCAATGTAATAAGACTCTCTCTGTATATATCATGAGATGTATATGATGTATATACTACAAGAAATTCTCAAGGAAAAAAAAAGTCAATGGAATAAGTCCTTTTAGAAGAGGCAAAATAAAAACTCATTGCAAGTCTAAAGCGTACAGAAAAAGACACCAATAGAAATGGAGACAAGAATTAGGGGCCAGGCTGAACCTGGAGAGCAGTGAAGTCAAGTCAGGAAATTGATCTGAAGAGAATTGATGCCTTAATGGTGGCTGGGCATATGAGCAAGTTTAAAGGTAAAATATGTCTTTGCTCCACATACACGACAACAAATGTTTCTGAAAAAAATGCTAAAAAGAATTTTATTTATATTTTATTTTATTCCTTTAGAAAGTATGAGAACACAGAGCAAAATTTTTTCAAATCTGTTCAAAGTCTTGACAGACTTGGAATGGTGTCTGTCAGTACATTTCCACTTATGAATTAGCCATAGTGCTTCTAATTATTACCATCAGAAAAATGTAACATTAATAGGAAAATATAAAATTGAAGTGAAAACTATTCATTTCAGTTATAAGAAAGGCATCATTCAAACTCAGGGACATTCTTAGGAATTAGAGATTTCTAATATCTAGCTATCGAAGTACGCAGTTGATTTTTTCTGTGTTATTTGCCAAAGAAGACCAATACTTCACAAAATGTGTTTAGACCAATATTATCTGAGTAAAATTAATGACAGGAAAATACCATGAGACAATGTTAAGAGCTGTTAGTCATATCATGTCTACCCATCTTTCAAAAAAGAGGAAACAGTATTGAATATACTTAGGTGGTACAGTTTGGCCTTCTCAACCACCCACACGGTATGAATGAAATTTGCTGACGTGTGTGTTAACTAGGGTTCAGTTCAGGAAACAGAATAAGGTCGAGGTACTTTAAGTAGACAAAAATTTACTGGAGGGAATTAAAAGCTTACAAAGTAATTGGGAAGGCTAGAGATAGAGGCTCTAGACTGGGCATCAAGGAACATTTCCAGAACACTGCAAAACTGACCTATTAGGGGAACTACTACTCCTTCAGTCAGAAAGGTGAAGAATCCAGACATCACCTCAATTTATTGAGTTCAGAAACACACTACTGTAGCTACCAGTAAGGAATCAAGAAACCACCACTGTGGCCACCACAACAGCCTCTCAAATCCCACGAAACAAGAACTTGGATGCTGGAACTTATCACACAAAAATCGTGCCTTCACAATCTCTCTTATTGGCAGAAAACAACACAAGCAGCAGGAAGATGACCTTCACTTGACTTCCTTCCAAATCTCAACAAGTGCATCTAATTGGCTGAACCTAATTTGCATCTGCAGCTTCAACTGCACGGGAATCTGGGGACTCTGCAGTCCAGAAATGCACACTATAAAGTGGAGAATAGTTGCCAGTTGGCCCCATCCACAATACTGTGATTCAAAGACTTTAGAAATTTCTCATCCAAGGTCACAGAACTAGTGAGTGTTAGAGCAACAAACTTGAATTCAAAGATTCTGGCGACTTGCCCAGTGCTCTTTCCACTACATCAGTCTCCAGCACTGATTACTCTCTGAAGACATTTGCCAAAGGAGACATATTTTCAAATCTTGTGCTAATTATATTTTTCACTGAAGCATTAATTCAGGCATCTGTGAATACTGTTACCTTTTAGTCTTATGTCAAATCTCGTTCTTCTTCCAAGCACAGACTTAATCTTATTTTACAGTACTTACAGTTAAACCAACACTGCGAGGGTTTAATACCTTTGAGTATTTTTTCTCAGCAGGCTTGCTGCTTAATCCATTTAACGTCAGAACAACACAAACCTTCTTATTAAAATGGGAGAAAGGACATTATTAGAGACTACATTAGTGGCTTTCTTTCTGCAGGGTAAAACCCACCAGTATGGCAGTATTTGTACCTTATCTTTATTTTAATTTGTGTTTTCTGCTGAGCATATAAGAAAAACATATATATAAAAAAAGAAAAGCATATAAAAAAAAAGAAAAGATCTGGGATATCAAATCCTCTTGAATTGTAATCATACATAAAAGAAAAACAGAAGAATGAAAATCCTCTTAAAAAAATCTTCCTAAGTTTGTACTTCAATATTAAAATTAAAAATAGGGAACATGTAAATAAACCATTTGGATAAATGGAAAATTTATAATGCATCAGTAATATCTAATTAATATCAATTAACTTGTAACTCTCATCCCAAAAGCTTTTTAAAGGAGCTTTGGGAACATATTTTTATTTGCACATTTAATGATCTAAGTACAGAAATTTCTTACCTATACATTAAAAGAATATAAATTACTAGATATATGTCTGTTTAGAACTAGCAACACAATGTTAAAATGAAAAGAAAGGGTTAAATTCATGTTACTACATAAAAAATTCAGTTCTTGCAAAGTTAACCTGTAACTCAGAGATATTCAAGAATAACTAAAAAGTCAAAGTTTGCATTTTATATCTTTCGTCTACTTTCTGTCTATAGTGAAAGCTCTTTATCAGGATTCAGATTACTGTTTTTACTAATATAGGTGTGTGTTGACTTTATTTTTTTGGTGATGGTGGTGGTGGTGAATTGCTTCAAAGAATCATGTGAAAAGTTGGCAGAAATCTGAGTGTTCACGAAATCTTAGTTTAAGTAATATGGAAAAACACAATATCTAATAAATTAAATATTTGAAAATCCTGGTTTCTGAAGATAAGGATTGTTTACATTACAAAATAATCTAGTTGGCATTTCTTTAAATACTAACCAATTCTAAAGTAATCGTTCGATATCCATGCTCTTTTTTAGAAACACATTTGCTTTCCGTGATTCTTTATTTGTTAATTTAGATAATCAGAAAGGATTCAACCCAAAGCAGAGACTAAAGGAATTTAAGAGATCTATTCAAAACTGGGAATGAACTGAATCCTTCCAATCGACTTCCATCAGGATTCCTTGCCTCTTGTAAAGGCATATGGGAAGTCTATCTATGTTCAGACAGGAAAGAAACTCAACTAAAGTTTTACAAGGGAAATTCTTTCACCCTGCCTTAGGAGGGAAGGGTGGAGAGCCTGGTGTTATATAAGACACTCCCCTTGATTCATTATGTAACCCCTTGATTCATTATGTAACCAGATCTCCTTCATCATTGTCAACTTACCAATCAGGTGATGGCAGATTTTTACTATGCCTGGTACAGGATTTGACTGAGAAGGGTCCTGAGACCCTTACTTATCATTCTTGTTCTGCTAGCATTAATGTGAAAAGATATAGCTTGGTGTGCAAGCTAACATTTTTTCCCCAGAGATTTTTTTAAAACCTATTATAACCTATATAAGATTTATAGATATAATCCTGACTATTGATGCATTATAAAGTCATATAATTCAGGGAGTATATGCAAGACAATGGATAAAAAATTTCAAGTTTATAGCATAAGAACAAGTAAAACAGTATTTGTAAGGTATTAGAAATTTAGAATAGACTAGGATTAGAACAGAAATGAAACCATTAGCATTTTAGTATGTATAACTAACAAATACAGTAAAATTATTTGTAGTTAGCATAAACCAGCTAAATTCTTGGAATGCACAACTAATAACATATATTCATCAGGCCACAGATGCTACAAAATGGGGATTTTAGGCTTCTAGGTTTGTTCTCACACTGAACCACAGAAATTTCATGTGAGTCTTTTTTGACTTATCTTCCGTCTGTTTCCTGGACTATCAAGGGTTAGAACAAGATCTAAAGCTTTATCTTAGCAAGAGCTGAGTGATTAATATATCAGTCCTGGCTTCATCTCTCACTGAAACTGTTTTTAGGCCTCATATAATTATTTTGTTTCTGAATTCTAAACTTGAGGGTAAAAGGTTATTTGTTTTTGTTCTTTTTTCTTTTTATTGTGAAAATTTTCAACATATGGGAAAGTTGAAAGAATAATACAACAAATAACTATATACCCTCACAGTTGTATATGTGTATGTATAAATATGCGTATCTGTGTATGTGTGTGTGTGTGTGTAATTTTCTTTCTTTTTTTTTTTTTTTTGCTAGACCATTCTTGGATAAGTTACAGACACTAGGATATTTCACACTTATATGTTACAGCATGCATTTCCTGAGAATAAGGATCTTCTACATAACCGCAATACAACCATTATCCCAAAAAATCTTGATGCCCAGGCCATAACCTACATCATGAAATCAAAATCTTTGTAAAGAAACCCTAGACATTAGTATTTTTTAAAGCTTCCAGGTGATTACAGTGCATAACAAAAGGTAGAACCACTGTCTACAGATAAGTAAATCCAAGTTAAACATTTTCCAGAAAGAAAACACTTTTTTCCTTTTAATATGCGTAAGAATGAGCTAGTCTTTAAAATTCAGCAGGTCTAAATTATAGATTTTAGATCAGAATGGCACAATAATTTACATTTCCTTAAGTTTTTCTTAGCACGTTTAATATAATTTTAAAAATATCTCTTTAATATAAATATATTTGATCTTCATTTCAATTTCTTCTATATGATCACTTAAAATGCATAAAATATGTATCATTATAGGACTCCCAAATATACTTATCTCTAAAGTTAAATGGCTTTAAACAAAAGATATTTATACATTTTTATGTTATTTAATGTTTACTAAATCAGATATGAATCTTAGCACATGAAATATAAAACTTCTTCATAACCTATCCTGTAGTCAAATTTCACATTTATAAAGTTCCAACAAGCAAAGGTCAAAATCTAATGGAATGTTTGTTAAAAATAAATAAATAAATAAATAGAATACATGTCAACGTTTTAGGGATGTTCTATCATATGCTAAAACTCTTAATGTTTCTTACATTAATAAAATAATAGAACATTATCCCTAGGTAAACAAAAATAATTTTGACTCCTAACAAATTATTCCTACATTTTATTGTAGTTTTCTTGTTCATGTTAAGATTAGCACTGGCCCAAAAGGTATTTCAGAAATTCTTCAATACCTGGTAATTACTTTTTGTTTTTGGCTTCTGCCTATGACATTGTTGTGGAATATCCATCCAAGGAAAGAAGTCATAAAGCATTTAGAAATAGCCATTAGATATTTATGTCTGCTCTCTAGTGTTAGAGTCAAAACACGTAATGTATATACTGATTATATTTAAGAAATGAATTAAACAGGTTCACTGTGCCTTAAATATTTTTTATTGGAATAGGAATCATAAGATTTGCATTCTAGGCTATAATAAGCAGGCCATAACTTTATCTCTCTGGGCCTGAGGTTTCTCCTCTGTTAAATGAAGGGTTTAGCTCTGTTACAGATTCCCAGACTTTCCCAGTTCATGGTATTCTTAGTGTGTCAGTAGTTGTTTCACAACATCACAGGGTAAAAGAAATACCTTACAATCCCATTTATTAAGTAGTTAGGTCCAAACTTATTATGGATGTCTATCCTAACCTCTTAATAGCTATTTAAAAAAAAATAATGCACATTTTAAAAAATTTTTATTCCATTCTTAATGAGATGTGCACATCTATCGGGCATGTTACACATTCTTAAACCTTGGAATTGGGCTGGAAACCACTACCCTCATTTCCTATTCCACACTCATTTTCTTGAGGTCCTTGTGTTTTATAACTACAACTTACAAAAACCCAGCATCACAAAGATATGAGGTCATCGAATGAAAGAAGTACAATTTCATGTTGTACTTCTGAACTACATGGAGCTAGTGGTTTGCATGGTATCCAACCCATGTCATTGTGTTGGCGAAATGAAATGAATGAATACATGTACTGTGACAGAATAGGGTTAGCATTCAATTTAGTTATTTTCCTTTATTCTAAAACAGCTGCTATTTATAATACCATTCCTAAAACTTAGTTCTTTTTCTCATGATACTTAGCAGGAAAAAGGAACTCATAGACTTATAGCTATAACTGAAACCTCAGAAAGTAATCTCACATAAACTAAATAAAAGGCTAATGTTGCTTTGGATAAGGCAGTAAAATATTCATAAACTCTTCCAGGCAAATTATTTGTTATAAGAAGGAAATCATGTTATTACATAAAAATATTTTTATGTAAAATTTTTACATAAAAACATTTTTATGTAAACATTTTTACAGAAAAATTTTTACATAAAAACCATGTTATTACATAAAAAATTTTAAAATCTGACTGATGGCCACAAACCACACTTTGAGAAACATGTTCAACAGTGGTCACATTAGAGGTAGAAAGTGATAGTTTCTAGAAAATGGCAACTCTTTTTTTTTTTTAATGGAATTATTACTACAAAGACTGATTTCATTGACGTACTAAGCAAAAATTGTCAAGGAAGTGAATGGTGTCACTATTAAAGTGAAATAAATTCTGAAAATCTTACTCTGATGATCTGTTATACAAAGATCAGTTACTAAACTAAGACTGTAATATGTATAGCATCATAGGATTTCTGGATAATGAAAATAGTCCTGAAGTCAAGCAGAAAATTAGGGTATGGAAGTAGGACAAAACAAGATAGAGAATGATTATGCCAAGCGACTAACAACTTTAAAAAGTGTAGACATTTAAAAAAAAAAAAGTGTAGATATTTTGTAAAAACACTAAATTAATATCAGTTCATAGGATTTAGTACATTTCATTTATCTCTTTTCTAAAAGGAGTTTTAAGCTGAACAATAAATAAATAAAGTTTCAATATGCATTTTTTACCCCTGAAGTTCTTATGCTAGGAGGAAATTATTTATTTATACTTTATACATTTTAGATAGAATGGTGATGGACAGGAATCAGAGATGAAGAAATAAAAGAGAAGGTAAGAGTGAGAAATCAAAATTCCCTGTATGCACTGTCATCTTTGGGAACTCATTCCCTCTTTTGCCCTAAACTGAAAGCAAGCTATCACTGAGGCTATCATCTTTCAAATAGTGCCTAACTATTTTCTCTCATCACACATCGAGGATATAGGGTTGATGTCCACCTAGTTCCCTGTTGCCATTTTCCAGATTACTTTTACTTCCTAGACTTAGAAAATTAAAACAAAAACCATCAACCACAAAACACACCTGGTTTCTTTATAGATCCTGCTAGAATACTGGCCTCATCACATCTCCTTCGTCTTTCTGGTCAAAAATTATCAGCCTACTACATTTCACCCACTGTCCTCCTTTCCCCCAGCTTCTGTGGAGTAGTGCTCCTCAAACTTTATGTACACTTGAATTACCTGAAAGATCTTGTTCAATTCAGATTCTGACTCAGGAAGGACAGCCAGAGAATCTGCCTTTCTTAAAACCAACTCCCTAATAAGCTGTGGACCACTATGAAGAATAAAGCACTAGAGGAGCTATTTCAGCTATTACCTAATCTACTATATACTCCTAATTTCCCTGTTCTGCTGTGGCACTCATTCCTTTCTGTCTTTACTATTTTTAATATCCCTTGTTCCTTCACTACTCCTGTCTTTCTTACACAGTCAACCTCAATCTCTCCTCTCTCAATTACTTGAGTATCCCCATTAACACACACACACACACACACACACACACACACACACACACACACACACACACAATTTAACCCTTTACTCCCCTCCTAGCTATTATCCTAGGTCTCTCCCTTTCACAGCCAAACTTAAAAAAAACAAAAGAATTGTTTGTGTTTGCTTATGCTCTTTTTTCGAGAATCCAATTCTGTGTTCACCAACATAATGTTCACTACCAACATAATGTTCACTAAAGTCACCAATGACTCCATGTTAAGAAGCCAACAGACATTTTCAGTTCTCATCTTATGTGAACCTATCAACATCATTCAATACTGTGAATCACTCCTGACATTTTTCCACTTTGTTCTCCATGACATTATGGTCTGCTTATCTTCCTGTTACTATTCTAGTGACTCTTTCAATTGTTTTTTTTTAGGTCTATCATCTTCTGTTTAGCTATTAGATATTATATAGAAATTCTTTGGGGTCTAGTCCTTCTTTCCTAGCATATATTTGTATCCTAAAACCTCCATGTTCTGTCAACTAAATGCAAATAACTTCTAAATTTATGTCTCCAGCTTATATGACTTCTTTGAGTTCCAAACTTGTGTATTCTACGGCCTACCTGACATCTTCCCTTAGATGTCTCAAAGGTACCTCAAACACAAGAGATCCATGCTAAATTAATAATTTCCCAAAAATATATGTGACACCACATAGCAAGATACATAGTCCAGAAAACTATTAAGTTTTTGATACATCCTCTTCCCTCACTGTTATATGTCCACTCTATCCTTCAAGACCTCCCAAATATCTATGGAATATATTCAGTTTTCTTCATCTCCACCAACCTCTACCCTAGTATCAAAATTGTCATCTCCGGGGTCATCTACAGCAAATGGTTTCCTAAGGAGTATTATTTCCATCCATGCCACTCTGCTCCTCCCTCTTTAATCTGTTCTACACCCTGTAGATATGAAGGTATTTCTTAAACACAAATTTAACCATTGATGCCCCAGGCTTTTTTCAGTCCTTCACACCTGCCAAGCTCCTTCCCATTAAGGGATGTTGCTTGTACTGTTTCATTGGCTTGGAATGCTCTTGCCCTATTTTCTCCTAGGTAACCCTGTTTCTCCTTCAGACCTCAACTCAATTACCATTTTTGGGAAAGCCTATCTTTGCCTTAATGAATAAGTTAAATTTACCTAACAGATTACAATATTACAATATTCCTGGAGAGCATAGTACATTTCTGTTTTTGTTCACCATTATCTCCCCTGTACTAGCGCAATTCCTGATACAAATTTGTTACCCTTAAAATAGCTCTTGATGAATTAAGGTGTGGAGAGGATAATATCAGTTTAAGAATCCCAAATAGTATGCCATTTGAGTTGGGCACTCTATTTCTGTAATTATTGAAGAATAAGGTGGAGGGAGATGAATTAGGGATATTGCAAAGAATAAAATGTAATAGCATTTGCTGTGATATTAGAAGTGGAAGGGGCGTTGAAGACATTTCATAGGTGATCTGGTGAATGGTAGAGCTAATGATAAAGGAGTTTCAGCTAAACTAATAAGTTCCGTTTTTTGATGCACTGAATTTGAGGTTACAAATTCACCAGGTGGAAAAGGCTTGAGGACATATGAAATTGTAGGAATGGATTTGGTGGGAGATATCATCTAGACATCTTAGTCTGGATACCCCTCTGTTCCTGGCATGTAAACATATTTCACTCTGTGTGTTCACTATCCTGGTTATCAGTGCAGAAAGAGTCAGAAATCTTGGAGACATTTGAGACCGATGTCTTCTCCTATTTCCTTATCCCTTTCTATCACCATCTATTTGTTCTTTCTTCTCTCTGTCCTACTGCCTCTTCCTTAGACTTTCACCTGGACTATTTCAACAACTCTCTTACTATTCCCCCTGCATCCAGGCTTGCTCTCCTGTAATTCAGTTTGCATTTCCTCCCAGAGTGACTTTTCTGAGACACCACACTGTCACTTTCCTGCTGAATATCTTTAAAAGGTTTCCATTGACTACAGGACAAAATCTAGAGTCTTCATTAAGGCTTTGTGATTTGGTCCTAGAATTCCTGAACTTCACTTCCAGCTCCTCTCTCCAATCATACCAGATTACTTATCTCCAAATGCTGCGTGATTTCCTTCTTCCTTGCTTCCTTTCCATCCCACTGAAATCTGACTATAGAGTAACGAAGTTATTCGGGCTGGGGAAAAGATATTATATTGTCTCGTATGGAGACAAAACAAAAGGCCAAGGAAGCTCTTAGTCTTCAAGCTCAACTCGTATGTGGCCTCTTGAATGAATCCTTCCCCCTCTAGGAAAATATTTAGAGTTCCATTGGTTATCTGCCAACTCACTGTAATTCTTAGCCAAAAGTTAGCTGAGTCACTCTCACATAGGTGAAGTTAAGCTCACTATTTGGCATGTTTGTCCTTGAGCTACTCTAGCTACAAAGAGTTTGGCTACTACGTAATCCGTTGTCACACCTCTTTTCTGGACTGGAAATGTTTCCACAGAATCTACCCCTTGACCTCAAGAAGATGGCTACTGGAAGGGAGGAGGGGACGCGTCGTTACGTCTTCCGTCATCACGCGCAGGGAGGGTGGGGCCCTCAAGGGAATGTAATGAAGGGGCGGGGCCAAGCAGGACAGGGCGGGGCTACCATTTGCTGGGCGGAGCCGGAGAGGGGTCGGGGGCGCTTCTGCTATTCAGCCGGTGTGTGCCGCGGCGAGAGGCGTCGCAGGGAGAGTCCGCTCGACGCTCGGTCCCGAGAACGTGACCAGGACCACTGTCTCAGACCAGAGACAGCCGCGGAGCCGAGCGGAAGCTGGTGGCTCCGGAGTGCGGCCGGAGTCTGAGTTCTGCAGGCGGGAAGCACCCGGGATAGGGGAAGCCCCAGGAACAGCGCGGCGGCGCCTCCCTTACCCAAGGGGCCGCGGCGACGGTCACGGGGCGCGGCGCCACAGCGCGCGACCCAGGCCAGGATTCCAAATAGGCGGCGCAGGCTCCTCCTCCACCCGGGCCGCCTCACCTGCGGACAGCGCAGCGCCGCCTCCTCCCGTGCAGACGGCACCTGCGCCGCTTCGCTCACGGGTCTCCGCCCCTCGCCCCCGCGCTCCAGGCCCGGGCAACGCACCTGACCGCGCGGGGCTGCTGGAGCCCCGGCTCCCGGCGCGCGGCGTCTTGGCCACCGCCTGGGGTGGACGCAGGTGGAGCGGGCGTGACTTCGTGGAAGCCGGCGCCGGCCGCTACAGTCGTCCCGGTCGCTGCCAGGTCCCGGGCACCGGGCAGTCTGCGCCCGCTCCCAGGGAGGAGCCGCCGCCGGCTGAGCACCATGAACAGTAGCAGCTCCCACATCACCTACGCCAGTCGCAAGCGGCGGAAGCCGGTACAGAAAACGTGAGTGTCCGGAGCGCGTCCCCTGTGCGGGTGCGGGAGGGTCCCTACCCCGCCCCCAGATCCTCGCCGTCCAGAGATTAGGTTCATTCCCGATACAGTCTGTGGAATCGAGATTTGGAGGCCGGTGGAGAGACCCAGGCCTTGAATTTGTCCATTTTTAATTACTGCATTTTAAAAATTGCGCGCCCCGCCCCCCAGTCCCCGGCGCACACGCACCCTCTCGCACCCCCATCCTTCTGCACCCCTGTTCTCTTTTCTGTGGTCCTAATTTGTTGACAGGTCTAGCCTGCCCTATGGGGCTGGTGGATTAGTTAACAAAACCGGCTTGAAATATCCTTCCACTTTTAATATCCTCATGGGTTAGGTTAAAGGACGGTTATTATTCTCATTCCTTGGTAGGGCCAGATGTTTTAAAGATCTAAACACGTGCCGTCTGCAAGAAAGGCTCTGAGTTCCTGTGAAGATATTTTTCGGTCCCTGCAACCGGCTTTCTGCTGCGCTCCTACTTACTTAATTTGGCAGTAATTTTGTAGCGCTCAACGTGATCTATCGGTAAAATATATAGAGATGGTAGCGGGGATGAGTGAGCGTGGTGGACAGGATACAGTGGGGGATTTGTATGTTCAGCCACCCTTTTGGGGAACTTACACTTTTGAGGTGGTTTTAGGGTCTGTGAATTGAAAGATTTGGAGCTGGAATTATTGAAACAGACGTTTGCATTCCTAGCATCTTTAATTACCTTTTCCCCCTGCTTCAAAGTTTTGTCAATTCTAATAGAGCGATTAAAAACTTAGATATTTTGTTTGTTCTGGTGAGATATTTGTGTAAGATGGTAAATACTTCAAGATAATATTTCAGAAAAAAAATCTGTGCTTGACACAGATTGACTGCTGGGAGTTGGCTGTATTCATGTGTTTATTATTAATGATGATCTTTGAGTTACTTAACATTTTTCAAATTTTCATAAACCCTTTTAGAAACACAGGCGTTTACCCAGTACAAATCAGAAGTGTGCATTTTGGTTAAAACTCAATTTAGGTCATTAATCCAGATCAGAAAAATAACAATTTAAAATTTGGGTTTGTAACTAGTAAACGAATTTTTCATTATTTTCATTATGTGTCGTTATTTCGGAGTTTTAATTTCCTTTTAGAATTTCAGTTATGGTAGTTCTTCAGATTTAGAGTTGGCATTAACAGAGGATATTAACCTATAAATATACCGATTAAAATTTGAAAGTCTTATCCTGCAGTGTGGCTGCCATTATTGGAATACTGCCTAGTCAGCAGTTTTGTGTCTTGGCAGTTCTGTGACATGCGTTTTGTGGAGTGGTTTCTTATATAAAAATGTATTTGCCTAACTCAACCTTGTCCTTGATGGCTTTTTAAAGTTAAGAGGTATCCCAAATGCTTGTTCTATGTATTTATTAATACAGTAGTACACTTAGCATAATATAAAATAGAGATATCATGGGTTTTATGTGTATGGTTAGAAAACTTGAACATCTGATGAATTTTTACGTTTTAGTCATTGTTGTAACAAAGTATCTAGATGACTTTAAAAAAAAATCAAAAGCCTTAGTATTGTATTCATTATAAAGTTTAACAACTTTGGCTTTAATTAACATTTTATTAAAGATCTTCCCTTTAAATATATTATGTTTTTTATTTATGTAAGGTTTACCTTTCATTATTTTATCTTAACATTTTAATATACTTCCTAAAACTTTTTAGTATACTTGTATTTAATTTCTCATAATACAGTATAATTAAAGGATTTTCCACATTCACCTTCATTTTATTTTCGTTGGTATAGATGTTTATCAGATCTTTGTTGAGCACTGTGCATTGCTTCTAGTCGTAAAAATACCTTAAAATGTCACTGCATTGCTCCCTAAGGAAAAAAAAGCCTAGTACTGGCATTTACAGAATCATGTGAAATTGATTATAACTTTTTACCTGAGTGAGAAATGGTTTACTCTATAATGCATTAATCAAAGTTCATTTTGGGAATGTGGCCATTAAGCCTAATATTAAGTTCAATATGAATTTTTAGTTACTAGTTTAGCTAATGAGTTCTAAAATATGCCAGCATTGTCAGAAAAATACATCCAGTCAGAGCTGAAAATGCTATTGAGATCTATTTAATTTTAATCCCTTAAGTGAGAGTCATTTTATTTTAAAGAAAAAAATGTGCTATTATAATTATAGGACTGTTACTAAGACAGTCATTTTAATATACAGGTCCATAAAATTTTGGAATCAAGTAGGTGATAACTTTAACCTGAAGCTCTTCCAGTCCATCTTCAGTTGAATTTACCAAACAAGATAAACTCCCTCTAGTGGCAAATCTCACATTGAATATTATCTAATTGATAGGAAATACATCTTAAATGTGTTAAATTTAAGGCCACTAAAGTATCTCGTACATAGTAGATGCTCAGTAAATGTTTCCTTTCTTTTTGGAAATTAAAGCATCCGAACCAACCTTGCACCAAACCCATGTTCCTAAAGGAACTTTCAAAAGATACCTTTAGTGGGGTGCCTGGGTGGCTCAGTGGGTTAAGCCTCTGCCTTCGGCTCAGGTCATGGTCTCGGGTTCCTGGGATCGAGCCCCGCATCATCGGCTCTCTGCTCAGCAGGGAGCCTGCTTCCTCCTCTCTCTCTGCCTGCTTGTGATCTCTCTCTGTCAAATAAATAAATAAAATCTTAAAAAAAAAAAAAAAGATATCTTTAGCAGTGGATTCTTTTGTTACTTTCCTTAGAGTGTTGCTCTATATGTAATAACCCTGCTTGGAAGACAATTTTTTTTTTAACTTGAATTTTGTTCCTGTTTTATTTTCTTCGGAGATGAAAGTATTTTCATTTGCTTACTTTGCTTGGTTAATTTGCTTAATTTGTCTCATGAAGATAGGTGAAAAGCACACTATTAAACAGAATCTTTTTTTTCCTAATGATAATAACCTTATATATTTTTATAGTTATTTAATATATTTTTATAGTTTTTAAAATTTTATTACTACAGAGAAAGTTTTAGTGGTACTTCAATTTACTGTATTTCTAGAAAGTTATTGCTGATTGTTAGTAAATAATAGGTGTTGAGTAAATACTATCTAAACTTAAAAATGGTAATCACAGTAATGGTGGTCAAGCTAGCCATCATGAAATGTCAGAACTGGTAATAACTTCTCAGTTTTAGATGATCCTTTTTCCTTTATTAACATACTAATAATGTTATATAATATAAAAGAATGGTCTCTCTTGCTATATTTGCTAAATTGCTGTTCTATTTAAGTCCAATGAACCTCATTTATATAATACTTAGTAGAATAAAATTATGTATTGTTTTACTAAAAATGTGTTATATAAATATACTATGATACCATTCTAAATAGCTTTTAAAATAAAGGATAAGTCTTTTGAATTACGTTATTGCACCATCATTTTCCTCTCAGATAGTTTAACTTAGTTTGTACATAGTGACTGTAGAGACTCTTACATATTGGAACTATGAAATGAGTAAGTGGAAGTGTTCAGTTATCAGCATTTATGGAAAATAAATGGCAAAAAGATGAAAAAGTGAGAAATAAATGGAAAGAGCTTTAGGTGTAAGCTAAAGGATGAGGTCTAGTTTCCTTGCTTTTGTAGATCAGAGCAAGTGATTGACCAATAAAGCAGGACAGTCAGCACCTACACTGCCACTTTCCCAACTAAAATTAACAGAACGAAAGCTTTTTATAAACTGTAAAGGTTGTTAATGATATAAATGAAACAAACATAAACTCTGTTCTTTAAATAATTTTAGCTTACATTATCACAGAACAATCAGTTCTCCTGTAAGAGGCAGTATATGATTATGTTCTCCGTTATGGTTAGGGCTGAAAGGTGCTACTCCACTGACAAATAAACTTACATAGTACCTGCTTAGCATTGTATATAATTAGGACAATTACTTAGAAATAAATACCATGCAAATCTCTAACAATAGTACCTTTCTGCTTCTACACTTCTTTGAAAATGGATTTTTTTTTGCACAGTGGCTTAATTATCAAAAAGCTATTGTTTGTTAGTACTTACTGTGATATTTGTGTGCACAGTGTTTTATATACATTTTATTTTAAAATGGTAGTATGAAAGGTATTATTATTTGTTTTATAGATGGAGATCTGAGGTACAGATTCAGCTTTGTCAGGTAGTAAATGAAAAACCTGAGTTTGAATATCAGATTTCAGGTTTTATGGCTCCAAAGCTTATGTTATTGCCCACTTCATAGTATTGCTCAGATGAATAAATTTAGTGATACATATGGCACACCTGTATATTAGGGATTTCTTGAATGTCTACTGTTTCTCCTTAAGTAATTAGCGTTCTGAAATAAATGATTTACCATTTCCCAGACTTGTGTTTACTCCACACTTGCATTCATGCTCTTTCCTCTTAGTCTTTTCCTACAATCTTCTTAATTTACTACCTCCCTCCCTTCCTTTAAAATGCTGTTTTCAGTGGTTGCATAGTATTCCATTATGTGAATATTCCATAATTTAACTGTTCTTTTGGAGGTAAATTCTGTTATTTCCAACCTTTTAATACTTTAGTATTTCAGAGAATACCCTTGAGATACATGAGTTTCTGTGCAAATCTTAGTTGTTTCCTTAGGAAAAATTCCTGTAAGTGGAATTTGGAAGTTCAAAGATATGTATATATAGTTTCAAGGTGGAGCCAAATATTATGCTCTGAAACATAGTGTCAAATTACTCTACAGAAAATTTATTCCTATTGGTTATATGTGAGAGTGTCTGTGTTCTTGCATTTTTGCTTTAAAATGTGGTTTGCCAATTTCATAGGCAAAAAGGAGAGGAGGGATAGGTAATTAAACATAAATGTTGGGATTGTGAGTGTATATGTGTGTGGTATGTTGCAGTCCTAGTAGTAAGTAAGAGTGTATCTGGAGATTTTTCTTCTTGAGGTATCCTTTACATATTGTTTTGCTTTGTCTTATGTTTTTCAGTTGTTTGTTGGCTTTCCCCCCTTTTTTTGATTGAATTTTTTTGGCAAAGTATTCCTATTAAATAACACATGCACGGTTAAGAAAGTCAATAATTTGTGTATAATGCTTTCTTCTTTTTAGCATATTAGGTATTATCTGTTGATGTTTTATTGTGATAGTTATTAGTGTTCTTTCCTTTCTCCTTGGCCCTCACCTTTCTTCACCCTCCCAATATAACTTTATCACTACTTTAGATTAAATATACTTTTCGTGTTTCATTATTTTTTAACTGTAAATATTGTTTACTGCTGAGCTAAGTAATATCTATGATTACATTTTTCCTTCTGTTTTATGTTATCATTGATTTTGTTTCTACCTATTTTTCATCTTATTATTATTATCTGGGTTTAGTTCTCTGTTAGGTTTATTAGAGACAGGCTGTTTCTGTCTCTTGTTTTCCTTGTCTGGCATGACTTGTTTGAAGAGAAGGTTCTATGTAGAGGACTATGTGCTCTGCAGTTATGAAACCAGAAGTGACTTACCTGTCTTTTAAGATCTGATTTACATGTCACATCTTCATGAAACCTGCCCTCATTACTCTACCTGCTCTTACTTTCCTCAACTCTTGGGCATCACTTTTATGGCAACTGGATTATTGTATGATACATTGTGTTTGATTTTGCCTTGTTACAGTGCATCTCCTCCTAGTAAAAAAGATAAATTCTTTAAGGTTAGGTCAGTCTTGTATTTGTCCTTGTGGCGCCAAGAGCTTCCTAGTATCATGCACATGGATATTTGAGCATTATTTACTAACGTAACAACTGACAGCTTTTCATTTTATTTTCATTTAGTGATTTTGGTATGGTAGATACATTTTATGTGCATTACAAGGGAAATTTTAAAAAAGTATATTAATATAAGAAGAGGTAAAGGGTAATATTTTCAATGACTTTTCAGGATTTTGGAAGTAACCATGATTTCTAGGGCATATTTCATGGTCTGGTTTTCACTTATAAAGTCCTAGAGACTATGAAGTGTTTGTACCTTATTGCCTTAGAAAGGACTTATCACAGCTATAGAGTGACAGCAAGAGAGTGATTGAAGAAATCTGACTCATTAAAAGTGGCTTCCAGCTAGAATTCTCTGAAGTTTTTATAGATGTTTTTCTCCTCATCTGGGGAAGTAAAATATTCACCTGTATTCAGCCTACCAATGAAATTTGACTTCATTTGTGTTACAGATCACTTCTCCAACATTACATTAATCATATAATTTATGACTTTACACATTCAACATTTACATTCAGAGATAAATAAATACACACTGAAGCTATGGGGTGGAAATGATGAATGAATGGCTTGAGTATAGTCACTATGGTACAGAGATTTACTGAAGAATATTTCAATTTCCTAGCTGTTGGCTTGAGTGAAGAGTAGTACCATATCACATGGAGAGAAGGGGGTGTCTGAGTTCTGGAAAATATGAATCAGAGGACATTCAGGTACAGGCACTGGAAGTAAAGATAAACAATTTATTAGTATGTGGAATGAAACATTTGGGAGTAGATTAAATCACCGAGAGGAAAACACTGATGGAGCAGACTCAGTACTGCAATAGGTAATCTCTATTAGAAAATGTTGCTTTAATCTCATAGGATTACTGAAACTATATCTTTGCATGTCATTTGAGGTTTAATGATAAATGTATAAAAACAAACATTTACAGTTAAGGTAATTTTTATGACCAAACTGGGTTAATATTTTAACTTCGCTTTCAGCACTGGGCACTAGTGATGCCTCTAAGACATTCTACACTGGGATATGAAAAAGGCTTGAAAGATGGTGCTCAAACTGGCATTGGATGTGCTGGTGGGCTTGTTAACAGCAGTACTCACAGCATGCAGGATTTTAAAACAGAAGCATATCAGGCAGTCAGCTAGAGTCTAGATTTCACAACAATTCTGATTTGTAGGTTGGGACAAGATTTCTGAGGTAGGGTTTAAAAAAACATAATAAATTGCTCCTTTGCTTTATCAACATCAGTGGTCTCTATTTCAAGAGATATCTAACTTCAGATCTTTCAAATCTAATCTTACAGGAATGTTTGTTTATATTTCAAATGTGGCTTTTCACTTAAATAGATGCCTGGCAGTATATTTTGGCATAGATTTAAAGGCAATAACAAAAGTAAAAGTACTAGTTAGTGTAATCCAGGTAGAGTGTAATTGGTGTAAGTTTACTCTATATTTATGTGCATCTTTAAAATGTATAAAGATGAAATAGTTTCACAAAATAGTTCTGAATATTTCTTACGAAATCAATGAAAAAGCATGTCTTGTCTGTTACTTTAGCTTTAACAACAGTGGATTTGAAATGCCATGCCAAGTGGATACTTCTCAGTTCTGACCTTACTTCATTTTTTCTATACATTTGATTTTGTTCTGTAACTTATAAATATTCTGCCCTGGTTCTTTTCCTGTCTTCTTATAATTCATCCTCTGTTGTCTTTGCCTGTGCCTCATCTTCAACCTTATACCTGAATTTGGTATCATCGAGGTCTGTCCTCAAGTCTCTTTCTCTTTGTTTGGTGTACCATCCATTAGGAATATAGCTGTTACTTCAAGCTCCAAATTTCAGTAATTAGCAACCTCTCCCTCACTCAGTGTTTTCCTCTTCCATACTTCCTGTGCCCCATCAGCAAACATTTGAGCCTTGGTGTGTAGCAAACTTTATGATAGGCACAAAGTGCTATGTTTAAACATCTCATGCCAGGCCTTACTATGTGTACTATTACTGCCTTTGGTGAGGCTCTGATTACTTTTTTTTCTAGACGCTTCTGATCAGCAAACATTAATTGAAAGTCCACTCTATGTCAAGTACTGTGTTGAGCAACAGAGATACAAAAATGATAAAAGTAGTTACATAGTAATAAGAACAACAAACAAGTATATGTAATACCGGTTATGTAACTTAGGAAATTTGATCTCATGCTAAATCTTCCATAATGTGCATAATAACACATGGGAGCTGTGGGCAGTTTGACATCGTGCAAAGAAATGGTTTGCTCTAGCTCAGGGTTCAAGTCTGCTGGGAGCCAGCTCGGGATAGGCAGCAGTACCACATAGAGAAGTATCTTGAGTGCTCTTTTTCCTACCGTGATTATTACTTCTCTGTGTCCTGTCAGTTTGTCTTGCCTCGGGGTTTGTGTTACTGTCTTCTCCCCAAAGTTTTATAATCATTACTGGAAAGCTACCAGGAGTGGAAGATTTCAGTTTCAGCTTATTGGAAATGCCGTCTGCACAGGATATGCCTTAACGGAATGGTCATGTAAGACATGTGCATACGATGCCTACGGTACAGAAGTAGTACAGGAGGAATCCATTGTGAGTAGGGCAGGGAGGACTTTACAAAAGCGATCTAATTGAGCACTTTGAAGCTGATGGAAGAGAACAGGAGGATTCAGGAGAGTAACATAAATGAAAGCACCAAAGTGTATATTGGTAATGAAGTAATTTCTTCCCTCTGGAGTATAATGGACAGGGAAGGATTTGTTTGGAGGAATGAGGCCAGAGGAACAGCTAGGGGGCCATAAAAGACCTAGAAGCCCTTTTGCTTGCTAGGCTAAGGAACATGGACTGTGCAGAGCCACGGATAGGTTTGACTCGAGGAGTGACATGGATTTGTATTTCAGAAAGCAGTGCTAGCTTCGGTGAGAGCTGCCCTACATTTCATCCTCTCCATAGCCAGAGTCAGCTTAGTAAAACACAAGACCGGTCATGTAAATCCCAGCCGAAGATGACTCCTAGATACCGAAGTCTAACTTTATACCATTTCCGTGAGGAAATTGACTGTTTGCTCTGTCTTAAACATTTTTTCATCAGACACCACACGGCTCACTCTTCCATCGTATTTATGTCAGCGCTGCAGCGGAACATCAGAGACCCTTCCTGGCTATCCAAACCAACACCCCTGGCACTCCTTAACTCCTCATCTTACTATTTTTCTTCTTGACACTTACCAGCCCCCAAAGTCTTATGTTTATTCAATCATTCATTTATTTATGTGTCTTCCACTGAAATGTAAGCTTCATGAGAACAGGAACTTTAGTATGCATCGTTCACTGCCGAGTCTTCTGTGATTGGCCCATGGTAGGCGGTCACTGTTTGTTGCAAGAATGTGGCCTAACTAGCTTCCCCCTTCTCCTCTCTCTTGCTCTCTGGGCTTCACATTCCACACAGGGGACTTATCACAGTTCATTGTTTCTCAGTTCTGTTTCCTCCTGAAACCTCCTTCATCTTTAAAGGCCCATCTCAGATATCACCTTGTCTATAAAAATCTTTTTTAAACCTTTGCTCACATACCTTGCTCCTATAACAATTTTTGAATATGTAAGAGAATGTCTTCCTAGACTACCCAGTACATGATAAGTGCAAGGAAATATTTGTATTAACAAGTGATTAATCAGTAGAGAATTATTCAGTGAGGTAGGCATGCATTATAGGTAACATTTGAAATTCAGTTGGAATTAACTGAAGAAGTTTAAGATAACTTGAATTTGAGTATAAATGTAGTATGATTAGGGGGAAACAGCTAGAGAAATAGTCACCAATTTCTGTTAAGTATGCAGTTATACAAACAGTCTGGAGAAAGTACCTGATTTATTTATATTTATGCCATATACTTTACCAATTTATTAACTCTTATTTTTGTAGAAATAACATAAACTGTAATAAAAATAGAAACAGACAAGTTCTAGAAATTATTTGTTAGGGACAATATTAAAACATTTAAATTTTATATTGACTTGTTAATTTTTATATAAAGTATTCTCCACATATAACATTGAAAGCAAAGTATCTAGAAATATTTTTTATTAAATCAAAATAATAGCACTCTACTCAAGCCAGTTTCTACTTTTAAGATACTATAATTTGAATTGTTGAAAATGTCTTCGTTTTCTCAATAAAACTGGGGGGGGGGGATCTTTGTTGTAAGAATACCCTGCATAAGTTTTTATTTTCCTGGCAAATGGAAAGGTGCAGGAGTATGATCTACTTTGCTTTATAATATCTTCTCTATATTTCAGTATGGATGTCTGATGATCTGTAAATTCACTTTAAATAGTGGATATCTGCTGTGAAAACCTGGCTAAGCCCTTTGTGTGAAGATATCCAGTTTCTCATTTCTAAGCTCAAGTTCTCCTCCTAACCATAAATATCTTTTCTCTCATATGAAAATCATGCTAAATGTTGGAGTTTCATTGCATTTTCTAATTGAGATATTAACTATGAAAGCTAATATTTAAGTAGAATTATTGACCGGTCCTAAAAGCAAAATTTGCCAGTAATCACAGTTAACATCTGATATCTGTCGATCAACTAGTATAAATAACCAAAGTCAATTTTTTTTTTTTAATGATGGGAGGACCCCATTAGATGCTGGACAACCATCTGAAGGTACCAGGAGGGCTTTGAATACTTGTCACTGACAAGATGAAAGTGTTAAATAGAGGAAGCCGGGAGTGATAAAGATAAGTTTTTCATTTAGGGTAGCTCTTATCTATCTACATCATAAGTGATTCCAAGATGCTTCTTGTAGAAGATAGCAAAAGAAGCATAATTTTCACATAAAAAATTTATTGCAGATTTCTTTTTTTTTTCTTTCTCTAACAATGGCTGAGTTTGAAGAAAAATGCACTAGGATTTGTTATTGGGAATCATGATACCACAAATGTATGAAGTAAAGGAAGTATGAGGTACATAAGATGTACTCAGCATTTTCTTAAGATGGGTCCATAAGCTTTTAATAAAACATTATGAAGAATTTTACCCACTCCCTTGTTTTTCTTAATTAAGATACGAAAGGAGCATTTTGAAAGGATTTATGTTAACTTGAAGTAGATTTTAGGTGTTTGTTTTATTAGAGAAATATTTTAGGAGCTATAATGCAACAGAAATTTTTGCTCTATGTAGTTTAAAGTATTTTGTGGTATTTTGTTTGTTTTTCAGTGTCAAGCCAATCCCAGCTGAAGGAATCAAGTCAAATCCTTCCAAGCGACATAGAGACCGACTTAATACAGAGTTGGACCGTTTGGCCAGTCTGCTGCCTTTTCCCCAAGATGTTATTAATAAGCTGGACAAACTTTCAGTTCTTAGGCTTAGTGTCAGTTACCTAAGAGCCAAGAGCTTCTTTGATGGTAAGAAAAAGTTTTGCCTATTAATGTATGGTAAAATTTAAGTAACAAAGCCAAACTTTTAGTATTTCTAAAAATAAGTGTTTGAGTCATTCGTCAAAAAGATGCTGCCACTTAAATGACATGTGGTGTCATCCTTTGAAAATCGTATGTTTGAATGTTATGTCCCTATTATGTCGTCAGATTCCAGTTCTCTTCCAATTCAATTTTTGAAAGTTTCTCTCTGTCTCTTTTTTTTTAATGGACTAAGACACATATACTATGACATATTTTTGTTGATTTCCTTCAATATGTTTTGTGTAGATATTTCATTCTTTAAAAATTTTGTACACTGGTGCTTTATGTTAATTGCATAATTTACTCCAGGAAAATATATTTAGATTTTTTTTTCCACCAGAAAGGGTATGTTATGATAGGAGTCAGTAGAATTGGATTTCACTCTCCATTGTGCCATGGCAAACTATTCGATTTTAACCAAACCACTTAGCATCCCTGTACCTCATTTTACTCAGCCCTGAAGTTAGCCATTTGAGCTAGGTGATGTTACCTTTTAACCATATGTTATTTTATAGTTTTTTAAATGGAAGCTTTTGTTTGAAGATAATGTTTCAGTGTATCTTATTGTGTAAAATAATTCCTCAGTTTCTCCTTTTATCTATTTATAAGTAAGAACAGATTATTTTTCAGAAAATGTTCTGTCTTTTAAATATATCATGTTATTTTACAAACAGCAGTAAAGAATTAATGATAAAATCTCAGTGGCCTGTCAGGGCTTCTCAAACTTTAAGGTGCTTACAAATCACATAGGGATCTTGTTAAGATGAAAGTTCTAATTCTGTAGGTTTAGGTGGTAGCCAGAAATTTTGCATTTCTAACAAGCTCTCAGATGATGCTGGTACTGCTGCCCTAGACGCATTTACACATGCTTGAATTTATAATTTCTGTTGAGAATATTGCAAACCAGTTATTTCCCTTTAGGTTTATATTTAAATGGTTTGAGTGCTTAGTCTGGGCATTTTTTTTCATTGCTTGCTCTGTATGTTTTTTATCTTGGATGAAAGCCATGTCATTTAACAGTTGTGGTTTGGGCAATATACATTGATATGAGGATGATCATTTCAGGGAAGATTATACGGTTCAGGGTTTATAATGACACTTAAATTTTTTCTGACCTATCAAGTCTTTGAGTTTTCAGTTTTCATCTACACCAGATCCTTCATCTTGGAGATGGATTATGTGGTATTCAGTGGTGTGCATGTGTATGTTTATCAACTAAATAGTCATTTTGTGATAGAGTTGGAACTAGAACCCTGGTTTCTAGATGCCCTATGTTGTTTTCCCTCACCATATGTCAGTTACTTCTCTTTTCTAGGAATCATTTATATAGCTCGCCCTGAAGACTTTCCCCTGATCTGTGGCTCTCAAAGTGTGGTCCCCAAACAAGCAGCAAGAGTGTCACCTGGAAACTTGTTAGAAATGCCAGATCTTGGGCTCCACCCTGGACCTGCAGAGCCAAACTCTGGTTGAGTGGTGGGCTTAGATGCATGTGGCAGTTTGAGAGCCCCTCTCGTAGACTGTAACCTCGATGCCACTCCTGGCTTTGTGGAATGCTGTCCTAACCCTCAGCGTTTGTTCACGTGCAGTGCTCATGGCTTGATCTTTGGGCGGAGGGGTTACACGACATGTAGGATGTGGTTTCTGCCCTTAGAGAGTTTACAGCCTAGAAGCCAGAGAGATGTTATTCCTTGACTCTGGTAAAGATGAATTGATGTTAGTCATTTTGCCTTTTTCTGCTCCTCTGTAATGGGAAATCAAACTATAAATGTTAAAAAGAGAAAAAAATGTATATTTTTTGTGCTCTGTTTAGAATAATGGATCAGGATTGAAGCAGCTTAGCGAGTAGCCAGCGGCCATTTGAGTATTAACACCATTACTGTTTTCTAGACAGTGTGTGTATATGTGTGTGTGTGTGTATGCTAATTAAGATAAATGTGCATATTTAATGTATAAATTTATTTATATATATATATATATATATATATATATATATATATATATACTTTTTTTCATGGTTAGACATGTCTGTCCTATTCAGTACCTCAAGTAAAGGACATTTTAAGCCTACCTTATAAAGAATGCAGTAGCTTAGCAGGGCTCATTATGGAGTTCTTAGGTGTTAAAAATTATTTCCTTAACTTTTCATTGAGTTTATTTTTTATTCTGGTTCAGTGTATTTAACAGAAGGATCTTATTACCCTATTTGTATCATTCCTTCATCAATTATATTACCTTTAATTTTAGGTCCTTTGCATTACTGATTTTTTGACTTCATTGTGTATGAGAATAACGTGGAAAGCCTATTAAAATTTAGCACATTCTAGGGCATGTTCCTCTTATGCTGATTCTGTGTAGTTTCTATGTAGAACCAAGGAATCTATATTTTTCATAGGCCTCCTCGGTCGGTCTGAGGCACTGATTTAACTTGGCTTTGATTGTCTGAATTACTTAAATTTTTTTTTCTTTGCCTTCAGAAAGATAAACCCAAATGTATAAAATTTTAGGAAGACTGTAAATGTGTTTGCTTAGGTTTCAGTGGAGTGCATACCCTAAGTAGTTTCTTAGGTTGTTCAATACAGGTATAGAATTAGATGGAAAGTGAGGGAAATAATCAGTAGAAAAGATACCATAGTCTTCTCCAGACCTCTGTGATCTAGGAAGGCAATGCAGTATTTTGAAAGGACAGAGACAATAAATTTTTCAAGATAATTCCTAAGACCTGAACAAATACTAAATGGTGCAAACAAGGAGACTTGGAGCATGTTGACTGACGAGGATTTTTATGTGCAGCTAAAACCAGTCTCCCCCTATTAGGGAAACAGTATAGTGAAGTGAAGGGAAGCTCTAAGTGAATAACAGGATGCAAACAGGGGGTGTGTGAATTCCTGCGGAAAGAACAATATAAACGAGTAATCATACAATCTTGTTAGAAAGGAAACTCAAGTTTTACTGTAACAATAGATATTTTTCCAAGAAAATACATCTATTTATTGCGAGTTTAAATAATCCAGTTTGGGTGGATCTTCTTAAACTCTGGAGCCATGACCCTACTGCTCAGACTGTCTGAAAAGAGCACTTATAGCTTAAGTACACTAATATTTATCCATTTCTAATTAATCAAAACATTCTGAAATATAACTTTGAAGTACTTGAACAAGCAGTTATGATAAAGTTAGAAGCAATTTCTTTGTAATTTGAGATTGCACTTTATTCTAAACACGGTGTAAGTGCTGAATTCACAAAAAAGGAGGGAGAAAAAGATTTCTGCTAATAGTTCTAATAGTGTCTCAGCAACTGTGACAAATATAGTATGGGAAATCCTTTAGAAATGTACCTATTCAATATTATTAATGCAATACTTAGGTAGCATTTTCAAGAGAAGTAAGAAGATCTGAAGTTTTGTTAGATATTGGTTTTGGTTTGAGCTGAAGAAGTAATTGAGAAAATCTTTGGATGTTTAATCCTTGAAAACTCTTGAACTGTATATCTTCTAGACAATGAGGAGAATCGTCAGGGAATTATTTTTTACTTCATACTCTGTTTATGCTGCAGATGAGCTGATCGTTATAAAAATTTTCATTTTTATATTATCATGCTTTGGTTTTTCTGATGCACTTAGAAGTACTGTGCCTATTTCACTAGCTATAATGGAAATTCCTTGCGGATATTATGGGTACTGCTGTATCTTAAGCACTTGGAGCAATGTCTGATCCATAGTAGGGGGTCAGTAAATATTTATTACCTCAATTTCACTAACTTACATCCGAAAGACAATGTAAAATGCATATTGAAATTCTAGATTATGTATTTAAAAATACAGGTCTGGAACTTACTGTAAGACTTTGATATTTTGTCTTTTTCCAGATAAACTGTGAGTAGCCAATTATAGTTATTCATTCCATCAGTTATCTTAGTCTCTATCTGTATAAATAAACAGATATGAGAAATATTTTATGGAATTATAGCAGTAAAATTTTGTGCATGGCCCCTGATTGGCTGGCTCATACAGTGAAACGAGTACAAGTATTTAAAGATGCAAATGTGAAAGCCACATACATCTTTTTAGGACAAATTAGTATCAACTGTACTGTTCTCAGATCAGTACTGCCCTTTGCATTCGTTAGCTATCTCTTTGCTCCTTTGCCTTCTCTTTACGGGTATTATCTTGTTCGTGGTTCACTGGTTGTTTTCTTCTTTGTTGGATGCTCCTTTTGTACCTCCCAGCAGTCTGGCAATCTTGGTACTTTTAAAAATTTTTGTCAGCATAGATGGAAAGTGCAAATAGACTCAGTGTGTTTTAAAAAATCACTCCCTTTGTGAATTTGATAGATTAAAAATTCCAGAATAAGGTGATACTTTATTATTAGTTTCTGCACAGTGGACACATGTAGACATGTTTTAAGGATTAATAACTTCAATATATTAATAGGGAGAGACTAATTAAAATAGGAAAAGCTGTTTAAGTTCTGTTCATTTCCCATAGTAACACTGCTCTTCTGTGTTACCTACTCTTTTCCCCGGAAGACTTCTCGAAATTACGTATCTTTGAGGTTTCTCTGTAGAGTCTGTAGTGTTTTTAGAAAATAAATACCCCAAATCCAAAATCGATGTTTTCTGATTTTGGTAATTAGACATGGTAAAGTGCCATTTTTGCCCCTTAAGACGGATTAAATCATTCCAGACCTAAGGACAGTTAAATGACCAAATGGAGCTGCGATCTGACAAGTCAGAGTGGACTTAGGTCCTGGAAATACAGGCTGAAAGCCTAAAATCTTTAACATTATGTTCAGACTTGTTCACCAAATTCTAGAATGTTAAGATTAAACCTTGCTTTGTTATGAAAAGAAAACTGGAGCCTTAAAGTCACAAAATAGGTTTTGTTTTTGTTTTTGGTTTTTTTGCACAAAATGAGTATTAAACTCGAATACCATGTTACCTCTGAGAGAAAAGATATCTAATAAGTTTAAATAACTTAACGACTATGATCAATAATAGTTTACTTGGAGAGACTAGGATTTGGGTGGTTACAGCCTAGCCTCTGAAATTGGTTGATATGAAGGGAAAGGCTTATTTCCTCTCGTATTGTGTCTCGTAGTCCCAGGTCAAACAGCAGACATTGGGCTTGTTGACCAATCGGAATCAGTATGCTAATGTTTTATTCTTAGTAAGAGAAGTTGCAGCATATAAAAAAATTTGAGTTAGATTTCATTATCACTTTTTAAAACATGCATCATTATGTAAGTGTTGTGTTTAAATTATTTTACCTTTGGACAACATGGTTGTCCAAAATTAAAAACATGGGTATGGTTAATTCATATCTCTGCTGAGACCCAAGTATCGAATGAGGTAGAAAAGGCAGAAAAGTTTTCTTTCAGTGAGGCAATAGTAGGGATCAGTGGCATGTAATATTTGTTATTTCAATAAAATATTCATAGTACATATTACACCACTAAAACATAATTATTAACTGTGAGGTCTTTTATTCCTCTGTTATATCTAAGCCATGGGTTATTCTTTGTGACATCTTTATAACTGAGGTGTATAAATTTAATCCGTGGTAAGGAAAACTTAGAAACAAGAAAGAGAAGATTTTGTCTAGGTTTTAGGAAGCCTGACAGAAGTGAGTTTGGGGATCTGAGTTTCTAATTCCCAACTCCTACATTATGCAGCCATTATGGGGAACAGTTTCTGGTTAGTTTAAGAACTAAGTGACATAGGAGAACATCCGATTCTTGAACCATAACACATACTTAAAACAATCATCATTTTATAAAGTATAGTAGTATTCACATATTGGAATGTTCTAAATTCACAAAGTCTAAAAATGCTCTGAGAGGGGACGATGGCAACGGTTAATTTACATGACGTGATGAGCTAACGTTTATTTGACCTCATTGTTTACCATGGATCTTTGTTGACTTTATTTTAAATTTAAAAATTATCTGTGCTCTTTTCTTCGTCTTCCTTTTTTAGTTATTTAACAGTTCATTTCCAGTTCATTAGGTTTTCAAAAGAGAGCTATTGTGTTTATTCATCTTCAGCTTGTGTGTTTCTCTGGATTTCAATCCTGTTTTGGTGTCTGTAACCCAGAGCACTATCTTGAGAAACATATGTGAAGAATGAGTTTGAACAAGCTGAGAAATGAATTAAATAAAAAGCCCTTTTGAAGGTTGAAGCTTTTTAAAGTTTGATGGGTTTATATGTGTGTTTTTCATTCATGGGATTTGTATGCTAATTTTATCTGCATTGCTATAACTTTTAAGTCACTGTATACCAAGTAGTTTATAAAAATTTTGGTATCACAGTATCACAGCAAATATGATTTCTTAATTCTAGAAATGTCTGTGGTAGGTTTGCCTAAAGGATGAGCACATTTGAAATCATCATATAGTATTGAGTTTCTTTTAACTCTGGTATTATCTACTTTTTTATAATTGAGCTTTTTTCCCCCCAGAATTCATATTCTAAACATGTAACTAATTATAACATTCATGATAGCTTCCATAACCAAAGCTATAAAACTTATAGATTCTTTTAAATTTTAATGCATGGGCTTTATTCATCAAACCTATGCAAATTGAAACATGGATGAATAAAAAGAATAGTAGAATATTCTTATTGAGTCCAGTTGAAGTAGTAGTTAAATCCTGGCTCTTACATTTAATAATATGATCTTTTTGGATAAGGAGTTTAATTTCTCTTTTCTTCAAATATTCTAACTTATAAGATTCATTAGGTTCTCTGAATTTTTTAAAATTTATTTTTAGAGAGAGCACGAGCAGGGGTGGAGGGGCAGAGGGAGTGGGAGAGAGAGAATCTCAAGCAGGCTATGTGCTCAGCACAGAGCTGGGATGTGGGGCTCGATCTCATGACCCTGAGATCGTGACCTGAGCTGAAATCAAGAATCAGAGGCTAAACCAACTGAGCCACCCAGGTGCCCCAGATTCTATGAGTAAATTTAATATTTTATGATATTTTATATAGGATATTTTCATCACTGAGTATTCATTTGCTTTGACAAGTATTTTCAAAAAACACAATGGCAGGTATATATCAAAGATTCAGTACCTGAACTCATTATATCCTTTATATTGTTTTGCTTTTTTCCTTCATAAAATTTACTGCTTTTTAATGGATTTTCTCTTTGATCATTACCTAATATTAAATATATCTCTATGATCCTTAATTGCTTGATAATGAACAGGTCCAGGTGATCATAAATTGATGCCTTTAGCTTTCTTTTTTTAAAAGGAGGATTACTATTGGGGTAATAGTAAAGCCAGCCAACTTTTAGCATTTTTTTCCTTTCCCCCCCATAGTTAATTTGTTTGATTTTTTGTGGGGCTTTGTGATCTGGCTAATGGAAATCCACAACATCTTCCTGTTACAGTGTTTTAGAAACTATATTCACATAGAGTACAAAATTAATCACTCTGGACCTGTGATGAAATGCAGTTATGTTACCACTAATCATTTTATGTAGTAGTCATGTTTGTGTCTTATTTTTAAATCATGCTCTTACAGCTTTTCTACTTTTTAATCAGCCATTTTTAATCAGTAACTCAAATTCATTTATTCATAACTGGATATTTAGATTTTGGAGTCATTGTAATATAGTGGGAATAATACTCTAAATCATGAAAGTGAATAAAATATTCCAGAGGAGAGCAAATAGAATAAAAGGGAAAATACCAGAGATGAGATGTTTTAAGAATGAACAGAGGTTGAGGAAAGCAAATCTGTGTGTATATAGAATATAAAACTGTGCTGAGGTGATAGTTTGCATAAAGATGCCTTCATTTGTGTTTCAAGTTCTTAAATTAGGGGGTCAAAAGAAAACTGCAAATGAAAGTATAAACTAAAATGAAATTGAAGTGCCTACAAAAAAATCATAATACTACAGGAGTAGTAGTATGGTCCTTCATTGTCCATAGAAGCCAGAAAACCGTTCAGGTGTTTGCAGTGGGAGGTTGAGAAGGAAAACAAGTAGTCACATTGAATCAATTAAGCCTAAAATTGTATTGGATTATTCTGGTTTCTTCTAGCCTCAAATTTTCTCATATTATGTGGGGGTGCCTTTTATGGTCAGTTTTACAGATATGCTTTGGTCAGCTGGAATGTTGGTAGTGTCTGGTGTCATATGTCTAGTCTCTATGTTACGGGGCAGCATTCCTTCTCTTTATCTTAGCATGGCGGAGGGAGATTGTCATAGAACAAAAGCACTGGCAGGCAGGAGACATGGAGGCTAATCCTGTGGCCTTAGATACGACCTTTAACCTCACTGTTGCCCAGGGTCTTCATCTTCTCAGCATGGACAGTAAGAATGCTTGTGTGCCCCATGCTTTAAGTTTGTGGTGGATTTATCCTAAAAAATGAGGTGTGTGAAGTCAATTTTATAATTAAAATTGTTATATAAATTATAGTTATTCCTTGCGGAAGACTAATATTTTACTTGTTTTAATGGACGATTTTGTGGTCATTGTGGAATATGCATAGAGGCCTTTCAGACCTGGTAGTCGTATCATCTGACAATTTCTTGAATTAACTTTATATTTTGATTTAGAGATGGAAATTTGCTACTAAACTTTTTAGCCTTTTAGCGTAATATCTAATAATTTATTTCCCCATATTGTTTCCTTTTTCAGAAGTGGCATACACTCAAATCTAGACAATTTGTTCAGGAAGAGGTGACATGGCTTGCTTTTGTCTGGCTATAAACTCTGGGCAGTGCACCTACTTGCTGTATTTGTATACATACAGAATTTTTAATTCTTTGTGTCAGTCTTAAATTATATGCTTCTCTTTTGATCTTTATAAAATTGACATTGAGTTATTTCCTGAAGACATTCATATTAATAAGAGCACTCTTTAAGTAGAGGAATGATAATTTTAGAAAATAATAAGGTAATGAGATCTGAACATTTGTAAGTTATTTCCAAAATCACGAATTTCCAAAGTCACTGGTTCTTAAAATATGGCACCTGGTCCTCAGCATCACTTGGGAACTTGTTAGCAATGCAAACTATAAGGCCCCACCCTAAACCTCCTAAATCAGAAATTTTCTTTATTTATATATTTTTTTATTTTATTATGTTAGTCACCGTACAGGACATCCTTAGTTTTTGATGTAGTGTTCCATGATTCATTGTTTGCATATAACACCCAGTGCTCCATGCAATCCGTGCCCTCCTTAATACCCATCACCCTCTCTAAAACCCACCTCCTCTCTAAAACTCTCATTTTGTTTCCTGGAGTGCGCAGTCTCTCATGGTTCGTCTTGTATCCTCCTCTGCTACCCCCCACCCTTCATTTTTTCCTTCCTTCTCCTAATGTCCTCCATGCGATTCCTTATGTTCCACAAATAAGTGAAACCATACAATAATTGTCTAGGTAAATCAGAAATTTTAGAGAGTGAAGTGCAGCAATGTGGTTTAATAGCCATAGCCTTCCTGGGTGATTCTAACGTCTGTGAAATTTTGGGAATCACTGCTCTACTTGATTAAAATCTGCTACAGAATGCAGTTTGAATTCCACTCTTGTATATGTGGAAAGGTCAGTGCAACTCCTTTCCCGCTGAAAAGGTAAACTAATTGCTCTCGTTGGTTCTGTTAATTCAGTGACCTAACACAGTTACCGTAGAATTGTGTATAACGAAATGTAAAAGTGGGAAAATGTTAAATGTCTTTGGAAATTGGTTTCCACTTAATCGAGAGCAGGAATAGGTCTAACTTTTAAGGACTTACTCAGCTTTAAGATGATTTTTTTTTAGATTTGCTAAAAGGACCGTAAACTACCGGTTATGCAACCTACATTCAACATAAAGATATAAACTAACATTTGCATTTTTAAAAACCTGAATTTAGTTTCATTCTGCCTTGGTGATTAGAAATTTCTAGGTAGAAAAAAAAAAATCTCTCAATATCATCAGAAACTATTGTGTAAACTGTGTAGACCTAATCTTTGTGTTCTAGAAAACTTAGACTATAGTATAGTTTCCTTTAATTTCAGTTTCTTCCTTCTTCCCCTCAAAAGAACACTACATTTACAAACAAATAAAAACTTTACATTGAAATGAAATATCTCTCTCTTACCCCAAAGCACGTAGAAGAACCTCTCCTTAGGTGCACTTAATATATTATTTGGAATTTATTTGTAAATACTAATTCATCGTGGACTAAGCTAGGACGTTTTCTTTATTTTTGAGAAATATTGCATTACTTAACTCTTTCTCATTTATAGAAGTTTATGTGGTTGAATTTTATAGTGATAGCTTTGCTTTCCTTTATGCTTCTATCACTGTGGGAATGGAATTTAACTTTTTCTGCCAGAAGTAATAAAGGAGATGATAAATATTATTATAAAATTAATTTATATCAACACGAAGAGTTTTAAAAGCCTTAGGCTTTTTCCTGGTGCAAGATATTTACCATGTCATCTTTCTGTTTAATTGAAAACTATAGTAACATATGAAATATAGTTTACCACATGCCAGTATTTCTCCCTCATGAATTCCTCTGTTGAACGATTCAGAGCATGTTTTTCAAAGAGGATATATTTGGCTTGTAGGGAGAAGTGGAAATCCAAGCTTAGAAGTATAAGGAAGGAAAGTGCCATAGAGGGAACGGATATGATTAAATACTTGTGGGAGAAAGACTTGAATCAGTTGGTAAAATGACCATTTGATAATGCTCTGATAATATTTACATTCTAGATTCCTTCACCAATTAGATCAAATTCTTGTATAATTGCTTCATTGATCTCTCAAAGAGGAAATAGTTGAAATATTTCAATGCTTTATTATCTTAATGTTCCACAGACTGTTTAAAGTCAGATCTTTATATTTTGGAAGGTGTAGTGTTCTTGCAAATAGGGAGGATTTTATCAAATGTCTGTCTGTTACAGCAAATGCTTCTCAAGTAGCAGAATTGGCTGTGACTTACTTTCAAAGATTACATACTGTTTCTATCAAATGTCGTGAATGTAATTCTAGTGATATAATGTTTAAAGTGTCCTGTGCATCTGATTATGCATATAATTTTTATAACAACTTACAATTGTGAAGTACTTTCAGATCTCTGTTGTATAGGCGTCATAACAGTCCTACTAGATTCTCATTTTTAGTGTCAGCGTTTCATAAAGGTTTGAGGGTATATCAGCTCAGTATATAGCCCATTATCTCTATCCTGGGCTGTAAATTGTGGCTTCCAGGCATTACTCAGGTAGTCTACATCTTATTTTAGCCCTCACAAGAATTTGTCTCCAGAGGTGTCATTGTCCTCACATACAGATGAAGACACTACAGGTCACAGGTGGGCGGCATAGGGGAGAGGTCCAGCAGGTGGTTAGTAACGGCGTGAACATGTAGGGTCACGCTAGCTGGGTTTGATCTAGGCTCCGTTAACTTCAGATTCTCTGACCTGGAGACAGTTTCGTAACCCAAGTCTCAGTTTCACTGAAAGGACAAAATAATACCAGTCTCATAGGCTATTATTATAAAGATTAATAAGATGCAATATATGGAAACTTGTTGGCATACAGTATGTGCTCAGTAAGTGTCACTTATTATTACTAAGGAAATTATTTAAGGTCACTTAGATGGTAGGAAGGATACTGCTGACAGTACCCCATGTCATCTTACTCTTCTGTTGCTTTCTAATCAAGGCAAGAAATGTATACATGAAAATGGCTAGTATTAAGGTGGTTTTAGCAATTTTAAGAAGGTCAAGAAATAGAGGAAAAACTTTGTAGAAGGACAAAAATTGCATCGTTTGGGTCAAGAGGCCCCAACATAAAATAAGATTCCTAAAAAGTCACATTAGTGTATTTTTAAGATGAGAATGCAAAGGGAATTCATCTCTCCTGGACTCATCTTTGCACAGTATTTACTTAAATCCTTTACTAATTATTAACCTTAAACATAAGAGCAACAGAAATATTTTTGGAAGAACTCTATAGTGATCCTTCCTTAGTACTCACTTGTCACTTTTCCTACTTACCCATATTGAATACTTAACCTCCCAGCATTTAGAACTGTAAGCATTGTTGTTTAAAAAGTTTGTTCTCTTTTTCTTTCAAGTTCCTGTAATACTTACATTAAATCCCATAGTGCTACTTCATGTTTCTGACTTTCTTTTCTAGTTCTTTATTTCCTAACTTATATTCCCAACTAAAGGCAGAGTCTGTCTGATGTCTAATTATGTTGGCCAGTATCCTCAACACAAGGCCAGAAACAAATCGTAAATTATTCTGAAATGAACGGTCTTAGTGGTCCTGTAACTCTAGTTGGAGCTGACATCGATTCTATTAACTAAAAATTAATTTTAAAAGATTCCTAATAAGATAATTTAAATATTTTAAAATTTGATACTAGTAACATCTATCCATTTTTACAATTATCTTGCTGCTTTTTGCAATGTGAGTGTTTTGGGTTTTGTTGTTTTCTTTTTAATGGTGAATCTCACTGGTATTTGGTATAACTCTTAAATAGGGCCTCATACTGGAGCTTTTGGAAAAGTAAGAGTGTAGTTAACCCTGACATTGTGAGGTTTTACTGTATTCAATGAAATTTGGCCATTAGAGAGCAAGCAGCAGCAGAATAGGAAGGGAGAAAAGCTCTTTTTCTCTTCTCCTTTTCAGTGAGAAATATTAAGCATTTCCTTTGGTCTTGATTAACTGTTAGATCAATTTATGTACTTCAAACTATTTTTTTGGCCTAAGGAAATATGTTCTCTGGCCTTTTGAAATTGTTACATTCAGAGGCCAAACTTTTGGCCTCTTCTTTAAAAGCAGTGTGTTTCAGGTTCTGCAAAGGCAAGAACTTGGCATGAGATTACAGTGTGACTGTACTGATTTACCATGCACTGATTTACCAGAAAATAGACTTCAGCATGAACATGTGTTATATGTGAGGCTTTGCTCAAACCGAGAGAAAATCTGGTTATTAGTAAATCTTGTTTTTCACCGAGCCAGGTTATCTTTGGCATAATAAAAATCTAATGAAATAAGTCTTAAAAAGAATGTCAAGGTCCATTTCGTTTAATGATTTCTCTTATTTAAATAGTGAAGGTTAAAAAATACTTAAGAAAACTGGAAATATATTGTAATTGTAATGAGAAGTTTATGCTTTATAACAAGACAGTCTATAGGATCTGGGAAACACTGCTAATAATTAAAGTTACCATTTATTGAACTACTGCTGAGCTTCTGTATGCCAGGAACTTCACATATATTCTCATTATTCTTCACAATAACCTGGCAAGATGGTTTTTTGTTGTTTGTTTTCACTTACCAGTTCACATATTGGGACATAGGCTCAGAGAGCCTACACATTTAGTAAGTGGCAGAAATAAGATTTGAACTTAATTCTGTCATTAACCAATATTAAATGAAATGATAATCAAGAGTGCTTGGGAAAATTCTAAGTACACAGTAGCTATTATTACTCTTACTCCTCCCAGACTACACACACACACACACACACACACACACACACACACACGTACACACGTGCAATGAAGAAGAGAGATGGGAGGGAAGGAGAGAAAGCATTAAAACCTGCTACCTCCAGAGGAATCCCGCCATGGCATCAGACTTTCCCTTACATACAAAATCCACAAGCAGTTAGAAGATAATAATGAAGGAGAAACCACCTTAGAAGATGGAATATGAAAAAAAAAAAAAGAAGATAGAATATGTAGGAATGATCATAAAAATTAAGGTTCAAATCTGTTTTGCGAACAACTTTAAAATACTCTAGTGGGACGAAAAAATATAGATTTTGAACAGAAGGAAACACATACATGTTCTTGGATAGAATGATTCAAAATCATAAATATGTTAATTGTCCATGAAATCTTGGGGCACCTGGGTGGCTTAGTGGGTTAAAGCCTCTGCCTTAGGCTCAGATCATGATCTCAGGGTCCTGGGATCAAGCCCCGCATCGGGCTCTCCGCTCAGCAGGGAGCCTGCTTCCCCCCTCTCTCTCTGCCTGCCTACTTGTAATCTCTCTGTCAAAAAAAAAAAAAAAAAATCAAATGAAATCTTGCCATTTGCAATGACGTGGATGGAACTAGAGGGTATTACGTTAAGCAAAATAAGTCAAACAAAGACAATTATCATATGATCTCACTGATATGTGAAATTTAGAAAACGAGACAGAGGATCATAGGGGAAGAGAGAAAAAATAAAACAAGACAAAACTAGAGAGGGAGACAAACCATAAGAGACTCTTAATCATAGGAAACAAACTGAGGGTTGCTGGAGGGCAGGGGGTTGGGGAGATGGGGTAACTGGGTGATGGACATTAAGCAGGGCACGTGATGTAATGAGCACTGGGTGTTATAGAAGACTGATGCATCACAGACCTGTAACTCTGAAACCAGTAATACAGTATATGTTAAATAAATAAATATAAAAACAAAACCAAAAAATCCACCTTTAAAAAAAAAAAGTGATACCAACACTTTGGAAAAAAAAATTCTCCATGAGTTGATTTATAAATTTAACAAGCGTCTAGTAACAATACTAATTGCTTTTTACTCTAAAGCTAGACAGGAGGATTCTAAACTTAATGGACATATATTAATAAGGTTGATGGTTGATTCTTTCTCCTCACCACTACAAGTCCACTGTTTAGATATATATAGATACTAAAATCTTTTTTATAGGTTATGTTCTGAGGAATCTTATTTTCATAAGTAAAGGAATAGGAGTGGGAAGAGTTTTTATAGCAGCACCATGCAGTTCTTTAAAACTCTTAAGTTATATGCCAGAAATCATAATGAGCTCATCACCAATTATTTTTAATATATTATTTTATTATTTTTTATAAATTATTTGTAAGTATTTTTAGCGATCTGTCCACTGATCTGGAAACCACTCATTGACAAAGGATCATTTACTTATAGTACCAATGGACAACAATATTTCAGATTGTGTCTTTGTGAGGTATATAGAGATTTTCCATGATAGTCCTTTGAAATCAGTTACTTGGGAAACTACTTACTATCATTGCTTTTCCCTTTTCTCCATAGTTGCATTACAGTCCTCCCCAGCTGACAGAAATGAAGTCCAGGAAAACTGTAGAACAAAATTCAGAGAAGGCCTGCATTTGCAAGAAGGAGAATTCTTACTACAGGTAAATTCTGGTAAATAGAGTTTCTCATAATAAAGACATGGTAAATGAAAGATTAATGAATCACTCTTTTAGTTACTCTAGTTTACTTAGAACTCACCCAGTGTTTCATGTCACTTTCATCTTAACTGCAATAGTGGTGTAATGCTAGTATATGAAAAAAATGTAATTATATCAAGTAGATTAGAAGTCTACTTAGCAATTTCCCTGTTGTATTTCTTTAACTAACAAGACCTCCTAGATTGTTTTAAAGGTCCTTATTTAAGACACTGAATTTATATATGCTTTTTCAGGAATAGAACTTTATTAAAAACAGTTAATTGTATTTAATAGTTGAAAATTGTTCTTAACCTGAATTTTACTTTTCAATGCATTTTGTAACTGTATTGTCTCTTAGCTATGGGGTCTGTCTTAGCAATATACTAAAGATTTTCTAAATAAGTAGACGCCCTAATTTTTGCTTTAGAACTCAGTATTTTAATATTTTTAATTTTTAAAAATATATTTTAATTTTTTATGCTCTATTTCTTGAAGCTAATATGATGCTTGATTCTTAACTAAAATTCTCAGGCATTTATTTTGTTGGAAAAAAGATAGAATGGAGATGTGTGCTATGATATGTGCTATTACTATTATGTGATCGTTTTTAGTTCCACGGAGTGAAGAACTTAATTTGCCATCGCGACAAAAGTAGCCACAACTTTTAGTAACTCCATTAATGCATTCCGAAAATGCTTATGTGTAACTCAACAGTTTATAACATTTTTTTAAATTATTTTTGTAATTGCGAAAATTAACTCTTGTCTCCATTAGGTTAAGCAAATTAAATATATTCAAGCATGAGTCCTTTTTCTATCCCTGGCTGAGGATTTTTATGTATGTAATAGCTTGAAACATAAAGACTCCTTATTCAGGTCATAGGAAAACATTTTTATAATTGCTGCTTTATGTGATTAAACAAACACCTTGGGTTATGGAGTAAAGTAATAAGGAAGTCCTTTATTTCAAGTGAAAATAAACAAATATGGAATGTTTAACATTTGGTAAAGCAGTTTAAATTATGGGCCAATATGATTTTTTCCCTCCTAGAATATTTAGGCAAATTGTAAACATATTCTATGTCAAGGACAGAGGATAAAAATAATACTAATGCAAGACTAGTGTCTTTTTTTAATTATCTGAAAGTTGGAAACATTCAGGTATTTAAAATAAATGCATCTGTTATGAATTATATTGGATATCACTTGTAAATTGGTTTCCATTAGGAAGCATCGCATATTATATGATTTGCTAGGACCATGGTTGGCTGGATCTCTTCTGGAACAGATGATCAGAAACACTGTAGACCTAGGAAAGTGGCATATTTCATTACATACAGTTGCCGTAATGGCATCTGACTTCATACTTTCAACACGTGATTATCAACCGAGTATCCCTAAGACTTAGAGAATGTTTCCAGAGATACAGTATACCATGAAACTTTAAATGACAAATCATTTCCTTTAGTTTTAACCAAGGAAGTACATGAAGAAAATGTTAGAGAGTTTTGTTAAAAAGAACTTAAAATACTTTCAAGCTTAGCTTAAATTTATTACTATTATATAAAGAATAAAAATGAAAATAAAAGGACTGTGTTTATCTTTTCATTATTCATTATTTATTTCAGTCATTTTCATTTATTTAATCGTGTTCTGCCCAGTGCTGTTTACTTCCGTGCCTAGTAGGATCCGCAGCTTTGTTTTTGATTTAACAGCAGTCGAAACTATAAATAACACTATCAATTGCAGTTTATTTCTCTTAAATAGTAAGTGAACCTCATCATGACGTTCAGATAATAGGGCAGATCTTTTTGACTAAGACTAAAGAATGATAATCTCTTTCATTAATATGTAATTATCATATTCTTTCTGTTTACTAATAATTCAATATAAGTAATAACCTTGTTCCATATGGTATTTAAGATCACTTGAGATATACATAAAGTTGGTATACATATATTCTTTTTAAAGGCTTTTTGGTTAATTTCTGACAATTAACATTTGTCTAAAAGTGTGTGATATTGTATCTTAAATTATCTTTGTGTTTTCTGGCATGATGAGCTTATTGGAAGGTACTAAATTCCTTTGATTGTTTAAACAAGAATCACGCTCTACAAAATAAAATGAATACGATCAGTGGATAGTCTTTTCTACAAAGAAGATATTTTCAGAAGGAAAAAATACAAAAATGGGTGTAACTTACTGCGAACTGAAATTTAAGACTATTTCATTGTGAAGGTGTTAATTATTAAACATTTAAGTTCCCGGTGGTGCCGCCACCATTCATCCTGGGGGGACTCACCAGGTACTGTAGCTATAATTGCCGAAAATCCAAAGCATGAGAAAGAAGATACCAATTTTTTATTGAAGTTACTATGATTGAGCATTAAATTTATCTATAAGCTTTTCCTTATCTAAATCAAAAGGTATGAAGAGATTCCTCTCATTCCACAGTAGATGAGTATGTCTGTGTTTATGAGATGTAGTCATTTTAACCATTTTGAAGAGAAGATTTTTCAGCAGTAAAAGTAACAGCCTTAACAGAAGTCAGTATTTATGAGTGGCAATATTGTTATTTAGTCACATTACTAATTTTACAGTTTTTTCCTTGTAGGCTCTGAGTGGCTTTGTGCTGGTTGTCACCACAGATGCTTTGGTCTTTTATGCTTCTTCTACCATACAAGATTACTTAGGGTTTCAGCAGGTAAGTATATTTTTCTCAAGCCACGTAAAAAAAAATTTTTTTAGAAAATTAACTCTACTTTTTATGTATCATATGTTTTAGGGACATAAATGATGATTTGTACATGTAAAATATCAATTAAAATATGCTGTAGGATAAAACTATATTTGTAGCTAATAATTTTTATATTACTAATAATTTACTACATTACAATTTTCTTAAATGTTTATGAGATTCACGGATATCGTGTTTCTTATATATAAGAAACTTTAATGTTAGGGGCAGATAGGCTCTGGATTGTGGGGGGGTGGGCAGATAAGAGAATATTTGCTGTCACATTGGTTACGGATACCAGAGGGCATATGGCAACTATGAAATGAGTGAGGTGATATGTAAAGGTACAGGTAAAAATATCATGGCTCATACCTTTAATTCTGACCTAAGCTGATTATGGAAGCTTTCCTGAAGGAAATGGTATTTAAGCTAACCTAAAGAAAGCATAAGATTCAGATGGGTGGACAGTTGTGGAGGGAACGCAGGAAAGAAAAGATGTAAGTACTCTAAACAGTAAACTGGAAATACTTTGAGATGAACGTGTTTGGTTTGTTTAATGTTACTGAATAAATGGTGCATATATGGAGTGGCAAGGTATGTGTCATATGTAAAGGACAAGAACATCTAATCTGAAAACAGTTTTATAAAGTACACTGGAATGCTAGCTATTCTTATGTATCAGTATTTCTTAAATTCTAATTCCTTAAATTCTAATGTGTATAAGACAATGATAAGTGATAAGACTCACTTGAAGAACTTCATATAAAACTCTAAAATCTTTGGGCCTCGCTTCCAGATAGTCTGATTCAGTAGGTCAGAGTGGGGCCTATGAATTTGCATTTCTGACAAGCTCACAGGTGATGCCAAGGCTGCTGGTTTGAATAGCAGTGTCTACCATGATATATAGTCTGAAGTTTAAACTATATAATATACACAATGGAAACCTCCAAGAGTTTTTGTTAAGGGACTATGCATGCTGCCGTCTGTGTTTTAGATGAGGACTCTGGCAATTGGGTAATGGATGGTATCGAGACGGCTTATTGCTAGAATTAAGTGCATGGGAGGTTTAAGTCTAGATAGTTAAACTGGGTAGATAGTGGAACGTGGCCCTGCCACAAAGCCTGACTTGCTGAGAGGCAGGAGGTGGAGGAGGGATTCTGAGCTTGTCAAGGCATAATCCCTCACTCTTCTGGAGTCTACCAGAAGTAAAAATTTAATATAAAGAAAATCATTAGAGGACAGTGAAAGAAGTACATGATACTTTGAAGCTTCAGAGATGTGTAAGATGACTGGATTTTCAGACAAGGTTTTGTGAAAGAAATAGGACTTAAAAGAAGTTAAAAATAGAGCTGCCCTACAACCCAGCAATTGCACTACTGGGTATTTACCCCAAAGATACAAATGCAAATCTGAAGGGGCACCTGCACCCCAATGTTTATAGCAGCAGCATCCACAATAGCCAAACTGTGGAAAGAGCCCAGATCCATCGACAGATGAATGGATAAAGAAGGTGTGGTGTGTATATATATACAATGGAATATTACTCAGCCATCTGAAAGAATGAATACTTAGATTTACATCGACGTGGATGGAACTGGAGGGTATCACGCTGAGGGAAATAAGTCAGAGAAAGACTTTACCATATGGTTTCACTCCTGCATGGAACATAAGAAACAGTGCAGAGGATCATAGGGGAAGGGAGGAAAAGCTGAATGGGAAGTCATCAGAGAGGGAGACAAACCATGAGAGACTCTCTTAATCATAGGAAACAAACAGGGTTGCTGGAGGGGAGGTGGGTGGGGGGATGGGGTAACTGGATGATGCACATGAAGGAGGGCACATGGTGTGACAAGCACTGGGTGTTGTATGCATCTGATGAATTACTGAACTCTACATCTGAACCTAATGATGTACTATATGTTACCTAATTGGATTTAAATTAAAAAATAAAAGATCAATACATGGTTAAAAAATGAGAACTTAATGTGATGCAATTAAGGAATGAGGAGGTGACCTCAGGTAAGGAAGTGATAGCAGGTAACTTTTAGCTGACCAGTTTCAGTGCTCCTTTCTCTCTCTGGCTTTTCCTATCAGGATGTGTGGAGAGCTTTGTCACCATCTGTCGTGCGTTCCTCTCCACTGACAAGCACCCAATAATCTAGCTACATTTTGAAATTAATTTAGTAAGCCACTTTTTAATCAGTACTTTAAAAAAGTTTCCTTGTATCTGTTTTCTTTAGTCTGATGTCATACATCAGAGCGTGTATGAACTTATTCATACTGAAGACCGAGGTGAATTTCAGCGTCAGCTACACTGGACATTAAACCCTTCACAGTGTACAGACTCTGGACAAAGAATCGATGGTAAGAACGTGAAAGATAGTGTAGTGATTTTAAAAGGTTTATTTATTTTTTTTTTAAAGAGACTGTGCCAGTGGGGGAAAGGGAAGAAGGAGGGAGGGAGAGAAGCAGACTCCCTGCTGAGCACAGAGTTGGACACAGGGCTTGAGCTCCTACGCTGAGACCACGACCTGAGCTGAAATGAAGAGCTGGACGCTTAATAGGACTGAGTCATCCAGGCGCCCCTCTCAGTAATAGATTTTATAAAAAGCACTTATACATTTCTTCTAATCTCTCCCAATAGTATAAGGTTGATACTCAAGTATGTATAGATTGTTCTGTCTGTAAAATGGACCAAATAATAAAGCAAACAAGAATGTGCAAGTAAGGGGGTGCCTGGGTGGCTCAGTGGGCTAAAGCCTCTGCCTTCAGCTCAGGTCATGATCTCAGGGTCCCGGGATCGAGCCCCGCATCGGGCTCTCTGCTCAGCGGGGGAGCCTGCTTCCCCCTCTCTCTCTGCCTGCCTCTCTGCCTACTTGTGATCTCTCTCTCTCTGTCAAATAAATAAAATCTTTAAAAAAAATGTGCAAGTATACAAAAACTTTTCTCAGTGCAGTGCCTTTATTTTTATTTTTAATTAAAGCATAATTAACATACTTTTTATTTTTTAAAGTATAACATACATACAATGCTTTTAGAAGTCTCTGAAAGTCTTAACATAAAAGGCATGAGAAAGTATGGATATTGTTGACAATAGAAATAAAAACAAAACTGAATAAAGTTCTATGCAAAGTGATATTCCGGACATTTTAGTTCCTTTTCATTAGCTACTCTTCTGAAAATTCATGATTCTTTATTGTATTCAGAATAGAGTCCAGTTTAGAAATTAACACAGATTTCAGCTATCCAAACACTTGATTATACAGCAAAATGACGGATAAACGTATGTTGCTATTATTTCTACAGAGGCTAATGGCCTGCCACAGACAGTAGGCTGTTATACCCCAGAGCAGCTTCCTCCCGAAAACTCGTCCTTTATGGAAAGGAGCTTCGTGTGCCGACTCAGGTGTCTACTGGACAATTCTTCTGGTTTTCTGGTAAGGTGCAAAATCTTATGATACTGGCAATTATTAAGCGTCTGAAAGCAAAAGAGAAAACCGAAACCATTTTCTTTGGTTAGATTTGAGTTTGGTTTTTAAAACTCTTATAAAATAATTTCGTGATGGACAGTAACCTAAAGATTACTTTTTTCAGGTTTCTGGTATCTTCCATATCTCAAAATCTCAATCCTTTGGGATATAGTAACAAAGACTAAGTGAAATAACATAGAACCTTGTCTTTTCCCTATTTTTAGGGCTTTTTAATGTATAAGACCGAGATGTTTGTAGCCCTATTTAGCAGCAGAATGCTTCCTCTCTTTGGATTTAGTCCTTGCCAGACAGAAAAATTATCATGGCCTTCTCTACACAGCTACAGTAACTGGCATCTAGAAAAATGGTTGTATATTCGTGATGGCAGAATCTTCGTCATACGGCATGAGCTGCCGGCGTGCAGCCTGAACCCTGTCACTGGGGAGCCGCTGTAGCACGACACTCGCTGTGGGAGTGGTCCTTGTCTTTAAGATAGTGCTCTCTGCTGGGTACAGGGGAAGACAACAGCAAGCATGATGCATAGTACTTCTGTGAATTATCAGGAACCTGAGATACATAGTAAAATCTTAAACATTAGCAAACAAACAGTGATTTTGGTGATGTGTTTATTTCTGAAGATAATTTTGCGAACGCAGAGATAACAATTGTGCTTTGAGATGGTTTTATTATATATTTCTGAGATGGAATTTGTATCATCGGGTCTTTTCTTCTTTATGTTGCTATCATATACTGAGGTCAGAATCATCCCTCAGCCTGGTTAATACACTCTTAAGCAACAACTAAATTGATCATGTTCACATTTAAATTATCTTTGTTTCCTCTCTTCTAAAAGTGCCCTTTACTGTTAATAGAGTTCTGCATTCTTGACGTGATTTTAGTATTCACTGTAGCATTTTAATAAAATTGCATTTTATCTCTATATAAAAGATTAGCATGAGTTATGAAAGAGTGAGCTATAGACTATAGCTTATCTGACTTTGAAAATTAACGTGTACTTGATGACTTTATCACTGTTCATTCACTGAGGAAATACGTACTGAATGCCAAGGGTGGGGGCACTATGGTAGGTGTGAATGACAGGGCAGTTGTGAGCTCAAAAAATGACACAGGTTATTTTGTTGTGACAATTCCCTTGTCAGCCCTTTTAGGATAGTGTTCGGACTACTTTTGGGGATAGTTGTAATGGGCTTCCTGTGGAGAAAGGCATGAAAGTAGCATTAGTCGGCCTCAGGAACTTCTACGGAATCACCAAGAATACTGGAAATGGCCATGATTGGGCCTTTTGAAATGAACAGTTTTGAAGTATTAATTTTAGTGAACTGGTTTTGGTTTTTTAAGGCAATGAATTTCCAAGGGAGGTTAAAATATCTCCATGGACAGAACAAGAAAGGGAAAGATGGATCAATACTTCCACCTCAGTTGGCTTTGTTTGCAATAGCGACTCCCCTTCAGCCACCATCCATCCTTGAGATCCGAACCAAAAATTTCATCTTCAGAACCAAACACAAACTAGACTTTACACCTACTGCTTGTGATGCCAAGTAAGTAAAACTCTTGCAGTTTTATTTCATTAAATGTATATTTTGTTGCAGTAAATCTCCCTTAGCATGTAAAACATAGAGTGTAGCTTATAATGTTTATTATTATGTGAGCTGTTACTTCATACTCTTTCAGTATAGCCTTTTAAAATAATTTCATCAGGCTCCACAGATCTTCTTATAATTTTTTACAATACTTGTCACAATTTCTGTACCATAGAAATTACTGTATCATACACAATTTCATTTGTATATCATACACAATTTCTGTATCATAAAGATGATTCGCTCATATTGGTAAGATTCAGTATCCTGATGACTTTTATTGTTGGTTTGTTTTACATTTTTAAAACATACAAACTTTATTTGATTTTTAGCCCTTAGGAGTTTAGTAACTTCCAAAAAATTATGAAGTGGACTGTGATATTAGCCTTCATATCATATCAAAACATATTGTTTTTCTTCTAATATGGGATTGCAGACAAGTTTTAAAAACTTTGCCCCTCAAAATGGAATATAAGCATTGTCCATTTTTATTAAAGATTTTATCTATGTAATCTATTCCGTTAGATTCATCTTTGTGCTAATTTTCATGTTCTTTATTCAGGAGAAGAAATCATCTAAAACTGAAATTAGCAGCCATAAACAAAAGAAAGCAGTTACATGAATGTGGCTGTTTTTTACCTGCTAATGTAAAATTCTGAATGTCAAGGAAAATGTAGTGCAGAAAATAGCGTATAACCAATTTCTTGTATTACTTTTTTTAAACAGAGGAAAACTTGTTTTAGGCTATACTGAAGCAGAGTTGTGCATGAGAGGATCAGGATATCAATTTATTCATGCTGCTGATATGCTTTATTGCGCTGAGTACCACATCCGGAGTAAGTTGTATTTCCTTATAAACATGCCTGAAGAGTGGCATACATTCTTGTACATACTTCAGAGTATTACATAATGTGTTTCAGGCAACTATCTGAATAAACTTACACTCAGTGTCATACCATTATGATTAACCTGAGTTACATTCTTAACTGCTCTACACCTGCCGCACAAGAATAGAGTAGTTTAACTACTATGAAAATGACCATTTTATCCAGTGTTTTGCTCAATTTTAATAGCATTTTAATGGTATCACTAATTTATAAATCTGTTAATATGTATTAATATTTTATTACACAATTTTCAAGCATCAGTGACAGAAATGTTCTTCTTAAAATGAAAGTAATTTGTATCTTTTTGTTTTCCCCAAACTAAATACTCTCTCTCTAGTTTCATGTGTTACCAGAATTTTCTGACCTACTAAATAAGTTTAGTCTGAAATAGAAAAAAACAATTCTGAAGAACTGTTTCCGTGCATCTTAATATGTTGTGTTTAAAAGTTGTCAAGACATTTATCATGTTTGGTGATAAATGAAATACATCCAAAAATATGTTTGAGGGGCTTTGTTTCAGATTTTCTTTAATATGTTGATTTTGGGTTTGATAATTTTTGTATTTGATTTTAGTGATTAAGACTGGAGAGAGTGGCATGATAGTATTCAGGCTTCTTACCAAAGATAATCGATGGGCCTGGGTTCAGTCTAATGCGCGCTTAGTGTATAAAAATGGAAGACCGGATTATATCATCGCAACTCAGAGACCTCTAACGTAAGTATGCAGACAAAATGTTTCACGTCTTCATTTTATTTTTAACACTTTGGCTTATAAATCCTCTTACATGAAAACTTCCAAATAAATTCTATGAGAATTTTCTCTGCAAGTAAAAATTGAAAAGATAATCTGTATAGGAAGAAGGCATAGCGAAGGACATTGACAAGATAGAATTGACAAACTTTATTGAACAACTAAATATATAGAATTACAGAAATAGAACAATGAAAACTCCAGGATTTTACTCTAGTCTATGAAAGAATGATGAAAAGCTAGTGCCATCTGAAAAATATAGAAGAATGTTGTGTCTGGTATATGCTTTCTAAGCAAGCAGTGGTTTATAAGTTTCTTACATATTTTGTACATGAGTGTTTTGTCAAATACCACACTGCAAATATTTTCTCCACTCTAGAGAGCTGATGTTTGTATTTGCCTTGAGGTAAGGATCAACATTGATATTTTCCTTTATATGTATATCCAAGTGTCCAGTAGCATTTATTGAAAAGGCCATCTTTTCCCCGCTGTACTGTGCTTTGATTAGGGGATTCTGTCTGTGGTTCTGTTTCTGGGTTCCGGGAGTCTAATAGTCTGTTTTCACACCAACGACACATTGTTTTCACTGCTCTGTCTTTATAGTATATCTTGATCTCTCAATGTATGCTCTCCATCATGTTTGTTGAGGATTTTTTGTTGTTCTCTTTTGAGATTGTCCTCTCTGTTCTTTACCCTTTTTATTTCCATATATGTTTTAGAAATCAGTTGTCACTTTCCACCAGAGTGTCTGTTGGGATTTTGAATGGAATTACATTGAAACTATGGCTTATTTTGGGAGAATTAACATCTTTATAATATTATTCCAACCCGTGAACATGGCGAATGTATTTATGTATATATGCAGATGGGCACATGAGTATTTACCTATGTCTTTGTTTCAATAATGGGTTGTATTTTTCCTACCTGAGTCTTCTATATTTTTCTTAATTTTACTTCTAGATATTTGATCTCTTGTAATAGTATTCTAAATGCTCGGTGTGTATAAAAATTTCTCATTGATTTTTTTTAATATTGGCTTGTATTCAGTGACCTTAGTAAAATCCACTTTTTCTCCTAATTTGTCTGAATTATTCCAAATTTTCTAACACATACCATGTATGTAAATTTTTTTTTTTTAATCTTCAGACATTATTTCTTAAAATTCTTTTATTGCACTGGTTAGGCCCTCAGTAAAATGTAAAAGAAATAATGATACCAGGTTTCATTTTTGTCTTCTTCCAAGCCGAAGAGAGAAACCCTTTAATATTTTCCGTCAAGTATAATGTTTGTGGTAGTGTTTTCTTTTGCTATTTATACATATTTTTTTTTTTTTAATTTAAAAGTTTCCCTTCTCCCTAGTTCACTAAATATTATCATCATGAATGCGTATTGAATTTTGTCAAATACTTCCTCTGGATTCTTTGACATGATGAAGATTTTTCTCTTTTGTACTCTATTTTCTTTTTACTTTGTAAGATCTATAGTGATTAAGAAACATTTCCTGATACTAGAAATTTGTGCCTTCTCTCAATATTGCTAGGAGGCCGTTGTTTTTAGTCTTCTCAAGGGTCCACATTTGTTGATTTTTCCTACTTTATGTTTATTTTCTACTTCATTTATGTCTTATTTCCTTCCTCCTACTCTCTTTGGGTAAAATTTGCTATTTTTCCAACCTTTTCTTTAAGCTATTAATTTCTCTTTAAGTACAACTTCAACTATAGTCCTGATGCTTTGATAGCTCTTGCTTTTTCTATTCCTGATTGATTTAGAAATATAGTGGTATGTACTTTATACGTTGGGGATTTTCTAGTCTTTTTGTTACTGAATTTTAGGCCACTTCCACTGAAGTTAGAAAACATTCTCTGAGTGATTTCAGTTCTTTGGTAGCTTATTTATGATCTAACATTTGGTTATTGTTGGTAAAATATCCCACGTGCTTTCATGAAGAATATATGTTCTGTTGCATGTATGGTGTTCTTCATCTATCAGTGGTCTAGTTTGTGCTGTTCATATTTTTATTATTTGAGTTTTGTATTTGCTTGTTCTATTAGTTATTAAGAAGTTATTTATTGTATTTTCTCATTACTACTGAGGTAGGACATCTTTCTAGGGCATTTTCCTTCCATGAATTTTCAGTTCAAATCATTTGCCTGTTTTCTGCTATGTTGTTTGGCTCTCTCTCGGACCTCATTGGAGCTGTTTACTTAATAATATGAATATTAAATTGTATATATTTATACACACACTATAGTGTGTGTGTGTATATATATATGAAAATATAAATATGACATATTTTCTCCATGCCTTGAACTTGATTTATGAATTCTTTTGCCATGCAAGATTTTTAATTTTTATGTCAGTTATGCCACTATTTTCCTTTAGAGAATCTGAGTTTTTTACTTAAATTTTGGAAATCTGAGTGGGAAGAGTCCTATTTAAGTGTAATTAACATATAACATTAGGTTAGTTTCAGGTGTACAACCCAGTGATTCAACAATGATATATATTGTGCAGGGCTCACTCTAAGTGTATCACCTGACAGCATATAAGGTTATTACAGTATTATTGACTGTATTCCCCATATTGTACTCTTCATCCCCATGATTTATTATACCTGGGAATTTATACCTCTTAATCCCGTTCATCTGTTTCACCCATCCTCCTACCTCTTTCCCGCTGGCAACAACCAGTTTATTCTCTGTATTTGAGACTGTATCTGTTCGTTAGTTCATTTTGTTTTCTAGACGCCATGTAAGTGAAATCATGCATTTATCTTTCTCTGACTTATTTCGCTTAGCATAATACCCTCTAGGTCCAGCCATATTTTCACAAATGGCAAGATTTCATTCTTTAAGGCTGAGCACTGTACCATATCTTCCATATCCTTTCATCTATTGATGCACACTAGGTTGCTTCCATAATTCGGTTATTATAAAGAATCCTGCAGTAAACACAGGGGTGCATTTATCTTTTTGAATTAGTGTTTTCATTTTCTTTGGGTAAATACCCAGCAGTGGAAGTACTGAGTTGTATGGTATTTCTGCTTTTAATTTTTGGAGGAACCTCCATACTGTGTTCCACAGTGGCTATACCAATATACAGTCCCATCAACAGTACACAAGGGTTCCCTTTTCTCCACATCCTCAAAACTAGTTATTTCTGGTTTTGCTGATTTTAGCCATTCTGACAAGCGTGAGGTGATACGTCATTGTAGTTTTGATTTGCATCTCCCTAATGATGTTATGTTGCTAATCTTTTCATGTGTCTGTTAGCCATCTGTATGATGTCTCTTCACCTCCTCTTTTTAATCAGATTTTGATGTTGAGTTGTATGAATTCTTTATATATTTTGGATATTAATCCCTTATTGGATATATCATTTGCAGGTATCTTCCCAAATTCAGTAGGCTGCCTTTTCCTTTTGTTGGTGGTTTTTCTTCACTGTGCACGAGTTCTTTTGTTTTGGTGTAGTCCGAATTGTTCATTTTTGCTTTTGTTTTCTAATTTGTTGGCATCTAATTTTTCTTACTGGTCTCTTACAATCCTATGTATTTCTGACTTTGTTTCTTTTTTTTCTCGTTCCTGGCTAAAGGTTTATCAATTTTCTTTATCTTTTCAAAGATTGAGTTCTTGGTTTCATTAATCCTTTTTATTATTTTTATAACCTCTGTCTGATCTGATCTCTATTAGGAAATTAATAAATTAGTAATAAATTAATAAATTTCCTTCTACTAACTTGGGGTTTCATTCGTTCTTTTTCTAGTTGCTTTAGGTGAAAGGTTAGATTGAGACTGTTTTCTTGAGATAGGCCTATATTGGCATAAATGTAGAACTTAGACCTACTTAGAACTACTTTTGCTGTGTCCCAAAGATTGTACACCATTCTGTTTCCATTTTCATTTGTCTCCAGGTAATTTCCCTTTTTGATTTCTTTGTTGACCCACTGGTTCTTTAATAGAATGGTGTTTAGCCTCCGTGTGTTTGTGCTTTTTTCTAGTTTTTTTTTTCCTTGTAGTTGATTTCTAGTTTCATAAAGAAAAAAATGCTTGATTTCAGTCTTAAATTTATCGATACTTGTTTTGTGACCTAACATAATCTTGGAAAAAGTTTCATGTGTATATTCTTCTTTTGGATGGAATGCCGTGTCTATATAGTAAGTCCATCTGGTCTGAGGTATCATACAAAGCCAGAGTTTCCTCATTGATTTTCTGCCTTGACGATCTATCCACCCATGTAAGTACAGTGCTAAAGTCCCACTACCATTGTATTACTGACGATTTCTCCTTTTAGGTCTATTAATATTTATATATTTTAGTGCTCTTATGCTAGGTGCCTAGATGATTACAATTATTGTATCTTTTCTTTGGATTAATCCCTTTATAATTATGTAATGCCCTTCCTTATGTCTTGCTGTAGTCTTTGTTTTAAATCTATTTTGTCTGATAAGTATTGTTACCCCTCCGTTTTTTTTCCTTTCATTTGCATGGAGTATTTTTTTTCCATCCCTTCACTTTTAGTCTTTGTCTTAGGTCTGAAACTAATCTCTTGTAGATAACATATTGAAGGCTCTTGTTTTTTTTAATCCCTTCAGTCACCCTGTATCTTTTGATACATTTAGCATTTAGGCCATTCTATTATCAATAGGGATGTACTTACTGCTATTTGTTCATTTTTTTCTGATTGTTTCTATAGTTGTTCCCTGTTCCTTATATTCTTGCTCTCTTCCCTTGTGATTGTTATCTTTTTAGTGTTACACTTGGATTCCTTTCTCTTTTTGTGTATGTGTATCTAGTATACATTTTTAGTTTGTGATGACCTTCAGGTTCGCCTAGAACATCCCGAGTATATAGCAGTCTCTATTAAGTTGCTTAAGTTTGAACATGTTGTATAAACAGTGTTTTTACTACCCCTTCCATCTTTTGCAATTCACTAATTTTATAGATAAAAGACAAAAGTAGTAAAATCAATTAACAATCATAAAGTTAAATCAATCACTTACAAATGATTGATCAACATCTACTCCAGGTTTGCCAGTGAAATTTTTTCCTTGCAAAATTTTCTTCTGGTTATGCTTTAAGCACTCCCTTTAACATTTCTTGTAAGGCTCGCTTAGTCATGATGAATTCTCTTTAATTTTTTTGTTTGGGAAATTCTTCCTTTCTTCTTCAATTGAGTGATAACCTTGTTGGGCAGTTTTTTCTTGGTTGTAGGTTTTTTTCCTCTCAGCATTTTTAATATCTCATGATGCTCCTTTCTGGCCTTCAAAGTTTGTGCTGAAAAAGCAGCTTACAACCTTTATGGGGTTTTATAAGTAGCTGCTGCTACTCTTGCTTTTAACTTTGATAGGTCTTGCTGTGGAGCCCCTAGGGTTCATTGTATTTGAGACGCTCCTTGGCGTATGTTTCCTTCCCCAGTTTAGGGAATTTATCAGCTATTATTTCTTCACATATGTTTTCTGCCCCTTTCCCTCTCTCTCTTCTACTGGGATCCCTACACTGTGAACATTTTTGTGCTTGATGTGGTCACAGAAGGCCCTTACCTTATCCTCTTTTTCTTTTTGCGATTCAATTTGTGTGCTTTCCATTGCCCTGTGTTCCAGATCAGTGATCTATTCTTTTGCATCTTCTAATATGTTGCTGATCTCGTCTATTTTTCATTTTAGTTATTGTATTCAACTCTTATCTCTTTATTGAACTTCCCACTGAGTTCCTCCACTCTCCCAAGTCCAGTGAGCATTACTTTGAAGTCTTTATTAGGTGACTGTTTAGTTTGTTACTGATTTTGCCCTACTCTTTCTTTTATTTGGAGCATATTCCTCCATTTTCTCATTTTCGACTTTCTAATTCGGTAAAACAGCTACCTCTCCCAGTCGTGCGGAGTAACCTGTAAGAACATCTCCTGTATGGCTCGCCCGTCCCTGGCGCCTCTCACGGAGTGACTGCTGCTGTAATGCGCACAGAGTCCTGGGTTGCTCTGCAGAGGGGGCAGTGTATTTTTATATTTATTTGGATCTTTATTCCACTCTGTTTTTTTCCGCAAGATGTCAGGGATGTACACTGATGTGGAAATAATGACTGTACTAAGTTTTGGGGCAAACTCTAAATCACATCAGTTTGTCTAAAAAACTTTATAGCACTTGTCATTAGGAAAAATGTATGTCAATATTAAGTTCATGCTCCTTGCTATCCAACTCAATTAGAGCAACTTTGCTTGCTGTTTTTTAAATTTTTTATGTTAAAATGTTTCTGATACAACTCTTCCTAATATATGCCAATTTCTTTGTACCCAATTTTAGAGAAGAAGAAGGAGCAGAACATTTACGAAAGCGAAGTACAAAGTTGCCTTTCATGTTTACTACTGGGGAAGCTGTGTTATATGAGATAACCAGCCCTTTTCCTCCTATGATGGATCCCTTACCAATAAGGACTAAAAATGGTGCAAGTGGCAGAGATTCTGCTACCAAATCAACTCTCAGTAAGGATTCTCTCAATCCCAGTTCACTCCTTGCTGCCATCATGCAACAGGATGAATCCATTTATCTCTATCCTGCCTCAAGTAGCACACCATTTCAACGAAATCTTTTTAACGAATCTGTGAGTGAATGCAGTAATTGGCAAGACACTATCACACCAATGGGAAGTGATAGTATCCTGAAACATGAGGAAATAGGTCATTCTCAGGAAATGAACCCAACACTTTCTGGAGGTCAATCAGGGCTCTTTCCAGACAACAGAAATAATGACTTGTACAGCATTATGAAACAGCTAGGCATTGACTTTGAAGATATCAAACACATGCAACAGAATGAGGAATTTTTCAGAAGTGACTTGTCGGTTGAGGATGACTTCACAGACATTGACCTAACAGATGAAATCCTGACATATGTCCAAGATTCTTTAAGTAAGCCTACCTTCGGGAGCTCGGATTACCAGCAGCAACAGTCCGTGGCTCTGAACTCGAGCTGTGTGGTACAGGAGCACCTGCAGCTGGAACAGCAGCAGCTCCAGCCCCCCCAAAGCCACGGAGCAGTGGGGCAGCAACAGCAACTCTGTCAGAAAATGAAGCACATGCAAGTTAACGGCATGTTTGCCCACTGGAGCTCCAGCCCGCCCGTGCCTCTGAGCTGTCCTCAGCAAGATCTGCAACAGTATAATGTCTTTCCGGACTTAACTGGGACCAGTCAAGAGTTTCCCTACAAAGCTGAGATCGATCCTGGGCTCTACACACACAACTTGATTCCCTGTCATCAGTCTGTGTTACCACAACATTCCAAGGGGACACAGTTAGACTTCCCCATAGGGAACTTTGACCCATCCCTATACCCTACTACTAATTTAGAAGATTTTGTCGCATGTTTACAAGTTCCCGAAAACCAAACCCATGGACTAAATCCAGAGTCCGCCGTAGTAAGTCCTCAGTCCTGTTACGCTGGGGCCATGTCCATGTACCAGTGCCAGCCGGAACCGCAGCCCAGCCAGGGGGCTCACGGGCCCTACAACCCAACAATGCCAGCTCCACAGGCATTTTTAAACAAGGTAAGGGTTTTAGCAGACTCTGAATAAACCCTTTCAGGGAGTCTTCTTACATTAGAAATACACATGAGTTACAAACTTTTTATGTCTCTGACTGCTTTTTTATAAGCCAGGGCTTTTCTAGTATTACTATGTTACTGATAATAGATTTTTTTTTTTACTTGAGTTGTATAGGAGAAACAAGTCAAGGGCTAAAGCAACATGAATGTGTCCATAAGTCACCAGATGAAATTAGTGAAAAGTATATTGTTTAGAATAGATCCTTGGGGTTCTCTCCTTTTTAATGACATGATCCTTTAAAAATTTGCAATTTAAAAATGTATTTGCATTTTTAAATTGCAAATTTCTTTAGGAGCACCTGGGTGACTCCAGCTCTTGGTTTTGACGCAGATCATGATCTCAGGGTCACGAGATTGAGCCTGGTGTTTGGTTCCATGCTGGGTGTGGAGCCTGCTTAAGATTTTCTCTCTCCCTTTCCCCACCCCCCTACACTCACACCTTCTCTCTCTCAAAAAAAAAAAAAAAAAAAAATTAAAGCTCAATCTTTTTATGTGAGTTATAGTCAATATAGTTATGCTTTCTTCAAATGCTTTTGTCCTTGGTGATCCCTGAATTCAGTCCAAGTTTCCTCAGTATTCTCAGGCAGTACGCCCATGTTACCTACCAGATCCTCAGTTTATCCTTTAGGATGCACTGTTTTCTTCTGGCATTTTTTAAAAAAGCCTAACTCGTCGCTTTTCTCTCATGTGGTTAAACTTGAAAGTGTATTTTCATTTTATTTTTTAAATTTTTACTTATTTTAAGTAAGCTCTATACCCAACATGGGGCTCGAACTCACAACCCCAGGATCGAGAGTCACATACTCGACTGAGCCATCCAGACACCCCTGTATTTTTGTCTTTTAAATGTGTCATCAAACTCTACTTTTAGATTTAAAGTGTGGTTGCTGGTAATCCCTTAAAAAAAAAAGTTAACGATGATAGCTGCTCTCTATGGCTCCCTGGGAATGTATGTTTACATTCATGCTTTTGCATTAGAAAATATTTAGTTCACTTTAAAGTATAATTAAGTAGGCTTTTGAAGAAAATCCTGATCCAAATTAAGTTCATTGGTCTGTATTTACTGTGTATTAAAGTTACAGATTAGCAAAAGATTCAAGTTCATATTTGTAATCATTTTTTATGACATTTTTCATACATTTGGTTTGTCTGTAGATGAGCTTTGTAGTAGGAAACAGCAGTGGAAGTTTTTCCTCTGATATATATATCCAGTATATCCTCCTTCTCAACATCCTTCAGTTATCTCAAAATTTAGTTTTAGGTTACAGTCTACTTTACAACATTGCTGTGATGTGGCATAGGTGGGTAACTTGAGTAAATTGTTGACAAGCTGATCACTGAGTTTAAATTTTAGTTAACCCTAGTTTAAAATTTCATTACCACAGGTTCTTCATTTTCTCCCTCTACTTTGTATTACTTCTTGATGAATAGTAAGGTAATAGGAAGTCTCTAGACCTATAAATTCCCCCAGGGAAGTATTTAAACTTTCCTATGTGGTTCACATTATGTTTCTATTCGACAGCACTTCTTTTGACAACATATTTAAAGAGAACTGCTGACATGCATCGTGTTATGACTGATAAAAGTCATTTATTCAAAGCTTACCATTCTCTGAATAATGGTGACTTCCATTTGAGGACACCACGTGGCTACCATTCATTGAAGACCTAGATTATGTGACTTTTACTATATATTTAATATATATTCTGGAGGACCTTTTAAGTCTAATGTTAACATCAAGTCTAATGTTACATAGGCTTTATTTGAAGCAATGGAAGGTATGATTTCAACCTATTTGAAAGTTTCCACAACTTTCATGATATACTAAAATACAAAGGTTCTAGAATCTATAAAGCCCTACTGAACTCTTTTTTTTCCCAAGAGCATTACAGACTAATTAGACTAATTTTATTGTAAGAAGATGAGAGCAAGACTTTTATGTCGTTAACTTAACCTGTAATTAGGACCATTTTAATAGTACTTGTTAAAAGCATATAACAAAAAATCGGTTACAGAAATCCTACTCATCTCTCTAACATTTTAGGAATATTAAGCCATCTCCATCAGAACTGACCTCGTATGGGAAAGTCCTAGGTCTGCAGTCCAGTGTATTAATTTTGAATGCAGTCCATTCATTGGCGTCCAGAACTTGATTGAGATGAAATCTGGTGAAAGCAAACCTATTTAGGACAGATCAATATAACTGGGAGTCATAGCTGGTACTCTCTGATCCATCAGTTCCTATGCAAACCAAAGGCAATTTGTTCATCAAATACTCTTCTAAAGTATAGAATGCCAAATCTGAGCTGACACCAGTGTATCACACATCTGTACCATCTAATGGAGAAACCAAAGGTTATCAATGTAACACATAGTATGGGTTCAGTTGGTCTTCACTGAATGACTTAAAATGTTAGCAACACTAAAGAATTTGAAGTTGAACAATATGCAAGGCAAATATTTTAAAAATGCATTTTAATGTATCATTTAGTGGCTTAAGATGCTTGAAAGATCTAGTCTAATTGATTGCATTGCTATTTTTTGCAGTTTCAGAATGGAGTTTTAAGTGAAACCTATGCAGCTGAATTAAGTAACATAAATAACACTCAGACTACCACACATCTTCCGCCCCTTCATCACCCATCACAAGCCAGACCTTTCCCTGATTTGACATCCAGTGGATTCCTGTAATTCCAAGCCCATCTTAAGCACCTTGGTTTTTGGATGAGCTTGCAGAAGATTACAGAATAATAAAACTGTCAGTGTTGGTCATCAGCAAGTTTACATGGAGGCACTGTTGTATGGTGTTCGCGCTCTTTCTCCAAATCAAACTTCAATGTTTTTAAGAGTTAAAAAATTATCAAAAACACATATCCTATAGTCATTAAAATAGTGTGCGGCCACAGAGGGTGAGATTCCATCTCTATTGCACGTGATTCTGAGTACCAGAGAATATACAAAACTTTTTTAGAGGAACTTTAGGACACTTTTAAATAAAAGTATTTCATTTTTTTCTCCTGACAGAAATTTCTGAGTTTTCAGCTTCTAAGTTGTCAACACACCAAATACAAAATTAAACTCTTGCCTTTTATCTTTAGCTTCGGCTTTTATCTCAGATATTAAAGTTTAAGTGGTTTGGTGCTTTTATAAAAGATAATCTCAGTGCTTTCCTCCTTCATTGTTAATGTAAGTGCCTCACAATTTTTTATACCTGTAACACTGTAGGATGTATATTTGAAAGAAAATATACTTTTTGTAATAACATTCTGTGCACAAATTTTATTTTGTGTTTCTTAAATTCAGTCATTTTTATTATTCCAAGCATGTTTTAACTGCACTACTCACCCACTTTCTTCAGGAAAAGGGAAAATAATGATTTAAAAGGTATTTATTATATAATCTAGTTGCTTCTAGACTCTAAATGTTGCTCTGTGCCTTATGTTGAAAAATATTGGAAGTCAAATGTGTTTCCGAATTATAAACATTAAGACCGCAGCACTAAAATTTCAACAGTGTTTTCAGAGGAAAGAGATATACTACCGTTTACCTTTACTAAAATCTCCATGATTGTTGAATGTTGCAATGTGGAAAAATCTGCTTGAATGCAATTGTGTTTAATAACTTGCAATAAGGAGAAGTAGCTTTATTTCTAGCTCTTTAATTAATCCCCATTTCAGTGTGTATAAATTCTTTAAAAACTATTTTAGATCTAGAATGAGCTTTAAGTTATAGTATGTTGACTTTATAAATTTCACTTCTTAGTACAGTGGAAACTGTTTTTCTCATATTTGAGGAGTGTTAAGATTGAATATAGCAATGTTTGATGCAAAGTATTGTTATGAGTGAAATGAATGGTGCGTTTATAGTTTATAATGAACAAAATTATTTGTAAAATATTTTCAGTCTTTCATTTAAAAAGTCTATACCCTATATATGCACCTAATTTGGGTCTTACATATTTTATCAGTGTGTACTTTTAAGAAATCATATAATGAATTTTACTTCGGTATTAAGACAACCATGCAGTTCTCTTAACGTCAAACATTATGTTTACATGATACAATGACTTTTATTATCAGTAAGGCAAATTAATCACCCTATTAACTTTACCGTCCTCAGGTCATTTTTTTTTTCTTTAAATACCCTTTTATTTAAATGTGACACCTGAAGGGCAGACGTAGATTGCATGTATTATATAAAAATATGATGGAATCTCAAACTGAGATGTAGTATTAAAATACAATATTTTTCACTTTAATTAATGTATATAAAAGTGGCTTTAGACAAAATATGTCAGTTATATGCATATTCAATTTTCAATCTGTAGAATCAATTTAAATGTTGAAAAAAAATTTATCTAAAACATTTCATAATTTGTTTTCAGCATGAGGTATCAATGAAGATTTAGAGCAGGGTCTGCATTAATATTCCATTTTTTTACATTTAAGCCTTTCATTAAAAATCTTCATGTAACCATTTTTGTTAGTCTTTTCCACATGTTACTGGTTGAATTATTTAGCAGAAAAATAGGCTTATTTTAAATTGTGAATAGGATGACAGTTATGCACTTATACAGTTACAAAATTTTAAAGCAATAGTGTATTTTTATCATATAAAATAACTAAAACGTATCTAAGAATAATAAAATCACATTAAACCAAATACACTTTTGTCTATATTGCTAAGTGCCAAACAAAGGATGCTCTGTGTGTACCCGCTCTAACGAGGGATTGGTTTCTACACGATGTGCACTTCGGAGGATATGGATGTGTCTAACTTGAACTTCTCCTATACCAGGTTGTTCTTCCAGTATCTCAAGATTTGCCAGTGTTCCAGTGTATCAGGAAGCTTTCAATCATTACTATGCACCAACTCATGTTTCTCAGTATTACCAAATTTTAAGTAGTTGTTTTCATAGCTTTTCTCTTCAAAATGTTACTGCTTACCTATGCCATGCATACGTTTTTGTTTAAAATATGATTTATAACATCCTTATTAAACAAAATTGTATACAATAATATATGGTAATAAAATAATCACTAAGTATAAGTAATATGTTTTACCGTAAATTCTTTCTGGTCCATATAGAGGAAATGAGCATGTTTAGTAGAGCATTAGAACTATGTTAGCTGCAGGCAATCTACAATATTTAAGGATACATTAAACAATAATTTATCAACTTATTAGGTTCTGCCCCTGGATATTTTAGCCTTCACCTGAATTTGTTTTTTTATAAATCACTCTTCAAATAACTTCATAGATTAAAGTGCTTCTGAAATAGAATGTTCTTTTAAATTTTGTATTAGTGTTATAGATGTAGTAATGTTAGTATCTCGGATTACATTTTAAAATTCCATTTTAATATTTTAAGAATATTTGACAGATTTTTAAAACAACTCCTCATGTGCTGAGATTAGAGTAAGTATGGCTCAAGCCTATATCCTCTAACAGACACAAATGATACAGTAAGACTTCGGCGTTAAATTCCTGACTGTTAACATTCAGCAAGAATTCTGCAGTTAGAATTATTTGAAGAAGAAAGCATGAGAAAAATGAAGTTTTCATTCTAATTTTTTTTTACGTTAGTCTTATATGCAGCCTTTATAATTAGGGATTTTTGTCAACATCTCGATACATGAACGTAACAAGTTAGTACCATACTTAATTCTGACCATTTTAGAAAGACTGAGTCTTTTACCTAAGGGTTACGTAACTTTTGACTTGAGAACATCCAGTACAAATCCAGACAATCATATTTCTCATCTTGGCTTTTACTCACATGGCTTCTATCAGCAGGAATGACTTCAACTTGCCCCGTTTCCCCAAGCTTACCAGACGCCGACCCAGCAGTGTTAGCTACTCACAGGACTGGGCAAATACCTCACTGATTTTCCCTCGTGTCTGCCAATGACCTTGCTGGCAGTTTTACCAATAAAATTGCAATCACCAAAAACCCATATCCTCAGGGTGCCCGCAACTTCAGCTCAACCGTATCACTGTCCTTGATCTCTGAGGCTCATGTCCAGTGTGTAAGGAGAGGTTCCCCTAACTCTAAGATGAATGCCCTTCCTTTCCAAGCCTCGTGCGCAGAGCATCTACATTTCCCCATCCGGTCTTGTCTCTCCCTCTCTATAAACTTCCTGGGTGCAGGTTCTCCCTCCAGTCCTGGAAATAACTCACTTGACCCTGCCACCTTTTCTCATTAAGTTCTTTACCTCTTTTCTCTACAACAATTTTTGATCTCCTGAAATTTGGTTTTATTTTCCACCCTTCTATTACACTGCCTTGTGGAAGTTCACTTCATTCCCTCCTTGCTATAAGCTGATTTGCTGTGGCCCAGCAGCCAAATTGAACCCTCAATGAACTTTTTTCCTCCCTTAGTTTCTGTGATATTAATTCTGCAACCTCCTATCACTCCTCTTTCCTTTGTGAGCTACTCTTCACCCTTCCCATCTGCCCACAGGCTGAGTTCTGACCATTTGTGATTTTGTTTCTCTCTATACTGTACCTTTGGAAGCGCATCCATTCTGCAACTCCCGCCTTTATGAATTGCTTCAAAATCTGTTATCTCACCTCTAAAAAAGGGGGTGAGATAAAGAGACACCTCATAACTGACATTTGTGGAACATCCTTTTCCTCTGCAAATGTAGCGAAGCTAAGCACACACAGACGCTGGAGTCACATTCCTGGCTTTCCACACGTATGATATGAATTGCTGGGAAGGTTTGTTACTCTCACTGAGTCAGAGTTTCTACAAAATAAGAGTAACATTAATACCTGCCTCACTGGATTGTTGGAGGATTCAATAAATAATTCGTGTAAAAATACTTAGTTCCCGATGGCCAAAACTGGAACAATTCGAGCAACAAGATAAATAATAGCATTGGATTAAAACCTAAAGAATAAATATCCATGAGTCCATCTTCATATATATGTGGTTAAATACATAAATAGGTGAGCAAGAAGGGGTAAATTCCTCACGAAGAAGCCCAAATATTTATAGATACTATACTTTCCGATCGATAGAGTTTAATACCTCCTCCTGAGTAGGGGCTAAACTCAGGAACTTGCTTCCCAAGAACGGAATAGAAAAAAGGGATGAAATAATGAGTTTACTTTATAGAAATCTGGCAAGCACTGCTTTAACTTAACGACGGAGGTTGATGTCACCAATGGTTGAGTCACTGTAGCCTGTTCTCTCTAAAGGATGCTATGGCAGGCACACTTCCGCTCTATGGTGGCTTCAGAAACACATAATCCCAGTCTAATTGTGAGAGAGTATCAGACAAAACACAAACTGAGATTCATTCCACAAGAACTCCTCGGAGTACTCTTTCAAATGTGAAGGTCAGGGAAAGCAGAGATGGAGACACTGTCACAGACGAAAGGAGACTAAGAAGGCATGGGGACTAAATATGGTATGACGTCTGGGACTGCATCCTGCCACTGCAAAAGGACACAGCTGCAAACAAGTTTGGGTCCAACTGCACAAAGAAGACAACGAGAGAAATCCCAACACGACTATAAACTAATCTAGTTTCACCCACATCCTGTGGCTGCGGGAGACATTAGTGTTCGAGGAACTTGAATGAAGGGCATCAAGGAATTCCAGATTTTTGCATCTCTAATATAAATCTAAAATTACCCCAAAATAGTTGATCTAAATATCCTTTTCCTATTTAAAAAAAAAACACGTAGTTTGTTGATTGCAACATAGTCCTCAGTAAATAACTACGTGCCATTCCTCTTTTCCTGTGATAGCTAAACAATCTCTTCTCAGTCGGAGGTAAATCCTGCACATGACACCAATCCTCATTCTGTTTAACTGATGATTTGAGGACTTAGTTTTTAGTATCCAATGTTCCTCTCCACTTTTACCTCCTGACATCATCCTTACCAATGATCCTTCTAGCCTTATTTCTGTAACTCCTACACATCAACTATAATAGTCCACTTTTCCACGCCAGGCGAGGACAGCCACAACAAAGACATTTGTGAATGCCTTACCTCTGTGAACTTGAAATTTCCCGTTTTAATCACTATCTCCTCTCCTTTCCCAATCCTGTCTTCTTCGCTTAACTAGCCCTTCCGTCTCTAGTGATCTCCGGTCCCCAGAGGGCATATTATTCTTTTTCAGTCCATCAGCCTGGACCTCGCTATCAGGATTTCAGCTGCTTGTATCCTGGAATTGTTCACTTCCTTATGGGTAATGGCCACTCCAATCTATAACCCTGGCCAGAATACCTTCTTTTCCTCGTAAGCTGGAAAAAGTGACAAAACTGAATTGGCCTCACCACAAACTTCAACCATGCTTATGGCAGAGACTGACAGTTATCAACACTAATAGCATTTGCCCTGCCTTCTTAGTCAGAGAACCCTGACTTTATTCTGGTCACACTGAGGGAAAGCGACTACATTTTCCAGCCTCCTTCGTAGAGAGGTTAGCTAATGTGAGTTTTGGCCAAATACAGGACAGCAACATGTGATACTTCCAGAAAGGCTGCTTAAAGAGACCTAATGCAGCAGCAAGGAACCTCCAATTGCCTTTCTTTCCTCTGCTGCGCATGGCATGTGACGAAGACAAGAGCAAGCAGCTCTCTCCAACTGAAGAAAGCTGGAAACTAGAAAGGTAAAGCAAAACTAGGATGAGCCAGGGCTCCTCAAGACTTGAAGCCATGAAACCACCCCTTGTCTGCCTACCTCTGGACTCCTTCCCTCCTTCTCTCCTTTTCTCTGCCTCCCTCCCTCTCTCTCTTCCTTTCTTTCCTTTCTTTTTCTTTCTTTCCAGAGAGCACATGTGCTTGTGGAGGGTGGGGGGGAGGGTGAGGCAGAGGGAAAGAGAGAGAGAGAGAGAGAGAGAATCTTAAGCAGGCTCCACACTGAGCATGGACACAGGGCTCGATCTCACAACCCTGAGATCATGACCTGAGCAGAAATGAAGAGTTGGACGTTCAACTGACTGAGCCACCCAGGCGCCCCTAGACCTCTTTTATAATAAAAGATAAGTAGACTTCTAACACAGTTAACACATCTTTCTAATATCTACCCCACCCCACTCAATACATCCTCATCTCTCTCTCTACCATGACATTATCTCTAAATTGACTGAAAATAGTCTGACTTTTACATTTCTTTCAACCATCCTCTCAGATTTCCCTTATTCCATTTTCTCACATCTTCAGTGCACCAGCTTCGTCAGTATACAAACATGACCCATTCTCTCCTAAGAAAAAGAAATCAAACTACTCTTACATTCTTTTGTTTTGTTTTCATTACTTTATATCTGAATAGAGCAGCTGGGTAAGACTTGCTTGCTTTACTTCATTACATTATTTACTTCATTACTCTTATTAAATCTTCACACTCTGAATTTCATGATTTCAAATTTTATGAGTACAATTGTGCTAGCTATTAAGTCACAAAGTTTATCTTCCTTGATACTTTCTTTACTTGGGTTCTGTAAGCTTGTACTTGATTTCTTGACTTCTGCTTACTCTTGGTCCCACTCTTACACCACCTGTAACTCTATAGACCTCTCTTCTGAGTTCCTGCCCCAGATTTTCCGTGGTATATTTAGTTTAATATATAGTATATAGTCTTAAATATCCTACCAGTACATTCAACTGTCTTTGCACAAAACTGAATGAACCATTTTCTCTCCTAAGTCTGGTGACTCTCCATCATTTTTGTGTACACCTCCATTTCTATGCTTCTAGTAGCCTAAATCCCAATCCTTACATCTTTCCTGCTCCAATCCCACAGTAGTCAGTTCCACTGGACAACGCAATCTTTTGCTTCTATACTTAAAAGATCTTAGACACTTTCAACTGAAATCATAGTTAGGAACTCAGCTAGAATGATGGGCTGACCCATGGCATGAAAAGGCAGACTATGGGAGAAAAATACTCTACGTGAGATAGGAAAGGAGTGTATGGGAGTTAGAGATTGAGAGAAGTTTTAAAGTTAAAAACATGTTTTTAACAAGCAAGGATTTGGTAATAGTTAGAGAGGGGGAGCAAGGAATCATTCATTCAACAAACATTTAGCTGACCAGTGCTATAGGGAACAGTTCTAGGTTGAAGATAAAGCATCCAGTTAGAATAGTTTCTCTTTGACTCCCTCCTGGTGGAACCCGCCTGTGTCCCTCACGTATAGTCCAGGTCCAAAAGGACTTGGTGTCGCTGCTTTCAAAAGAACCAGAAATAGTGTATTTTACTGTTCATGGGCCATCTTGCATCTGTATCATTTGGGGAATGCTATAAAAATTAGATTTCTGAAGACACTCCATGCTCACTCAAAGTCCTGAGAATCTTATTATTAATAAGTATCTGTGATGCTTCATATATACATTAAAATGTGAAAAAACAACAACATAGTCTTCGGATGGAATTATTAGAGTATGGAGGCTACCGTAGGCTACATGGTCTTTGAGATCCTGACTGACCCTCTCTCACCTGAGGAGCAAAATCACCTCATTAGGTGTACTGCCCTTCTCTCCTAATATGTGATCTTTAGGATCTCAACACTTGCTTGGATAGAATTTAAGTCTGCCCAATTAGCTTTCCTGTGCTGTTAGGATTAAACCTGGAAAACTCCACCTGAGGCAGAACCAGTTTTGGCTTCCTTACCCCACCTCCAGCCCCCCCCCCAACATCTTGGACAGGATCCATAGCCCCTAATGATCAGTTTATGACACTATGCCCCCTACCTCCAGCAAAATTTTTCAGGAGGGGAAAAAGACAGAATTCTATTTGTGGTGTCTGATGTACAAAGTCCTGCATGAAACAGCTCACGTTTCAAGACCAACTAGAACTGTGAAGGAACACAAACTCACATACAGAAGAATTAATAGGAATCAGGTATTAAGACATTAGAAAACAAAAGAATGGTCTGTGATATGACTGCCTACTTCAAATAACTGACATACTAGCATGGGGGAAAACATATTTCTGTTGTTGATGGTACACAAGTTAATGGAGGATCAATGATAAAAGTTTTAAGTTAATAGATTTTACCTTGATATAAAGAAGACTATTATTGGAAGATGCTTGGGAGGCACATGGATGGCTCAGTTGGTTAAGTATCTGACTTTTGATTTTGGCTCAGGTTATCATCTCAGGGTCATGAGATCAAGCCCCACTGGGCTTGGAGCTCCCCACTGGGCATGGAGCCTGTTTAAGATTCTCTTCTCTCCCTCTCCCTCCACCCCCCCTTATCAGAAGGAAGGAGAGAAGAAAAAAAGAAAAGGAAAGGAAAAAGGAAAAGAAGAAGGAAGTTTTACATTATTGTCATGAACAGTGAGTGGGCTGAGATTTGACCCTACATTCAAACTAACAAGTGAGCCTACCACAGTCTTACCAATGCTGGCAGAAAGACCTAGGACACCTGCATCAAAGGCCAAGGGGAGTTTACTTCTCAGAACAATAGCAGCACTTCTGTCTGCTGGTTCCCCACAAGACCAGCAAACCTCCTCACAAGCACTTAAAGGAAAGGAACCCTGAATGGAGGGAATCCAAATCTTCAGCAGTGGTACACACACCTCACCCTTTGCTCTGAAGGGAGACACTACCTGTATCTTCTAAGGCTGGTCACTATGCAAACATCTTAAAAGGACCACTCAGAACAAAAGCCAGTACCTTCTTCAAGATGTGCAGAAACACGAGGGACCCACAGAAACTTGTTTCCATAACTTATGACTGGTTCCACTTGCACTTTCAAGCACACCGCCTTCCTTGCTTGACCGCCTCCCCATTCTTAACCACAGAAACAACTCTGTTTTGAGATGGAGAACATGACAAACCAGAAATATTCTCTATCCTGAAAAGATATTATTCTAAAGCTCCATGGAAATTGTTCTGAAACCATGACTTTAACACTCCATCCCAAGTCACTGTCCCAAGCCAATATGCCAGGGTACATTAAGTTTCAACTAGGTAGATGTATGATATGACAGTATTATTTCAATTTTCTGTGCCTTTGCTTCCCTTCTATGTAAAAAGAAGATAATACGATCAATGACTTTACCTTATAGGATCCTTAGGAGAACTACTGAGCTAATATATGTAAAGTGCTCAGCATACTCACTGGCATATGATAGTAAGTGTTAAAGAATTGTTAGCTCTTATTTTTATTATTAAATAATCTTATTATTATTTTTGGAATCTGTATTAGCTATGGTAAAGTCCAAAGTGGTATAATAAAGAGACCAAAAATGCATTGTGTCAAAAATAGATGTCAGAGAAAATCCTGAAAGCAGCTCAGGACAAGAGGTCTGTAACATACAATGGTAGAAATATTAGACTGGCAGAAATAGAGAGCTGGCAGGCCAGAAAGGACTGGCATGATACATTCAGAGCACTAAACGAGAAAAATATGCAGCTAAGAATACTATACCCAGCTAGGCTGTCATTGAAAAATGAAGGAGAGATAAAAAGCTTCCAGGACAAACAAAAACAAAAGAATTTGCAAACACCAAACCAGCCCGACAGGAAATATTGAGAAGGGTCCTCTAAGCAAAGAGAGAGCCTAAAAGTAACAGACCAGAAAGGAACAGAGACAATATACAGTAACATTCACCTTACGGGCAATACAATGGCACTAAATTCATATCTTTCAATAGTTGCCCTGAATGCAAATGGGCTAAATGCCCCAATCAAAAGACATAGGGTATCAGAATGGATTAAAAAAAAAAAACAAAAACAAAAACCAAAAAACAAAAAACAAGACCCATCGAATGCTGTCTGCAAGAGACTCATTTTAGACCCAAAGACACCTCCAGATTTAAAGTGAGGGTGTAGAAAACAATTTACCATGCTAATGGACATCAAAAGAAAGCTGAGGTGGCAATCCTTATATCAGATAAATTAGATTTTAAGCCAAAGACTATAATAAGAGATGAGGAAGGACACTATATCATACTTAAAGGGTCTGTCCAAGAAGATCTAACAATTGTAAATATCTATTCCCCTAACATGGAAGCAGGCAATTATATAAACCAATTAATAACAAAAATCAAAGAAACACATCAACAATAATACAATAATAGCAGGGGACTTTAATATCCCCCTTACCGAAATGGATAGATCATCTAAGAAAAAGATCAACGAGGGAATAAAGGCTCTAAATGACACACTGGACCAGATGGACATCACAGATATATTCAGAACATTCCTTCCCAAAGCAACAGAAAACACATTCTTCTCTCGTGCACATGGAACATTTTCCAGAATAGTTTATATTCTGGGTCACAAATCAGGTCTCAATTGGTACCAAAAGATTGGGATCATTCCCTGCGTAATTTCAGACCACAATGCTTTGAAACTGGAACTCAACCACCACAAGAAGAAAGTTGGAAAGAACTCAAATACATGGAGGCTAAAGAGCATCCCTACTAAAGAATGAATGGGTCAACCAGGAAATTGAAGAATTAAAAAAATTCATGGAAACAAATGAAAATGAAGACACATCTGTTCATAATTTTTGAGACACAGCAAAGGCGGTCCTGAGAGGAAAGTATATAGCAATACAAGCCTTTCTCAAGAAACAAGAAAGATCTCAAATACACAACCTAACCCTACACCTAAAGGAGCTGGAGAAAGAAAAGCAAAGAAATCCTAAACCCAGCAGGAGAAGAGAAATAATAAAGATCAGAACAGAAATCAAGGAAATAGAAACCAAAAGAACAGTAGAATCAATGAAAGTAGGAGCTGGTTCTTTGAAAGATTTAATAAGATTGATAAACCCCTGGCCAGACTTATCAAAAAGAAAAGAGAAAGGATCCAAATTAATAAAATCATGAATGAAAGAGGAGAGATCACAACCAACACCAAAGACATACAAATAATTATAGGAACATATTACGAGCAACTATACACCCGCAAATTTGACAATCTGGAAGAAATGGATGCATTCCTAGAGACACATAAACTACCAAAACTGAACCAGGAAGAAACAGAAAACCTGAACAGATCCATAACCAGTAAGGAAAATGAAGCAGTCATCAAAAATCTCCCAACAAATAAGAGCCCAGGGCCAAACGGCTTCCCAGGGGAATTCTACCAAACATTTAAAGAAGAATTAATACCTATTCTCCTGAAACTGTTCCAAAAATAGAAATGGAAGGAAAACTTCCAAACTCATTTCATGAGGCCAGCATTACCTTGATCCCAAAACCAAAGACCCCATCAAAAAGGAGAATTACAGACCAATATCCTTGATGACCACGGATGCAGAAATTCTCACCAAAATACTAGCAAATAGGATCCAACAGTATATTAAAAGGATTATTCGCCACAACCAAGTGGGATTTATTCTTGGGCTGCAAGTTTGCTTCAACATCCACAAATCAATCAATGTGATAAAATACATTAATAAAAGAAAGAACAAGAACGATATGATACTCTCAATTGATGCTGAAAAAGCATTTGACAAAGTACAGCATCTTTTCTTGATCAAAACTCTTCACAGTGTAGGGATAGAGGGTACATACCTCAATATCATAGAAGCCATCTATGAAAAACCCACAGTGTATATCATTCTCAATGGGGAAAAACTAAGAACTTTTCCCCTAAGGTCAGGAACATGGCAGGGCTGTCCTCTATCATCACTGCTATTTAACATAGTACTAGAAGTCCTAGCCTCAGCAATCAGACAACAAAAAGAAATAAAAGGCATCCAAATCAGCAAAGAAGAAGTCAAACTCTCGCTTTTTGCAGATGATATGATACTTTATGTGGAAAACCCAAAAGACTCCATTCCAAAACCGCTAGAACTCATACAGGAATTCAGTCGTGTCAGGATATAAAATCAATGTACAAAAATCAGCTGCATTTCTATACACCAACAGCAAGGCAGAAGAAAGAGAAAATAAAGATTTGATCCCATTTACAATGGCACCCCAAACCATAAGATATCTAGGAATAAACCTAACCAAAGAGGCAAAGAATCTGTACTCGGAAAACTATACAGTACTCATGAAAGAAATTGAGGAAGACACAAAGAAATGGAAAAACGTTCCATGCTCATGGATTGGAAAAATAATTATTGTGAAAATGTCTATGCTACCCAAAGCAATCTACACATTTAATGTAATGCCTATCAAAATACCATCAACTTTTTTCAAAGAAGTGGGACAAATAATCATGAAATTTATATGGAATAGCCAGAGGAATGTTGAAAAAGAAAACCAAAGTTGGCAGCATCACAATTCCAGACTTCAAGCTCTATTACAAAGCTGTAATCATCAAGACAGTGTGGTGCTGGCACAAAAACAGACACATAGATCAATGGAACAGAATAGAGAGCCCAGAAATGGACCCTCAACTCTATGGTCAACTAATCTTTGACAAAGCAGGAAAGAATGTCCAGTGGAAAAAAGACAGTCTCTTCAACAAATGGTGTTGGGAGAATTGGACAACCACATGCAGAAGATGAAACTGGACCATTTCCTTACACCACACACAAAAATAGACTCAAAATGGATGAAAGACCTCAATGTGAGACAGGAATCCATCAAAATCCTTGAGAAGAACACAGGCAGCAACCTCTTTGATCTCAGCCGCAGCAACTTCTTCCTAGAAACATCACCAAAAGCAAGAGAAGCAAGGGCAAAAATGAACTATTGGGACTTCTTTAGGATTAAAAGCTTTTGCACAGCAAAGGAAACAGTCAATGAAACCAAAAGACAACCAACAGAATGGGAGAAGATATTTGCAAATGACACATCACACAAAATGCTAGTATCCAAAATCTATGAAGAATTTATCAAACTCAACACCCAAAGAACAAATAATCCAATCAAGAAATTGGCAGAAGTCATGAACAGACAGTTCTGCAAAGAAGACATCCAAATGGCCAACAGACACATGAAAAAGTGCTCAACATCACTCAGCATCAGAGAAATACAAATCAAAACCACAGTGAGAAACCACCTCACACCAGTCAGAATGGCTAAAATTAACAAGTCAGGAAATCACACATGTTGGCGAGGATGCGGAGAAAGGAGAACCCTCCTACACTGTTAGTGGGAATGCAAGCTGGTGCAGCCACTCTGGAAAACAGTCTGGAGGTTCCTCAAAAAGTTGAAAATAGAGCTACCTATGACCCAGCGATCGCACTACTGGGTATTTACCCTAAAGATACAAATGTAGTGGTCTGAAGGGGCACGTGCACCCGAACGTTTATAGCAGCAATGTCCACAATAGCCAAACTATGGGAAGAACCTAGACGTCCATCAACAGATGAATGGATAAAGAAGATGTGGTATATATACAATGAAATACTATGCAGCCATCAAAAAACCGAAATCTTGCCATTTGCAATGATGTGGATGGAACTAGAGAGTATTATGCTAAGCGAAATAAGTCATTCAGAGAAAGACAATTATCATATGATCTCTCTGATATAAGGAAATTGAGAGGCAGGGCGGGGGTCAT
>CM052887.1:42476319-42506983 GCA_028534135.1 Potos flavus
TATGCAGCCATCAAAAAACCGAAATCTTGCCATTTGCAATGATGTGGATGGAACTAGAGAGTATTATGCTAAGCGAAATAAGTCATTCAGAGAAAGACAATTATCATATGATCTCTCTGATATAAGGAATTTGAGAGGCAGGGCGGGGGTCATGAGGGGTGGGGGGAGGGGGAAATGAAACAAGATGGGACCAGGGAGGGAGACCAACCATGAGAGACTCAATCTTGGAAACAAACTGAGGGTTGCTGGGGAGGGGGGGGGCGGGGAGGGATAGGGTGTGTGGGTAATGGACATTGGGGAGGGTATGTGCTATGGTGAGTGCTGTGAAATGTGTAAGACTGATGATTCACAGACCTGTACCCCCGGGGCAAATAATACATTATATGTTAATTAAAAAAATAGATGTTTGTCTAATATAAGTAAGTAGACTTTGCTCCACAAACACACCCAGATGGGTGGTGCAACCCTTCCATCCTCAGTATGCTCTAGCCAGTGCCTTTTCCAACCAGGATAAAGGAAAAGCACATTTAAGGACCTTTAAAAAAGTAAGTCAGAAATTACACACATCACTTCTGCCTACATTATGTACCCATAAACTTAGTCATGTGCCTGGTTGCAACCACATGCCCAGCTACAGTTCTATGTCTATGGAAAAAGAACAAACAGATTTTGGTGGACATACTTAAAGTATTCAGTCAAAAAATAAACAGCACCTCTCTTTTCCATTTGCATTTTGAAACTATTGGGAAATAAAAAAAATATCAACAGAAAAAAAATTGCCATCATAAAGGACAAGAGTCAAGCAGAGATCACCTACTCTATCCCCCAGTCTCTGACCTAGATCTTAGGACAGACTATTCTGGGATACTTTGAGTTGGCAAAGCCAGCCCGCTTTTCTACATCACTGCCTTTTACAGTCCAGAAAGAGGGGGGAAAAAAAGGTAAACGATCAAACCTTTCATGCCCAGGACCACTGAGAGATTTGTTTCCCATATTTGAAGAAGGTGGACAGTGGCTGTCACCCACTTGGCCTTTCTGCTATGGAGAGAATCAGGAGATGAGGCAAGATAAAATGTGGCCAACAAAACAGCATTTACAGCAGATAGACTGGCTCGGTACAGAAGTAGTGCCTTTAGATCAAGTGCTGATGACTATGAATAAGGGCTTCAATCCTGTCTGCCTCTCCAGAGGCTACGACATTTTCTTCAGGACCATTCTCTTTGACACTGCTAATGTAAAATTACTTGCAATGTTCATGAAATTGTTTGGTTTTGGCCAAACAAGTCCCACTCACGGTTGTCTTGCATATTCTAGTGTTTCCCATCCTACACATTATCTGTTTTCTTTACTGGACCAGAGTAAACCAAAAGAGGGCATAGCGGGAAGGCCTGAGAGCTGCTGTGTGGAGACATTGGAAACATTGCCGTAATACTCCTATGAAGAAGTGGGTGGGACTGTGGGAAGGTCAAAGTCTTATCTTTTGAAGGTGGGGTCATACTGAAACTTCAGTCACTATGGCCCATCTTCCCAGGCTGATGAGAAAACTCCAGTGACAGAGAGATGAGGAAACTGACAGAAAGAGGCAAGGCTGTCTGACTCAGGTCACACAGGCAGTAATGGATCCAGAATCCAGGCTTTGCACTTTTGAATTAAGAGTACTTTCGAAGAGGAAAATTTTCTAACAGCCATCGTTCAAGGGCTTTGCTCTACTGCCTCATCCGGGATATCTCATTGACTCCCTTTATCCCATGAGGTAAATATAATTTTCCCAATTTATACATGATGAAAGTATTTTAAAAAGCAATAAAAATGACCAAGAGGATTCTGGTAGACAGAATAATGTCACCCCCCACCCCCACCCCACAGCGCCCCACCAAAGACGTTCATATTCGAATCCCCAGACCAGATGCCCAAGGTGTCTTCCTAGATGTTATTAAGTTCAAGACCTGGGGATAGGAAGGCTATATTTGATTATCTTGGTGTACCCAGTGTAATCATGAGTTCTTATAAGAGGAAGGCAGGAATATCAGTGTCAGAGAAAAAGATGTGATGACAGAAGCAGAGGTGAATGAGAGAGAGAGAGAGAGAGAGAGAGAGAGAGAGGGAGAGAGAGAGAGAGAGATTTGAGGAAATTCTGCTGCTTGCCTTGAAGATGGAGGTCCACAGGCCAAGGAATGCAGGCAGCTTCTGGAAGGAGGAAACCAATTCTCCCCTATGGCCCTCAGATGGAAGGGGGCCCTACCGTCACCTTGATTTTAGGACTTCTGACCTCTTGTACTGCAGTACAATACATTTGTGCTGTCTTAAGTCAATAGAAAACTAATACAGTGGTTAGCAATTTTCAGAAGGCAAGGGAGACATTGGAAAAAAAATATTTACTCCTCCATTGCAATCACATGGAGAGAAGAAAAGAAAAGCTGTTCATCTCTCTCCTTGGCCTTTCGGGTGTGTGTGGGGGGGGAGGTAAGATCAAGAAGATCTGGCAGTGTTCCCCATCCTTCCTCTCCACCCTCAGATACATCTGGGCCTACAAAAGGACCTCCACTTTATGAGGATGATAGTGGTGCCTGATGGGCTCCAGCCTTGCCTTGGCATTGCAAAGAAATGTTCAAGAACATAGCCAACACAGTTTCATTACAGCTTTGGTTTCTGCAGATGTTTCACTCATGTCAGAAGCCAGGAAATACATTGCTTACAGCCCCACATGTGTTTCTGAAGAAGGGTCCTGATAAATGTGTCTGGTCTTTCCAAATAACCCTAAAAGTTGGCCTAATTCCTAGGAGAAAAATGGCTTTACTTCAGTAAGTTAGACATTACACAAGTAGTGTCAGATAGATGTCCAGAAGTGTTTTGTTCCGCATTTAAAATTAACAAAACTATTCTGAGCATGCTTTTTACAGCAATGTATCTAAAGTGCTTATGTGTGGAAAAAATTTTTTTTACCTATACCTGAAGTTATCAAGTAGTACAGTCTAAAAAAGATCATTAAGAGAGTAAGTGGCAAGAAGCATGTGTTCAAGAAGTAGAATTTTTAAAAAAAGAGTAAGCCATCCAAAACTGTCAGTAAACCTTTTTTTTCTAAACACAGCGCAGCCTACATTTGTTCAATTGCTTTATTTGCACAGCAATTTCACATTCATTTTCAGAATTGATTCTGACTACTACAGTATCAGTTGAGTTTTTATGGAAAAGAAAGAATCTAAAAAGTAGCCACATAGCTACTAACTAAAGGCATCAAAGACTCTGCTCAAGACATCTGTCTTCCAACTTCCAACTTTGACTTTTTTTCCAAGTTCAAACTTGGAAAAAAAATATTTCAGGGTGGCCTCTGATAGGATACAGCAAAAGCTGAATCACCGGTTTGACTCCATGAACCAAGCTGCTACAAGTTCCCTTGAAGGTCGGGTGCTAAACCGGGTTAATTCGCAGATAGAAAGGCAGGATTACTACTTTGGAACCTATTAAGGAATTACTACTTGAGGAATTATTATCCTTATAGTTGGGGAAACACTTAATGCTTGGTCTACCTAAAGTGCTCCTCATTTGTCTAGCAAGTAACACTAGATTTAAGAATGATTTGATCGTTTAACTGACCCATCATTCTGGAGGTTTCTCACATTTATTCAAATGAGATATAAACTACGATATCTCCCACTGAACATTCCTATCAGCCAGGATGTTCAAGTTGGGTCTTCACTCTTGACAGAATTTAATCCTTCCTGGAAAATTATTGTGTGCCTCTGCACAAAGGCCATTTACAAAATTTGTTCTTATATTCATGTATGTATCAAGGTCCTTAATTGCAAACTGGACATTGAAAATGTTATGAGAACATTTCAGTTTAAAACAAAAGTATGTGAATGTTTAAATCAATCATAGACTCCCATGCTTTTCTTGAATTCACCAATGACAGCATTTAAACATCCATTTAAAAATCAACTTACCAAACAGATTTAATAGTATAGAAAGGAACTCTGACTTCTGTTTTTTTCCATGTTCTAGATAGTCAATATATAATTTTTCACTAGCCTTTTGGTGTTTTGAGGAAGCCATATTTCCATCTTACTTGTTTGAAGTAGATTTACCAGAATCCTATTCTGGCTGTGGGTGTGCAAGAGCTTTGAGTGAACGTCCATTGTTTCATTTCCTAGAACATTCTTCACGATGACATTTTTAAAACTATTTTAATCTTAAGAGCAAATTGAGTCAATGTCTTTTGCAACTATGACATGTTTTTCAACGTGTGTTTTATAGAATATTAGTCACACAAGACGTTAACATGTGGATTTGATCATCAAGTAAGTTTGGGAAACATTAGACCAAGAAAAGTTAATCAGATTCCTTGATTACAAGTCTCTCATGTCTTACTGTGCATTGTAATTACCCAAGAGATGGAATGGTGTGTAATATTTTCCAAACTTATTTGACACTGGGACCATTTTCAGAGCTCATCACATGATGCTAGTTATTCCAAGGAAAATACTTTTAGAAAAATCTGAGCTATGGCGAAATTTCCCAGGTTCTTCTCTTGGGTTGTTTCTATGGTTCAGAGTCCTTATAAGTAAGATTAGCGTACCTATGATGTGCTCGTTTACCTTAAACTTACCTGCCATTTTTCTGCCTAAGTACACAGATTCCCCAATCCAGCTTTTCACTACATGGAAGAGCTTAATGTTACTTTCACACGTGAAGTACTCACTGTATGGTCTCTTATCTGTATCACATATAAACATATCCTACATTTTTCTTTTGGTCGAGAATGACCATCAAAAAAAACTCTTTGTGGTTTAGCCCTATTATTTTGACCATCTGCTGAGAGAATTTCACTGAGTATTCTTTTGGTGTTTTTGATCTTAGTTTTTGTTGGGGGGTTCTAGGAAAAGCAGTTTTCAGAAATATATTATGGCATTTACTGCAGGGGATGTATTTAAGTCCCTTAGAAAGGATCCATATGCTTTCTTTAGCGTTAGAACTAGGAAAACAGCATGTTTTCTCCTCATCAAACTGTAATTGACTCTTTATTTTGAACACCGGGAAGCTTAAAACCAAACCAAGGAACAACTAGAGCGATGATTTATGCCTTTGTGGTCTGCACATTTGTGTTACATTTTTACCTCTCCCTAACTTGCATTAACCTCCTACACTGATTTATGTTTTCACTGCTGTTATTTTGCATTTATTTTTCTTTTCATGCTATACTACTTTATGTGCTCTTATCTTAATCAAATTAATTTTTACTTGTTGTAATGACTCCTCTTAAAAAGAATGTAAAAAAAGAAAGAAAGATGATTCTGGTTCTGACCATGATTACCACATGCTGTGGTACCAGATACAAGTGATGCTGGGAAATCAGTTAACATTCACAATTCCATTTAGAACAAAATGTCAATGATGTTCATGACAGTGATTTTTTTTTTCCTGGTTTTATAGTGGTGCCAGTGTACACATTAGAGGATCCAAATTCTTTCATCTTAATTGCTTCAGCTAGAAACCCACGAGTGTCTAAAAGTTTGATAGTTATGAATGGGGAGGTCAATCAAAGCTGGCAGGAGCTCCGGAATTCCCCTCCTCCCACAGACACATCAAATCTACAGTTAGGGAGCAATTACCTACAAAAGATATCTAGAAATGAAAAAGCAACTACTACACATCACGCAAATGAGAAAATGGCAACATCAAAACGGGTAGCAAAGGCTGAGATACACTTTCACCATAAACCCCAACCCTGACACAGCACCACACATTTGGGAGGGAACTCCCAATCCCCAGCTTCTCCCTGAGGAGCCCAGGGATTGGAGCCAACATTTAGTATTCAACTTTTAAGACTCCTAAGTGAGGGGCAGGCCCCCAAACATCTAAAAGCCAACAATGATTGTGTCCATAAGACAATGGCAAACGAAAGAGCAGCTGTTAACAGTGTGCTGTTAAATCCTGTTAACAGGATTTTCTGTAGAGCTATCCCCCTAGGTAGGATTCAGTGTAGAGAGAGCAGGCAAAACTGCCCATCTCCTCGTCTTTTATTGAAAGGGTCCATCTGCAAACTTTGAAAGCTGCTGCCTAAGAGTCAGGCTTCTAATTGAGCACACATAAAGGGGCTGGCTGCAATCATCCCTAAAGACCAGGGAAACTGACAGACACCTCTCCCACTACCTGTAACCTGCTCCAAGTCACCAGTATCTCCCTGGAAGGAGCTTGTACGTATGGCTGTACCCCAGCTTCTACCTAAGGAGTGAGTCCCTAGAATACCTGCTCTAGTAGCTAATGGGGCTTCCATTTACAAGTCCAACAAGGCTTTCATAGTCAGGATCACCTTCCTGTGGCTATACACCTGAGCCCAGAGTAGAGACAGCAGGATAAAACACCCATCTCCAGTTTTTTCCCCTGAAAGAGACTTAATTACATACAGTTTCAGCTGCTGCCTGAGGTTCCAGCTTCCATTTAATCTACATCTGGGTACTGAACACAATCCTTTCCTTTTGGACATTGATGGGTCTTGGCACACCTTCAACTACTGGGATTCACTAAGAACTAAAAAAAAAAACAGCTTGGACAATCACAAAAGTTTAAAGAAAACCAGGAACTCAGGCCACGCTGATAGATTAGGTTCATCTCCTACTTGAGACCACTCTGTTGAGACCTAGAAGGTGGCTGTTTTATCTAATGCACAAAAACCAAAAGGGAGTCTAGCAAAATAAAGAAACAAAAGTATGTTTCAAACAAAAGAACAAGATCCATCTCCAGACACAGATTTTTAAGGAAATAGATGTAAGTAATTTACCTGATAGAGAGTTCAAAATAACACTCATAAAGATGTTCACCAAGATTAGAAGAGCAATACATGAACAAAGGATTTCAACAAAGAAACAGAAAATATTAAGAAGTACCCAATGGAAACCATAGAGCTAAAGAATATAATAAGTGAAGTGAAAGTTGCAATAGAGGGGTTCAAAAATGGACTAGATCAAGTGAAAGAAAGGCTCAGTAAACTGGAAGACAGAGCAGTGGAATTCATCCACAGTAGCAAAAAGAAAAATCAATGAGGAACAGTATAGATAGCTGATGGCACTTATAGGACACAATCCAGTGGATCAACATTCACATGACAGAGCCGCTACAAGAAGAGAGAAAGAGGCAAAAAGCTTACTCAAAGAAGTAGTGACTAAAAACTTTCCTAATCTAAGGAAAAAAACAGACGTGCAGATCCAGGAATCCCATAGAATTCCAAATAAGAAGAATCTAAAGAGACCCACACCAGGACACATTATAATTAAATTGTCAAAAGTTAAGGACAAGGAAATAATCTTAAAAGCAGCAGTAAAAAGGCCACTTTTTACATACAAGAGAATCCTCCTAAGACTAGCAGCAGATTTTTCAGCAGAAACTTTGCAGGCCAGAAGAGAGTGAGATGTATTCAAAATGGTGAAGGGAAAAGAATGCCAACGTGAATACTCCACCATGCAAAAGCTGTCCTTCAAATAAACAACCTAACTTTACAGCTCAAGGAACTAGAACTAGAGAAAGAAGAACAAACTCAGGGCAAACTTACAGAGGGAAAGAAATAACGATGATCGGAGTGAAAATAGAGACTAAAAAGACAATAGAAAAGATCAATGAAACTAAGAGCTGAGTTTTGAAAAGAGAAACAAAATAGACAAATATTTACCCAGACTCAAGAGAAAGAGATAGAGAAGATTCAGGTAAATACAGTTAGAAGTGAAAGAGGAGATATTGCAACTAATACTACAGAAATTTTAAAAAAAAAGCTCTTAAGAGACTACTATGAAAAATTATATGCCAAAAAATTAGATAACCTAGAAGAAATGGATAAATTCCTAGAAATATATAACCTACCAAGACTAACTCATGAAGAAACAGAAAATCTAAATATGCCAATTATTAACAACAGGATTGAATCAGTAATTAAAAACTTTCCAACAAATAAAAATCCAAGACCAGATGGCTTCACTGGTGAATACTATCCAATATGCAAAGAACAATTACTATCAAATCTTCTTAAACTCTTCCAAAGAAAAAAAAATAAAGAGAGAAAACTTCCATACTTATGAGGATAGCAATATCCTGATTTGCAAGCCAGATAAGGACATTGTAAGAAAAGAATATTACAAGCCAATATCCCTGATGAACATATAGGCAAAAATCCTCAATAAAGCATTAGCAAAATGAATTCAACAATACATTAAAAGGATCATATGCCATGATCAAGTAGCATTTCTTCTGAGGATGCAAAGACAATTTAACATTCACAAATCAATCAGTGTCAAACACCACATTAACAAAGCAAAGGATAAAAATCATATGATCATTTCAATAGATGCAGAAAAAGCATTTTACAAAATACAACATTCTTTCATGGTAAAATCATTCAACAACCTGGGTATAAACAGAAACTATCGCAACATAATGAAGGCCATATATGACAAGCCTACAACCAACATTATACTTAGTGGTGAAAAGTTAAAACTTTTCCTATAAGATCAGGAACAAGATCACTGCCTACCCTTGGTACTTTTATTCAATGTAGCACTGGAAGTCCTAGCCAGAGCATTCAGGCAAGAAAAATAAGTTAAAAGCCATCCAAGTTAGAAAAGCTAAAGTAAAATTTGCAGATGACAAGATATTTCATCATAGAAAGCCATAAAGATTCCACCCCAAAACTGTTAGAATAAATGAACTGATTAAATTTGCAGGATACAAAAATCAGCTGCATTCTATGTACTAACAATGGACTATCAAAAAAAGAAATTAAGAAAACATTAATATTATTAATTGTATCAAAAAATTAAATATTGAGGAATAATTTTAACCAGAGGCAAAAGATCTAAATAATGAAAACCATAAGATATTGACAAAAGAAATTAAAGATGACATATATATACGTATATATATATACGTATATATATATACACATATATACATGTGTGTGTGTATATATATATATATATATGGATTAAAAGAATATTTTTAAATGTCCATACCACCCAATATATTTTACAGATTCAGTGCAACCCCTTCAAAATTGAAATGGCATTTTTCACGGAAATAGACAAAAAAAAAAAAAAAAACCCTAAAAATATATATGGAATCACAAGAGATTTTGAAGAGCCAAGAAATCTTGAGAAAAACAAAACATGCTCCCTGATTTCAAACTACATCACAAAGCTATAGTCATCAAAACAGTACGGCATTGATATAAAAAAAGAGACAATACATTCGATGGACAAGAATAGAGGTCCCAGAAATAAACCCGTGCATAAATGGTCAACTAGTATCTGATGACAGTTCTAAGAATACCCAATGGGGAAAGGATAGTGTCTTCAATAAATGGTGCTGGAAAAACTGTATATCCACATGTAAATGAATGAAACTGGACCTGTATCTTACACCATACATAAAAATCAACTAAAAGTGGATTAGAGATGAAAAAGATCTGAAACCTTAAAGCTCCTAGAAGAAAACAGGGAGTAAGCTCCTCAACTTTGGTCTTGACAATGATTTTTTTTTTGGATTTAACACCAAAAACAAAGGCAACAAGAATGCAGATGTCTATCAACAGATACACGGATAAAGAAGATGTGATACACACACACACACACACACACACACACACACACACACAGGGATATTACTCAGCCATCAAAAAGAATGAAATCTTACCATTTACATCAGTGTGGATGGAAGTAGAGGGCATTACACTGAGCAAAGTAAGTCAATCAGAGAAAGATAATTATCATATGGTTTCGCTCACATGTGGAATTTAAGAAACAAAACACAGGAGCATAGGAGAAGGGAGGGAAAATAAAGTTAAGATAAAAAGAGAGAGGGAGGCAAACCATAAGAGAGTCTTAACTACAGGAAACAAATTGAGGGTTGCCAGAGGGGAAGTGGGTGGGGAGGATGGGGTAACTGGGTGAAGGACATTAAGGAGGACACGTGATGTTACAAGCACTGGAAGTTATATGCAAATGATGAATTACTGAACTCCACATCTAAAAGTAATGATACACTATATGTTAACTAACTGAACTTAAAATAGTTCAAAAAGAAAAAAAGCAAAGGCAACAAAAGCAAAAATAAACAAGTGGGACTGTTTTACACTAAAAAGCTTCTTCTCTGCAAAGGAAATAATCAACAAAATGCAAAGACAACCTACAGAATGGGAGAAAGTATTTTCAAACCCCATATCCAGTAAGCAATTAATATCCAGAACACACAAGGAACTCATAAAACTCAATAGCAAAAAATCAAATAACCCAAATAAAAAATGGAGAAGGACGTGAATACATATTTTTCCAAAGAATACCTACAGCTGGCCAATAAGTAGATGTAAAAAATGTTCAACATCACTAATCATCAGGGAAATGCAAATCAAAAGCATAATGAAATATCACCTTGCACTTGTTATGATGGTTATTACCAAAAAGACAATTGAAAACAAATGCAGGCAACAACGCAGATAAAAGGGAACCTTTACATACTGTGGGAACGGACATTGGTACAGCCAGTATGGAAAATAGTATGGAGGGTCCTCAAGAAATTATAACTAGAAATATCATATAATCCAAAAATCCCACTTCTGGGTATATATTCTGAAGATATGAAACCATTATCTTGAAGAGGGATCTGTACTCCGTTGTTCACTGCAGAATGGATCACTATAGCTAACGTATGGAAACTGTTTGTTGAAGGATGAATGGATCAAGAAAATATGTCGTATAAATACAATGGAATATTATTCACTCTTAAAAGAAGGAAATCTTGTCATTGGCAACAACATGGATGACATGAAGAGCATTATGCTGAGGGGAAAAAAAAAGCCAGACAGAGAAGGACAAATACTGCATTATGTTTAATTAAAAAAAAAGTCACACTCAAAAACAAAAGAGTAGAAAAGTGGTTGCCGGGGTGGGTGTGTCTGAGAAATGGGGAGAGGTTGATAAAAAGGTTAAACTTTCAGCTATGAGATAAATAAGGTCTGAAGATCTAATGTATGATATACTGACTAGAGCTGATCATAGTGTGTTCTAGAATTGAGATTTGCTAAAAGTAAAATTTAAATGTTCTCATTAAGAAAAGGGGGGGCTGGGGTAAATGCATGAGGTCATGGATGTGTTAATTAACTCAATGGGGGCAATCCTTTCAAAATCTATACATATACCAAATCCTAACATTGTATACTTTAAATATCTTATATTTTATTGGTAAATTACATCTCAATAAACCTGGACAAAAAAGATAGTTATCAGGGGTAGAAGCTGACTTTATGAGGCTAGCACAGAGTTTCCCCAACAGCTTAAAAGGAATGCCCCTTTTGTCTTGATGTGGAGCAAGTTTTCTCACTTGCGGCATTATTGACATTTGGGGGCAGATATATCTTCCTTTGGGGACAGATGGTGTGTGCACTGAGATGCTTAGAAGCATCCCTGGCTTCTCCCTCATAAATGCCAATAACACCCACCCACTTCCAAATAGGACAACCAAAAAGTTCCCCAGGTAGAGCCAAATGCTCCCTGGGGGTTGAGGGGATGGGTGGGCAATTGCCCTTAAAACCACTAATAGAAGGAGGAGTATTTCAGAAAGACGCATTGTTGGAGATGGCCCAGGAAATGGACTTAAACGGTAGAATTGTCTGAAAGGTCCAACCTAGATCCTGTATCTGTCTCTTTTCCAACTGCCCCCGTGAAATTAGTAAAGAGCTCTTTGCTCTGTCAATCCTGGCTAGAACAGATTACCTGACAGAGAGTGAGTTCAAAGGGAGACAATTGTTCATACAGAGACCAAGCAGAGAGGTGTGATGCCGTGAATTACGCATAATATGTTGATTACAAAACAGTAGGATTCGTAATATAATCAAAATTGTTCATCTTCATTATTTGCTTTAGCTTACAAAACATATGCCCAATGTAAAAGGTCAAACATTAATCATATTTGTAAAAGTTGTACCTGCTATTGCAAAAAGTTCAGGGTACAGGAATGCATAAAACACAAAGTATCATCTCTAACCACTCTTCTAAGATAGAATTCTTTGTATTCATAAGCAATCATTTCCATGTATCGCACGTGTGTATATGTGTGAAGCTTTCTCATTTAACGCATTGTCAACTGCATGATTGTACATATAATTCAATTTTTCCTTTCTAGGAATTTGGGTAGTGATTTATTGTATGCATATGCTGCAAATTATCCAATCTGTCCCCTATTAGTGGGAATTTAGGTTTGTAATTTTTACTATTTTACTGACAATGTGGAAATAATCATCTTTATGTGCACATCTCTGTACGCTTTTGGAGATATTGCTGTTTGATAAACTCTTAGTATTGAAATACCAGCATCAGACGATATGTAGTTTTAAAATACTGAAAGATAATTGCCAAATTGCTCTCAAAGATTGTAGCAATGCAAAACTTACTGTAGTGTTTAAAAATGCACCAAGCATTAATAACTATTCTCTATAATTTTTACCATTATGATAGAAGACAGACTGGGATGTATGGGTTTTTTTTTTTTCTCTCTACAGCACATGGTACAGATTTAAAAAATAAAACAAAAACAGCCTCAGACGGAGAGTTATTTGCCTGAATTTATAGGGATAGTAAGTGATAGAGCCGAATAGTTGGAGAGTTGGGTTCCCCAATTCATGCTTTCTTCCTCTTGCAGGGATTTCCAAGCCAAGCTGAGCACCTGAATCACCCACAGAACTTCTAAAAAAAAAAAAAATACAGATTTGCTCCCACAGAGATGGATCTATGTTTTCTAAATTCCCTGGTTGACTCAGAAGAACAGCTGTTTCTCTGCTTACGTGTGGGAGAGTAGTCTGAAATGAACATTCTAAGAGAGCAGACAGCCCTAGCGGGAACTTAACCCCCATTTGTCTTTTCTGCATGTGCCCTGTTCACGGAGGGGCATGACGAGGTGACTACTGAGCCACATTAGCAAGGAATGAAAGATAAACTTTCTCCTTCTTGGAGAAAACTGAATGCATCCGGGCTGCTGGGCCAGCCAGAACATGTGTGAACAGAACCCGACGTGAGGACCAGCTCCAAGGCTGCTGTCACCGCTAGCCTGGATGCCAGCATCTCCCACCTCACCGCCTGCCACAGAAGCAAGGCGCAAGCACTCTGAATTCTTCAACGACCTGGGGATAGGAGATACTTGATTTGAGCTCATCTGGTGGGTGGCAGCTAAGCCCAGTTCTCATTTGATTTGGGAAGTGAAGAAATGGGACATTACCTCCATCTCCAGATTGTAGAGGGGCTTGTACCTGGCTACCGGCTTGAAATGCTTGAAATGTGCCTACAAAAAAGGAAAATACCATCTCCCCAAACTACTCCTCAGAGGTAGCTCTGGAAAGAGGCTGAACTACACAAACTTTTCATCTTTGTAAGTTGTGACGATAGATCTTTGTATACCTGTACCCAGTCTTTCTGTTTTCAAATGCCACTGGCTAGACAAAGGGAGCTGGAACACTTCTGCTTTGGGACTCAAGTCGGGGGGACGGGGATCAAGTAGGCATTGCAGAAGAGCCCCAGACAGAGCCTGCTTGTACACACACGGGTGGTACTTGGTAGTGGGTTAATTTACCCACGGTGTTCATACAACCAAGGAGGCAAAGAACCCATAAAGAGCAGGCCTAGTGCCCACTGAGAGGCACACCCCCCTTCAGTAGGCTCAGCTTCAATGTTGGAGGTGAATATCTTGCATGAGAATTTAGTGACAATTAACATGCGTCTGTGCATTTATGACTAGAAACTTTTTCTCAAGCTTACACTCACCAGGACAACTCCATTATAAATTATGTTTACACTGGAGAATTTATGTTTCCTACAATGTCAGAGGTGGGAAAGAACTTACAGATTCTCTCATCCTCCCTCTTTTTCTTACAAATGAGAACACCAAAGCTTAAAAGGTAAACCAACTAGCCTAATACACAATAACCAGTCATAAACAAATGCCCACATATGTTGGTAAGAGTAAAATCCATTTTACTCACAGCCTTAAAAATTAGGGCTTCATTAGCATAGAATGAAGATCACCTTGCAGTGTTTCTTGATCTTTAGTGTGCATAGCAATAACTCCCCACTCCTGGACCTGGTCACAGTGCAGAATCCGATTCAGTAGGTCCGGGCTGGGCCTGAGATTCTGCGTTTATAACAAGCTCCCAGGCGGCACCCAAGTTGCTGGCCTACACTTTTGGCTATCAGGTGTTTACAGGTGTGTGAAAGGGAGCCTCTGGCAGAAAGGTATGCAATACTTTCCATCGAGAATTAGTCCTTCCTGATATGGTAAAGAGCTCCCATCAGAGAACTCCTTGGCTATGGTTGAGGTGAATGAAATTTCTTCTAAGTTCTCCTTTCAGAAAAAAAGTAAAACTAAGAGGATGGATCATTTAAATGTCTTCTCTTTGTGTAAATGCACGAATTGGACTTCCGTGTGCCCTTGGCAGGGGAAACTTCTCATGATTAAGACAGATCACATCTGCATCTCCCACTCAGTCTGAGCTTTGCTTCCTCTTGAGTCAAAATCAACATTGCAAAACTGCAATCAGGCAGCTGGCAAAATGCTCCCAGGAAATACAGGTGCTGGCTTTCTCTCGTAACAAGTTCCCGTCCCTGAGCCACGGCATTCTCTCCGACCGGCATTCATTCATGGGTTTCTCAATCTTGGCACTGGTGACATTCTGGGACACGTCATTTGTTGTGGGGAGCTGTTCTATGCATTGTAGGATGTTTGGCAACATCTCTGGGCTCTAGTCATGTCTTGGGTAAGGTATTTAGTATTATAGACTGCATGGCTTAAACAATACACATTTATTTCTCACAGTTCAGGAGGCCAGAGGACAATGACTAGGGTGCCAACATGGTTGAGTTTTTGGTAAAGGTCCTCTTCCTGGTTTAGGGACTAATGTCTTCTCATTGTATCCTCATATGACAGAAAGAGAGAGCTAGCTGTTTCTCTTCCTATCCCATTGTAGAGGTTTCATGACCTAATTACCTCCCAAAGGACCTATCTCCAAACACCATCAATCTAATGTAAATGAATAAGGTATGTGAACATATGGATCCTGACAGGACACAATCAGTCCACGGCAACCCACTGGATGTCTGTGGCCCCATACCACCAGTTGTGACCACCATGAATGTCTTCAGATATTGATAAATATCCCCTAGGAGGCAAAATCAGCCCCCAGTTGAAAACCACTGCCTTAAAAAATAATCCCATGTTGGAAAAGACAACTAACTTAAAACACAGTTACATAATTTTAGATGGGAAAGGAGTCTTGTTGCTCTTCTGTATTTTGGGGTCACACACTGACATTAGGTTACGAAGACCGTTACTAGGATCAGGCACAATTCTTTCTGGTCAAATGGTGAATTAAGGTATTCCATTTTTCAATGGCACAAACTTCGGTTAAGTGCAATCTCAGATTCCTTATCTGAGTCTTTAATGCTGTGCTGGGTGCGCGAAGAAATCAATACTTTTCTCCACTGTCACCAGTACAAGCTTAGAAAAGGGGAGATGAGAGCTACGGCTAGGCTCCACCATGTCCCTACAGCAGGGACCAACCCAGCTGGGTCATGTGTCAAGTACTCATGCGCAAACTTCACTTCTAGCTAAACTCCCCACCCCCTACTCTGAGCTTCTTAGCCATCTAGCTAAATTCCAGAGCCGTTTGTATTTACTTTCAGTGACAGTAGGTCAGCTTACAATATGCTCCACGTGATTCTGAGATAGGCCTTCTCACTGCAGGGTTCGTGAAAATGTTTTTACTAATACCTTATTGACAAAACGGAGAGAGAGAGCGCGCGCACGGCAGAGCGAGGGCAATTTATCAGGGATTTGCCTTTTGGCAAATGCTCAACAACAATGATTTACGGAAGTGACCACTTGTTAGATTTGTTACCTCACTGTTAAAAGACCTCTGAGGTAACACACATATTAAGTACTTAAAAACTCATTTCACGTTCAGAGATTCTCTAACATTACTAAAACGTGATGGCCTAGAAGCATGTCAGTGTCAACCCAAATTATTTATGGTAGCTAACATTAAGAGCTTGAGGCCCTGGCACAGGGCCAAAGTGGAAGGGCCCTTTTCCTCCTCCTCCTCTACTGGACAAAGGGGGACCGCCTGCCTCTCTGAGCTCTCCACAAGGGATGACATCCATTGCCTCCCACCGCGTACCGTCTGCCGCCCCACAGCTGCCACCGCCTCCGTTCACACTCAGCTAATATTTCTTGTACACCTACCACGCGCCAGAAACGGACTCAGGCACTTCTCCATAATTTATCTTAAGTTTCGTAAAATATCTGGACACCACTGCAGAATATAAGGAAAAGCCCAGAGGTTAGAATGCCAAACCTATTTAAGAGTTCTTTGTGCTCAAAAAAAAAAAAAAAAAATTATTTTCATTTTCCCATTTTTGATCTTACTTATTTTTTATCATTTCTCTCCTTCCTCGATTTCTTTATGCAATAAATGTACTCCACAACATTTTGAAGCAACTAACAGTTTTCGAGGTCGACTCACTTTTGAGATGTTCTAGGATGGCTCAACATTTAAGATGTATGAAGTAAATTGGCCCCTGATAAACGAAACACGCTTGGGAAAAGGACTAGCCACCTTTTATCTTATTTTTAATTTTGAATCTTTCATTAGGTTACATAGCAGTAGACGACCAGAAAAGTCTTTATGGTTGGCTAACAATGAACAGAACGGAATGGTGAAGGAAACTTTTTGTGTTACCCAGAAACCATGACTAACTCCGTAAAGCTGGAAAAGTGAGGCGTTACAAGTTTATCAATTCTAATGAGCGTTGCCAAAAATCTGGGCAGTGTATCTCAAGACAAGACTGAGATGTGGGGTGGGGAGGAGAGAGAAAGGCGGTGATGAAGACTTTGCAGCAAGTAGCTTTTGTCCTCCACCCTGCCCCTCCCCATGGGTCCTGCCCAGTGGAGGCAAGCCTGGTGAAAGGTGGTTCTATTCTAAGACAGTCACTCCTAGATATTAGCAATGCCTACCAAAAAGGAAGATCTAAGACCAACACTTCACTTGTCTTAGCTCACTCATCATGTATTTAGGTGGCAGGGGAAGGGGATTGAAGAGCAAAGGATTACGTCACATCCTTCAACGACAGCCCAGGAGATGAGGATAAGGACATTTATGTTGCCAAGTGTCATTTATCGCTAAGAATAAAGAAGTGCTTGCTTCATCGCCATAGGTCCTCAACCTAGAATGATTCTAAACCATACTTGATGCCAAGTCCCTCCCCAGACAAATTGAAATCAGGAAATCTAGGGGAGAAGCCAAAAAAGTATTTTTAGAAACCACTCCAGTGATTCTATATGCCATCAGGCTTGGTCATCATTGTAAGCAAAAGAAGCTCAGGGCACCTGTCCAAGGGCTAAGCTCAGTGGTGTGGACTAAAAATACTTGATAAAGTCAATTTCAGTCTTATGCTGGGAGGGAATCTGCATCCTGGCGCTATTCTTTAGCTTGCTAGTCCTACAACCTTGGCCTCTGGGGCTCCAACTTTTGTCTTCAAAGTGGCATTAGTGATACCCATCTACCCTCTGATTGCTGTGAAGAAGAAGATAATCCACGCAAGCCATGAACTGTTCCTGGTCATGTTTAAGGGTTCCAGAATGAGCTGATACTAGTATAAATTTATCTTGGAAATTTACACTGAAATAATGCCATGTATGAAGTTCTTTTGGGGTTTTCAAGCCCTTCATAAATGTATTTTATTTCAGCTGTATTGCAGTATCCAAACACCCATGCCAGTTTGACCTGCTGCTCATCAGATTTTTCTCCATAGCAGAAAAAGCTGTGCTTCCTCTGAGCAACTAGTCTGTTTCCATTTTTCTTTTACTTTAGTTTGGATACTGTGAATCTTGCCATCAATTTCTCTCTTTGGTTTATCAGTTAGAAAATTAATGTGACCCCTATCTTAGAACTAAATAAAACTGGCTTTACTATTGCCTCGCTTTTTTCCCTTCCTTGAAATCTGAGCTTTGACTTTATACTTTTACCTAACTTCCATGTACATTTTACACATATAACATTTTACATACTTCTACAACATCTGTTTTTGTAAGTTGACTCAAGTGCTTCGTGCAGTGAAACCAAATTAAGTTAATTACGTTACAAGCACTTTTCTATGATGAGAGCCAGACAATAGGTTATTTGCTTAACTGAAAAATGCAGTGAAATGCAAAAAGTCATGGAAACTTGATGTATATATATCTTGGGCTTTTTTTTTTTTAATGTAAAACATATACGTTGCATCTTTTAATTGATCTTTTGATAGGGAGCCAAGCCCTTGTCTTTAGACATAGAAATTTACCTTCTCAAAAAGATGGCACTTGACACTATCTTCCTTGTTATCTATTACATCAATTAACTATGAGACCCATACTTTTTAAAAATTTATTTGAGAGAGAAAGCAGGGAGATGGGAGGGGCAGAGAGAGTCTTAAGCAGACTCCTCGCTGAGCACGGAGCCCAAGGCGGGGCTTGATCTCAGAACCCTGAGATCACGACCTAAGCGGAAACCAACAGTTGGAGGCTTAATCGACTGAGCCCCCCCAGGTGCCCCTAGACCCATTTTTTAATGGAATGAGAACTCGGAGACACCTGAAAAGAAAGCAGAGTGCAGAATCTTTCTAGAAATGTTACTGTTTTCCTTCCTGATCACTAACAACTCTCTTGCCCACTCTCACTCAGAAGTATTTTTTTTAATAATTTTTTTAAAAGAGTTTATTTATTTGAGAGAGATGGACTACGAGTAGGGGGAGTGGCAGAGAGAGAAGGACAAGCAGAATCTGCGCTGAGGGCAAAGCCCCCCAGCGCCTCAATCCCAAAAGCCCAAGACCATAACCTGAGCCGAAATCAGGAGTCCAATGCCTAACCAATTCAGCCACCCAGGCGCCCCCAAAAGTATTTTTTTTAACGACGCCCTTTCTCAAAGCATTTTAAAAGGTGCTTTTTAAAAAGGTTTTATTTATTTATTTGAGAGCGAGAGCAAGCCAGAGAGAGCAAGTTAGAGAGCAGGAGCAGGGGGCCAGAGGCAAAGGGACAAGCAGACTCCCCACTGAGCAAGGAGCCTGCTGCCCATGCAGCTTGATCCCAGGACCCCAGGATCATGACCTGAGCTGAAGGCAGACCCTTAATCAACTGAGCCACCCAGGCACCTGAGCACTTTAAAAGTTTTAACCGAATTTTCATATGCCCAGTAAATGTCTTCCTTATTGCATTGATTTCATCTGTAACATTTGTAATTACAGGCTTATGACAAATAAAATCAACCTCAGTCAAGACACAACTCAACTGGTGGAAAGAGAAGTACATGAGGCCTACTAACTTAGTGGTCTGTGTTCTAGAGCTTTGGTCTGTCTAGAGTTTGGTATGTTTTAGATGCAATGGAGAGTCTTGTATAAATTGCTGACATAGAGAAATAGCTAAATGAATAGGCCCATATAAAATATATAGCTATTTTTGGCAATGAGAACATTCAGAAATATGTAAATATACACCCATGTGGAGGAACATGAGTGGGTTATCATGCATTTGTGGGTATAGATGTCTACGTGTGTGGGTGTGCCTGGGTTTTCCCAGGGAAGATCATTTCCTTCCCTCCCCCTCATGGCATTGTTCGTGCAAGGATGTGGCGATACCTTTCATTTGGTTGCCATTTCCAGAACTGATGCAACTTTAGTTTTTATATTGTTTTTTTCTATTTGCCATATAGTTCAGAAGGTGCTTCTTCAGCTGATATTTGCTGTTTTTTTAATATTCCTGGGACTATTTTAGACTTTTGCCAAAGTAAAAAAATATTGTAACAAGATAGCCTTGGTAGAGCACGTTCTTTCTCATCATGGCTCCCTTTAAATTTCTTGATTATTGTGCCTCAAATTATAAAATAAATAATTCTCCACTTAGGGGATTCACTTCATAAAATAATGGATCTCCTTCAACTAGCAGGTAGATGTAACATTGACTGAATGAAGTTTTGAACATTGACTAATGAAATTTTCATTTAGCAATGAAAACTAAATACCAAGAACTAAAGTTCTAGTTCTTTTGCAACCAAGAATTACATGTCGCAACACTTCACCTGAGACTTTCTAGGACTCTCCTAGAACAGGAGATCTAAGGGAGGGTGGGAGAAATGGTCTTGGTGCGGGACTGTGAATTCAAGTGAACTCACAATGAAAATTTTACTTAAATGAAAAGCACTTAAAGCTAAAGATTGTATCTAATGGCCATTAAATAAGTGGCCAACCGAGTTACATCTGTAGAAATGTATAACATTTTAGGTTTAAAATATCATGGAATTTGGACCAAGAATAGGCACCCATAGGACTATGTAATACCAACTGTCAAGTTGAAAAGGTAATTTGAAAGAAAGTTACCCAAGGGTACCAAATATTGAAGCACTCTCATATTCTCTCTACCAAACATTAGCACATATACCCTCTGATCCCTATCTACATTCACCACTTCCTATCTTAATGATTAGCATGACAAATCAAGGGCGCCTGGGTGGCTCAGTGGGTTAAAGCCTCTGCCTTCAGCTCAGGTCATGGTCTCAGGGTCCTGGGATCAAGCCCCACATCGGGCTCCCTGCTCAGCGGGGAGCCTGCTTCCCCCTCTCTCTCTGCCTGCCTCTCTGCCTACTTGTGATCTCTCTCTCTCTGTCAAATAAATAAATAAAATCTTAAAAAAAAAAAAAAATGACAAACCAAAAAGGAAGTTAGTGGAAATATAATAAACCATATTTAACCATTATTAAACATTATTCAGCCATATTTAACCACATTAAGTTCAATCACAAAGTTCAACTGGATAACCGCCAGTCCCTGAGTCAGCTCCAACCATGTGGTGACACCGAGGACTCAAGTGTTCTGAGAACCACTGGGCAGCTTGTCTAACTCTGTTGAATTCTTTTTGAATCATGTACCTCTTAGTTTAAAGGTTTTATGGTAAATCTGAAGATTTATCCCAAAACACTTTCTCCTAATGCTGCTTTCAACATGCTAACATTCCATGGGTAGTATATTTCTATTAATAATGTCTATTAATTGTAAGTTCATACATATACCCCCCAAACACTTTAAACATGGGGAGAAATGTGAGGGGTTCAGGCAAACTACATACAAAATAGCCAAGCATTTTAGTTTTCTTTCCTAGAGACAAAAGTATTAATATTAATGGTTAATGTTAAGTATTCATATTAAGGCAGAGCTGATCATTCTTCACAGAAGCAGTATCAACCAGATGAATAATTAACATTATTTGGATCAAAGCCTAATGAGTCAGTCACAGACTGAAGAATTAGAATGACCTGATCTTAGATCTTAGAATTTTAAGGCACAGAAACACCTTAAGAGCATTAGTCAAGCGCTGTTCTTCCCCTCCAGGAAATGCATTATAAGATCCAATGAGGTACAGGGAGTTAACACCAGAACTTAGATTTAAGTGTTTTTGTTGCTGTTGTTGTTGTTTTAGGAATAGAGAACAAGCTACACTTTACTACTACTTGGGTCACTGTTTGACATTGATGTCATGGCTCTTAATGCAATTCTCAAGTCACAAGGCATGGATTGCCTGTGAGTGTTCCCAGGGATGGGAGGGCTCTCCACAGCCCAAATCCATTCGGAGTTATTCAGTGCCTTTTAGAATTTAGAGACATACTACAGGTTACCTATGAAAGTTTTTTTTGCAATATTCTAGATGTCCAAATAGTTTGTCTCGATTTTACTAATACACATCACTGCTTTTGTTTATATCGTAATGATTTTATCTACATTTTCCCTTTGTTCCTTAATAAATCTGAAGAAGATATGTTAAGATAGTTCCAAAAAAGGAGTGTGTAGTATCTCATTTCTTTTACTGAAAGGTTCCAAAAATATGTTGACGACTGGTAGTTCAAAATTGTGTATTTGGATTTTACCAACTTTTGAAATAAACGTTGTATCTTGTTTGAGTTTGAGGTTCTCTTCTGTGTCTTTAAACATGTCCTTAAAAGTTCTTCTTATAAGAAAAAGATTGTAACTATGCGTAGTGTTGGCTGTAAAACAGACTTACTGTGATCATCTTACAACATATGCAAACACTGAATCAATGCTGTACACTGGAGACTTACGCCATGACAATCATGTTCCAATTAAAAGAAAAAAAGTATCACTGTACCATCTTCCCAGGAAGGCCCAAACAACTTTGCAATGGGCAGACCATCTCATCATATTCAGAGTCTTTAAAGGAAAAACCAACTTGGCATGTGTGTTTAAAATACTTCAATTTTAAGACAAGCCTAAAAAGAGATAGAACTTTCTAACTGCTGCAAGAATATGTAACTCACAACTTCAGGTTGTCTTGGAGGTGGCTTTTCCACTCTTGAGATTTAGAAAGTGAACCTGCTCACAGACATCTTCTGTGTATTTATTAATTTACTTAAAACAGTGTCGTCTATACATTTTGGTACAACTACACAATCAAAAGGCTAACCATGTATTTACCCTAAAGATACAAACGTAGTGATCTGAAGGGGCAGGTGCACCCGAATGTTTATAGCAACAATGTCCACAATAGCCAAACTGTGGAAAGAACCTAGATGTCCATCAACAGATGAATGGATAAAGAAGATGTGGTGTGTATATGTATAATTATACATATAATATACATATATTATATGTATAATATATATATAATTATATACACACACACAATGGAATACTATGCAGCCATCCAAACCCCCGAAATCTTGCCATTTGTAATGACGTGGGTGGAACTAGAGGGTATTATGCTAAGCAAAATAAGTCAATCAGAGAAAGACAATTATCATATGCTCTCTCTGATATGAGGAATTTGAGAGACAGGGCGGGGGGTCATGGGGGGAAGGGAGGGAAAAATGAAACAAGATGGGATCAGGAAGGAGACAAACCGTAAGAGACTCTTAATCTCAGGAAACAAACTGAGGGTTGCTGGGGGGTGGGAGGAGGGATAGGGTGGCCGAGTGATGGACATTGGGGAGGGTATGTGCTATGGTGAGTGCTGTGAATTGTGTAAGACTGAAGATTCACAGACCTGTACCCCTGGGGCAAATAATACATTATATGTTAATAAAAAATAATAATACATTTTTTTTAAAAAAAGGTTAATCATGAATGTGGTCAGTCCTTCCATGCGGGCTACAACTGTCCAGAGCTGTTCTGCTGAGTGAAGTCACTGATGGAAGGTTTTCAGTTGGAGAAAAAAAAAAACAAAAACAAAACTAAAAATCACCCATAGGGTTGTCTGTTTTACTAGATACACACAATAATCACCAATTCATCAGCGATTTCACAGCCAGGGCAGAATCTGAAATAATGGACTCATATTTGATGTTTAATTTATGCCGTTTACTACTTTATTTTGTTCACGTTTTCCAACTATTTTGATTAATTCTTTTAAGTTAAGATAAGTTCGGATAAATAACTTAAAGTTGTTTTTTGAATAGTGACTTTTCCCTGGCAACCTCTGTAAAATTAGATCCAAATCATCAACTTGTTTAATGATCCTATGATTTATGAAATTTCCACTATTTGAAGAACACTGCATTTTTATCACGCCCTCTGAAGGGCAAATCTTTTCCATTTATAATGTATGAACAGCAATGACCCTTTTTGGTACTTCAAAATCACAGTAAATACTTTGTCTCTTCTATTATACAAGATGTTAGTTTGATGTATTTTATTTTTTTTTATTAACTTGATTTACATGTAATCCAAGCTAACAGTTTTCTTTATTACTGTCCTACCAAGACTTTGTGAGGTCCTTTGGTCTTACAGAAAAAGCATACAGGTCTGTTTAATAAACTGCTTTAAACCGCAGACTCAATATGTTCAGAGAAGTAAAAAAACAAAAAAACAAAAAAACTTTTTTTTTTTTTTTTTAACAGCAGATGCATCTAAAGAAAACTCAGTGGACTGACATGTTTAATGTAAATGTTCTTACAACCCTTCAATTATAAAGTTCCTTCTAAGTGAGCCCCTTATGACTAAGTCTATCCTGCTTTTCATTAAAAGGTAAAGTCTGATATAACTTCAGAGGATCAGACAAATCCTAAAAATCCCTTAGGCAGAGCCAAACTAAAGGAAAATTTGCAGAAAGTGATTCCCCACCCCCCCACCCCATCTTCCTCCCAAACATCCATCTCTCCTTCTTCCATATCCCCAAAGGTGTACTTAATCTGAATCCCGCACACACTTCATTTTAATTTGGGGTTACAACTGCTCATAAAAATTTAGCCCTGTAGAGGTCAAGTCCTCTTCTTTGTTTTGCCAAAAAAGTTTGCAATTGTTGACTTTACATTATTTGCAAAGAAATAGCTTCTTTTTCCATAGACCTTCTGCATCTTTAGTAAATTAACCAGCTGTGTGGTTCTAATCACAATTCTCTCTGCTGCCACAGCAAACAACCAGTGTTTGGAGATTAAGTCAAATGGATTTAAATAAAAATAAATGGAGAGTAATTCTATATTGTGATTTCAAATGTATATCTACCCTTGGATTATTTATTAACCTCTTCTTATCAGAAAATGGACCAAAGACCAAAGACCAAAGTGCTTATTTCACTAGGAAGAAATGTGATGATTCAGTGAGTTGCTCCCCTATACAATCAATAGAAAGCAGATGTCTTCTTTTTCCTTCCTGGCAGTTGGTGCTGTATGTAAGATCACGTGTAGCATGTCTACATCTAAATGCGGATTCGTGTTGTTAGAAGTCATGTGTGAAGGACTGTTGCCTCACTTCTCTTTGATTTAAACACTAGGTAAGTGGGATGCTTTTCATTTATCCTCACTTTGAGCCAAAATAAATTCGCCCCCATCTCCGCAGGGCCATCAGGAGGGTCTAGATTTAGTTTCTTCAGTAAGTGTGCAACTTTAAATTATCGTTATGCTTTCAAAGAATATCTTACCTAGGTTAAATGAATTACTTCCCAAAGAAAACGGCAGGCCAAGATAAGAATGATCTATAAAATTGCCTGATTTAATCATACAGTTGACAAAGCCTGCCCTACTTGTTTTTTAGATTAAGACCTTACCTTTGTTACTGTAAGCAATCATGTTGCAAAACTGCCACCTAATACACATAGATGAAAGTGGTATTTTATGTTACCTTTTATTACTTATTAAAAATTAATCCATGTCAATTATAGATAAATAATATTACAGGTAAGTAAAGACAATAACAAAAACAAATCTGCAATCCCACCAGTAGGAAAGAAACATTATTAGTTAACCTTCTGATACACATGTTTCTAGGCATTAGGAGCTCATTCTGTCCCACGGCCTTTGCACTGACTTTTTTTCTGCTTAGAATGTTCCTCCCCAGATCGACATGAGCCCGCCTCATTTAGGTTTCAATTCAAATGTCCCCTCTGTAGCAAGGCCTCCCCTCTCACTGGTCTAGACAAAGTAGCCCCTCCCCAGCCTTCCAGTCACTATCACATCACCCTGTTCTAAATTTTCTATACTCCTTAACAGTAGCCCCAAATTTGTGGTTGTATTATGTTCCTCCACACTTTTCTGTCAGCTATCACCTTGGGAGCCTATAACCAGTATCAAGCACATTTTTGTTTTTCAGGAAATAATTTGTTGTGTGTTCACTAGGACTGACCATACCATGAACATTTTTGCATGTCAAAAAGTATTTTCCCGGATTATCGTGTGAGCCGCTAGCTATGTGTTTCTGGGTATATGCAGGTCATAAATTATTTTTAATCCTTCTGAAGTTGCAGGACGTTTTGGTCTTATCTAATTTTTCACTATGTTTGTCATGCACTGATAGGCATCTCGATAGCTACACTGGTGGGCACATCCGGCATTATTTCCTTATGGAAAATTCCTAGAAGAAAGATGGCTATATTAAAGAGTATGGTTGTTCTAAAGCCTCTGGCAGTATGCGATAGATTATGCTACAGAAATATGCAACCAATCAACATTCCCGCTAATGATGTAGGAAAGTGCTCATTTATTACACCCTTGCCAATCTCTGAGTATTGTCATTTAAAAATCCTTGCTGGTGCTATTTTTAATGTAAAAATGGAGTTACAATTACAAATATTTCATGTGCATGTTCGTATCAAGCCAGCATTGAGGGAAAGTGATCGCAGTAAGCCTCACTATCGTTGTAGGGCCTTCATTACGGCACGCTTTTAACTGAGTATCTTCCCACTGTCAACCATGCTCTTGTTGGTTTTATACATCTTTCTTTATTAAGTGCAAAACTGAGGATGAATTTAATTGTCTCCAAATGGGCTGCTTTAATCTGCAAATATTAGTCAACGCATTTAAGTCCAGTCATGTTCTAAATACGGATCTCATTTTTGTTTATATCTAGAAATTTTCCAAGAAGAAATCATCTGAGTCTAGAAACCAAATTTGTTTGGCTATGGCGTTTAGAAATTATTGCTCAATATCTGAAACTCTTCAGTAAGAAGTGCAGAAACACTAATACCACCTGAAAATTACAAGTGTTTAATGAGAATATTAAGTCTATTTCCCGACAAACCTGAGCAGAAACAGAATGGGATAGATTAGGTGAGTTCTCGTGTACCCACTGTTGCTTAGTAGTTCACTGACTTAGGAAGAAAAAAAAAAGCACTTATTTAAAGACTAAGTTGAGCTCTAACTCTGTAGAAGATCATACATGGAAGACACCGAGAAGATTCACAATTTAATCTTGAACCCAAACATGGCGTTAACTACTAAAAATAATTTCCTAACACGAATAAGAATACTGAGTGATCTTAAAGCAGGATACGACAGGTGGAAATTCTAGGTCCTAAAGAGAACAAGAACAAAGCAAGAACAATAGTTACAGTGGGCCACTCTGAAAAGGCAGACCCAGAACATGAACTGGGTAGAGAAATCAGCATTTCAGTCAAAAAGATGAGTGGAAGGACAAAGAGGTTCCTTGACCAAAGTTGGAAATATGGGTAGGAGTATTGGTTCATGAGATGGACGACAGAGCACCATGTAGGCGTGCACATGGAGAAGACTGGGGAAGCTGGATGCAGGCAGACCCCAGAGGATGTTAGCTGCTCACGTGAGCGAGTTCACAGAGAAGGCTACCCTCCCCATTAGGGAAATCCTCCATTTTTGCTGGCTCAGTTCCCTCCTCTCTTTGTCCTAGTATTAACTTCTTCTGCCCTAAATGATAACTACTTCTATTCTTCACCAGTCCTCGGCTGAATTCCTAACTGCATGAGGGCAGATATCATGCCCTTCTTTCTTAAATCAAATGTTTCAATAGTGTCCCCTCTTTTAAAAAACACACAATCATTATACTATGTTAGAAATATAAAGTCAAAGATTTCTTCCTGCTCTACCAACTAAAAGACATCTATTTACATTGTTTGATGCTTACTTTCAGCCTTTTTTACCTCAGGAATTTTTATCATGACCTTGCTAAATATAAACTTTTATCTATTTTAAGTGTACTAATAGCAAATATCTGTTAAGTGCTTGCAAGGAGTCAAGTACTGCTTTAAGTTTATTCATGTATTAAAGGTCTTCACAAGAACCATATGATGTACTCAGCGTTTTTCTCCCCCTTGATGAAGAAAATGGCCCAGAGAAGTTATGTCACTTTGCCTAAGGACAAACAACTAATATGGCGGGGGCGGGGGGTGGGATTTGAAAAAGGCAAGCTGCAGATACCTGCTTTCTAAAACACTCACTCAATTTTTTTTTTTTTTTAACTTCCATTGGCTAATTTCATGGGTAAATATTATTGTGGGTAAATAGCTTGAATGAACAGTTCCATAATACAATATGCCTGCTGGAATTTCTACACACGATATCTGTGTTTGATAGTTTAGTCCTCTATTTCAGTTATTTCCAGAAATAGACAAGTTTATAAAAGTTTAAACTTTTGCTTTTTCCATTGTGACGACTTCTACACCTTTTAAATCTAGGAGCCCTTGTTTCTTCAGTTATTAAATCTATTTCTTTTTTTTAAGTATATGCAGTTGTTCTAATATTTCTTATTCTACCTCTAATCAATTTATCAATTTGATAGTATAACTGAGAAAAGACCATCATTTGAAAAAAATGTATTTTCTCTAAATATTTAACCAGTTAACTCGAGGAGCTAAGAGTCATACATGTGCATTGTGGGAGCTTACGAGCCTTACAGAATCTAGCCTTAACATAAAAGCTTATTATTCTTGGCCCAGGACTTCTGCTTTGTGCCATTGGCTGTGATTTGATGAAACAAACTAAAGTCACCAATACTGAGAGTAACTCGACCTGAAGCAGGGCCCTATTGATTATCCCAGCTTAGGCTTTGCCTTTAGAGAAAAGGGAACATCACTTTTCTTTCAAAAGATGAAATAAAATACCTGAAAACTATTTTTATATTTTTTAAGAAAATAATATGTGATGCAATGGGCAGTTTTGTCATCAGTCTTTGAGTTTCCTTTTATTATCTCATGCTGTAGCAAATAGATCTCCAGGCTACAGCACAATTCAGTCACGTTGGATTCAACATTCATGCCAAACCAGGATAAACTTTTGCCAAATAAAAGCCTCACGGCTAATACTGAAACACTGACTTGAGTATTTTAAATAATATTTAGGGTCAAGTTTACTAATACTCTATTTGAAGTACACAAAAAATTTAAAACCAGTTAGGTGTCTAGTTCAAATATTGTGAGCACTATAAACATGTGTGAACTACATGCAATATTTACTAGTATGGCATATTTTTATTAAGTGTGACTATAAAGCAATAGATCACATTTAAATACTTTGAGATATGATAGCATCATTTTATAGTGATTATTCTGAAAGCACAATACTCCCTTGCATATAAGTTCTAAAATCTTTGTTAAGAAGTTATTTTATACAAATATCACATCACATATACAAAAGAAACTTCTAATTTTAACTCTTAATTATTCCCACCAGTTCTCCAAATATTTTACCCACATTCTTTTATAGTAAGAAGCCATGCAAGGCAAAATATTTTGCCAACAATGTATTAATAATTCCGGGTAAGCAAATGAAGAAAAAGCCCTATTCCTCATCAGAAACAAAACAAAAAACCTAAAATGTTTTAATTCTGAAATTGAAAGGCTACATATACTCTGAAGAATGGAGGAGAAAATAGATTTCTTATAACTCAGTAAAGTTAGAATTTTATATTAGATAAAATTAAATCATAATTTTCTATTAGATACCTAGACAGAGCCAATTATTTTTAATAAGAATGGTATAAATAATTATGAAAATACTCCCACATAGAACACATTCCCAGATGCACACATATAACACCCACATAAATACATAAAGACTTTGTACTTAGAAAGACAATGAATGAAAGATCAACTTAGTTCTGACATTTGTTGAATGATTTCCAGTCAGAAGTCTTTCTCAAAAAAGTGCTCTCTGATGGCAGAAAATTTCTATCAGCAATTTGTTGACAGAAATTTTCATTTGAAATATAGGTACCAAAATTCATTCTTCTAGTGCAGTCTGACTCATTCTCCCTGTGGGCAACTGCTTTCTGTATTTCTAAGACATTCGTTTCCGAAGAAATTTATGATTTAAAATGACACACGTTCTTTCTCCATCTTGTTTCCCCTAAAATATTGCTCCGACTTCCAAGTTGAGTTGATTTAGGGCTGGAAGCCCTTTGAGCAGTGTACTGGGGCCGGTTTTCTGCTCCATAGTAAATAAACAAGTTTTTGTTTTTGTTTGTTTTTGTTTTTGTTTATGTATCCTGCAATGATACCATCATCTTTCAAAAAAAAAACCCCAAAAAACGGAAAACCCAAAAGACTCCACTCCAAGACGGCTAGAACTCATCCAGGAATTCAGTAAAGTGTCAGGATATAAAAATCAATGCACAGAAATCAGTTGCACTTCTATACACCAACAGCAAGACAGAAGAAAGAGAAATTAAGGAGTCGATCCCATTCACGATTGCACCCAAAACCGTAAGATACCTAGGAATAAACCTAACCAAAGAGGTAAGGAATCTGTACTCAGAAAATTATAAAGTGCTAATGAAAGAAACTGAGGAAAACACAAAGAAATGGAAAACCGTTCCATGCTCATGGATTGGAAAAACAAATATTGTGAAAATGTCTATGCTACCTAAAGCAATCTACACAATTTAATGCAATCCCGATCAAAATGCCATCAATTTTTATCAATGAAATGGAACAAATAATCCTAAAATTTATATGGAACCAGAAAAGACCATGAAAAGCCAGAGGAATGTTGAAAAAGAAAACCAAAGTTGGCGGCATCATAATTCCAGACCTCAAGCTCTATTACAAAGCTGTAATCATCAAGACAGTGTGGTAGTGGCACAAAAACAGACACATAGATCAATGGAACAGAACAGAGAGCCCAGAAATGGACCCTCAACTCTATGGTCAACTAATCTTTGACAAGGCAGGAAAGAATATCCAATGGAAAAAAGACAGTCTCTTCAACAAATGGTGTTGGGAAAATTGGACAGCCACATGCAGAAGAATGAAACTGGACCATTTCCTTACACCACACACAAAAATAGACTCAAAACGGATGAAAGACCTCAATGTGAGACAGGAATCCATCAAAATCCTTGAGAACACAGGAAGCAACCTCTTCGAC
>CM052887.1:42507483-42651452 GCA_028534135.1 Potos flavus
TGCTAAGCGAAATAAGTCAATCAGAGAAAGACAATTACCATATGATCTCTCTGATATGAAGAATTTGAGAGGCGGGCGGGGGGTCGTGGGGGTGGGGGAGGGAAATGAAACAGGATGGGATCAGGAAAGAGACAAACCATAAGAGACTCCCAAACTCACGAAACAAACTGAGGGTGGCTGGGGGGTAGGGGCAGGTAGGGATAGGGTGGTTGGGTTATGGACATTGGGGAGGGTATGTGCTATGGTAAGTGCTGTGAAATGTGAAAGCCTGATGAGTCACAGACATGTACCCTGGGGCAAATAATACATTATGTGTTAAAAAAAAAAAACAAAAAAAAAAACAATCTTTTGCTGCCATCTTCTGAAGTTTACATTCTATCCTCAAGTTTTATATTCATGTTTTATCCAGATTACTTTTTCTATCAAGGTCTCATGATTTTCAAATTAACCTGCGTCTTTGTTTACTGTATCGTCTGCCTCTATAAAGCAGAAAACACATCCCATGTGAGCAAGGGCTCAGTCTTATCTACTACTGTTTTCCAGTGCTTGGCTAGTAAACATTTATTTAACGAAGGAAAACGTGCCTTTATTCCAATGATGTAGCATTTTCGAAGCACTGTATATGGTTTGTCCTATTCCCATTGCCCATTCTTAACTATTATCAGAATTCTTCACTTGGGATGCCTGAACACGATGCTTTTTTTCCTAAATCGCAGCCCCTCTTTACCACAGACAAACCATGTGTAAGTATGATCCAGGGACCCTGGGAAGTTCCTGAGATCCTTTTCCGCAGGTTCATGATGTCTAACTATTTTCATAATACCAAGATGCTATTTACCGTTTTTCGTCTGTTTTCTCCTAAGTGCACAATGGAGTTTTCCAGAGGCTACATGAGACATGATAACATCATTCCTCTGATGCCTAAAGAAACACACTTACATATTTGTGTTTTAAAAATATCTGTCTTAGTATGTTAAATATTAATAGCTGAAACCCGCATTAACGGGTCTTCCCACATGATGGTTACACATGGTTTTAAGGAATACCCTGTCCATGTTCCAAATAAGCAACTCATAAGTGGACCATAGAAATAGCATTCATGAACACTCGATCTCCTGTTTATGAATGGAACAGTTGTTAAATGAGACCTTCTCTGTTGTCGAAATCCAGCAGAGAGCCCTAAAACCCATCCGATGCCAAGAAACCCAAGATCTTAAGTGGAGAGGCATGACTGCACATACGGAATTGCACAGCTGACAATCTATATCCAGATACACAGAACAAATCCTTGAATGAAGAAGGCAGTGATTAATAACTTTGAAGTAGTAAACGTGGTACATATTTCTCCCATGGGGGAGAGGAAAGGAATTCTTCCCATTCATCTCAAATCAAGTGAAGGGAACTTTCAAAGAACCACTGGAGAATTTGTCATTTCTCTTCAAGTATGGGGCTTGGGACCAGTCTAAAAATAGTCCAGAGTAAAAATTTGGCAGTATTTTGAGAAGGCAAAGAGAGAAAGGGCTTCCCTTCATCCAATGATTAATGAAAGATACAGGTTTTCTATGGGCTAGATAGGGAGCCGGTTGCAAGCTCTCTTGAAAAGGAAGAGGCCTTCTGGCTGTAAACACAAAAACACCCGTTACGGAAACTGAGGGAGTGTGTAAGCCCAGAGGTGCTCCAGGTAAAGGCAGCAGCAAGTCTCAGAGGGGGAGGGGTTCAAGGCTCAAGGAACTCTAAGGTCTCCCACGGAAAAGTCAGCTTTTCTACCTGCTGTAACTAGAGGGTATCAGTAACGTACTAACTGTACTGGTCAAGAAAGACTTCCCTTCACTTTCCTCTTCTTTTCCCTGCCCTCCTTTGGCCACCAGCAAATGCAGCTAGAAAGAGGTGTCTCAAGAGACAGGAACAGTCAACTGCCTTTTCCCATTCAAGATTTCCACCTGTGGGAGATTTGGACGAACGTGGCCAAAAGGTATGAATTTCCAGCAATAAGACAAATAAGCACTGGGGATGTAATGTACAACATGAAGGCGGGAGTTAACACTGACGTATGGCGTATTTGTAAGTCGCTAAGAGAAAAGATCCTAAAATTTCTCATCACAAGAACTACCTGACTGAGATGATGGATATTAACTTACAGTGGAAATCATTTTGTAATACATATAAGTCAAATCGTTATGCTCTACACCTTAAACTTGCACAGTGCTGTCAGTTCCATTTCGATAAAACTGGAGAAAAAAAAAAAAGCAGGCACATTTGACTCACTGGTGAATTCTACCAGTTAAGGAAGGTGGTCAACTCTTCCAGAAATAGAAGAGGAAGAATCCCTCCTCAAATTATTTTATAAGGCCAGCATTTCCTTTTTACCCAAACTAGACAAAGACAAAAAGAAAAAGTAACTTCTAATACCACAAACCTACTCATTATAAGTTCTAAAATTGGAAATTCTCACATACGGCTGATAGGAATACAAAATGGTAAGCCACTTTGAAAAATATTTTGGCATTTTCTTACAGAAGTGTATACTTTTATGACCCAGCAATTCCACTCCTAGATATTAAACCAAGAGAACTGAAAACACTTCTACAAAAACACCTAGAGGTGAACGCTCATAGCATCTTCGTTTCATAATAGCCAAAAACTAGAAACAACCCAAGTGTTCATCAACTAGTAAATGGATCAACAAGCTGAGGTCCATTATACAGTAGCATACTACTTAGCAATGAGAAGTGCATACTGGATTATGCAATAACCTGGATTCACATCCAAAGCATTATGCTAGAGGAAAAATCCCAGCCCCCAAAAAAATACATACTGTGTGATTTCATTTGTAGAACATTGTACACAAGGCAAAACTATAAAGACAGAAATCTGATCGGGGTTGAGAGGGACTGGGAGAAGGAAGAGATCACAAAGGAGCAAGAAAAAGCTCTTTGTTACAGGGGAAATGTTCTATAACTTGAGAATGATGGTTGTTAAAAATCAACCAACTGTATACTTAAGCACAGTAAACTTTATTTTATATACATTAGAACTCAATGACCCTGAAATAAAGATAACTCTGGATGAAAGTGTGTATTGAAAATTGAAAAAAATTCCCCACCCAGTGAAGACAGAAATTATAAAATGGATGATAGCTTCGAATTTTGATAATACATGGAATAAGGCCTTTTAATACCCAGAAAACAAGACTACTTGGGTAAGCTATCAGATATACAGAAGATTCCATACAGGAGTGAGAAGATGAAGTCCACAGAGATCTGACTACCTTGGGACAAAAGTTTACGGGGGGAAAGGGTATTTTCCTCTAGGAAATATGAAAGGCGTTTTGGTCATGTGTTCAAGTAGAAATGTTGGAGACATGCTAACTCCTGATAAATGTCACAACTTTCTAATCTTAGCTTTCAATGACCTTCACCTCTCTTTCCATCATTATCTCTTGAAACACTTCCCCCTGCAAGTTCTACGACTCCTACCCCCCATCTGTCCCACTCTTATGCATACCTATATGTGATTTCCTCCTTCTAAAATGTTCTTCCTATTTTTACCATTGGAAATCTCTTGTGACTTTCAAGGTTAACTTCAAAAGCTTTCATAAAGCACCTAAGGAGAAACAGCTGGGATGCCTAATCCTAAAATTGTTTACGAGCTGCCAGTGGCATATGATGCCATCTTCGGATGATTTCTGAGGGTTATTTTCATGGGATTCACTCAAAAAAAAAAAAAATAGGCTCCTGATCTCCAGATAGGGATTAGTAACATATCTTGAACACTCCTGTGCTCTCCACACAGAGCTGGGACATTTGTACTTCACCAACAGCCCCTATCCCTTTATTCTAATACACAAAGAGTAACAGGTACCCCCATTACAAAAGGTCCTACCATAGCTGCTGCTTCACAGCAGCTTTATGGGAATGTTCCCATAAAGACCATGTCTGTGATAGATGGAAAAGAGCACACAAAAAGATTTAAACCCTTCCATCCTCCCATAGAATGAATGAATGAATGCTCTACTAAGATACTCATAGTATCTTAAATAAGCATGTTTGAGGAATTCATTTCCTGTCCCATACTCATTGTCATATTATTCTTCCATCTTTGGAGAAGGTGGTTTTATTGACTAATTCATGATTTGGTGTTGGTTATGAGAATGGAAATAGTTAACTCTTCCCTGCGGATGAGAGAGTGACATTAACAAAGCCTTTTCCTGGGGCACTTGGGTGGCTCAGTGGGTTGGACCTCTGCCTTCGGCTCAGGTCATGATCTCAGGGTCCTGGGATCGAGCCCCGCATCAGGTTCTCTGCTCAGCAGGGAGCCTGCTTCCCCCTCTCTCTCTGCCTGCCTCTCTGCCTACTTGTGATCTCTCCCTCTCTGTCAAATAAATAAATCTTTAAAAAAACAAAACAAAACAAAGCCTTTTCCTGATCACTACCTGAAACAGAAATATTTTACTTCTAAGATTTATTTTGCCTATAGAATTGTTATGGCCATCTGCCTACATGGGAGGCCATGAGAACATAAATTCTACAAAAGCAGGGTCCGTCTTTTCTACTAATATTTGTATCCTCTGTAAACACCAGCACATAGGAGGTATTCACTAAATATTTATCAATGTTAAAGTAACTGAAATATTGCTATATTGCAATCTGTCTTGAATATAACTTAAGGTATGACTTTCTTGAACTACATTAAGAGGTTCATTTATTCATGTTTCCAGGGACCCTTCTCTATAAAATCATCTCCGTTTAAGACTCTCTTAATATATGCATCCTTAAAAGATTGTTGTAGGATTCAATGTGGCAAGTCGCTTATCACCTCATTACATACAGCATTTAGAAAGTCTGTTATCCATTGTAAAAGTTCTTGTGAAAGTACATAGGCCAATTTCATTCTACAACTCTTTTGCCAAGTTCAAAACCACAATATCTTAGCAGCTTTTATTTTTCTTCCAAACACCATAAGTTATTACACTATATGATGCATTGCATACTTGCCAAAGCATTTCAACCAGATTTTTTTTTTGTTACACAAGCGCAAAAGCATCCACTGCTAATAAAGTATTTTTCTTTCTACTTTAACATAAATTGAAAGAACCAGTGCATGTTTCTATGCCCCTGGATAGGGGGGAAAAAAAAAGCAAATCACTAACATTTGAAAAGTGTTGTGCCAAGCCAAGATTGTGAGACGTGTTTCTCAAATGAAATAAATTTTTTCCTAAGTATAATTTACCTATCAGTATGCAAGTTTTATAATAATCTAAAATGTGTTGTTTATGGATCCAACACAATGACTATGGTTTTGTTGTAGGATTTTTTGCTTGTTTTTCAAAAATGTAGTAAATTTCAATCAGTATCTTGCTTCTTGTTTTGTTTGCCCAGCTATAGGTTTAATAAAGCTATGTGTCTGAATTTTTAAAATTGAAATACACACTCATACAGGTATTTCAACAATTTGAGAATTTTTCTCAACCATCTAAAAATAATGAAAATTTTATCAGCAAATGTAGCTTAACAAGCTATGCTGTGCTCCAAATTCTGCCTAAAGATTCTGCATAATGTTCTACTAGGTTTTTTTAATACTTGCATCATTAATTGATTAGTTGGAGAAGGAGGCTTATCACAAGAGAATAATCAAGGATTATGGAACTTGTAATAATGGGAGAGCTGGCAACAGGAAAAGCTCCATACTAAGGAAGACGTACAAGATGGTGTTAAGACAAGAGAAGCCATTCAGAGAATGTGTCAGCAGGGTATCAAGAGTTGTTTTTTTGTTTTCCAAAGACTCACTCGAAAATGTTCGCGATGTAGCAAGGAATCTTATTTGTGAATTAATATGGCAAATGAAATGTGTAAAATGATCCAACTCACATTTTTCAATGAAATGATACAAATATTCTCTACCATTTTTCAGAGCCTATTAAGGGATGGATGTTCTTTTTTGTGCCTTAGTAAGTAGCAGCCATCACCATGACCTTTTAAAATGTGACATTTTAAGAGTGACTGTTTTGTAGAGTATCTAGAGCTAACGGCAGGATCAATAGGACACCAAAATAACTAGCCAGAAATGAGGAATTTGGCCAACCTGCTCCTTGGTCTGCACAATACAAACCACCAAATGGACTGATCTTCTTTTCTACCTGTCCATTACCAGAATGAATTGGGGAGCCAATGTAGTGACAGTTACGTCAAATGGTCATCATGGTAGAATAAAACGAGAGTTTTAAGATCTGGGCTGATGCTGCCAACCAGATCTTAGATAATGAGGATACTGACCAAAATTGAGAATTGGAATTCTCCCAGAAAAATTACATTTCTAGTGATATTTCCTCATCTAACTGGTTGTTTTCTGGTCTTATAGGGACATCAGTAGGTGAGACATCTGGTGTTGCCTCATTTCATTGTAAAACTCACTGTAACTTCAAAGATTCTCGTGAGGTATCTGGAGGTAATCAGAGGTGAAATAGAGGAGAGTTGGAAGCCAGGAACCATTTTTATTTGAAAAAACTATTACTGTACACACACACATACACTGGTACTCAATGCAGTGACAGGTTCTGAATATACAATGGAAAATAAAACAGATATTAGTCCTGCCTTCTTTTCATTGATTTTTAGCAAAAGTACAGAAATACATACTTAAGTATTATAAAGTAAGACAACAGGGTATCACGACAGAGCAATAGTGGATCACTCACTTCAAACCGAAGGGTTAGGGATGGCCTTTCTGAAGGACAACTAGGAAAAATGCAGAGTCAGCCATAAATGGAGATTTTAGGCTGACAAAAGGCACAGAGGCAGTAAGAAGCACGGCCTACGGGAGAAAGAGCAAGGAGACCAGAGTGGTAACAGATCGCAAAGGGGTGGGTGGGAACAACATGAGCTAAGAGGTAAATAGAGCCAGATCACACCAGACCTCAAAAGCCATAGAGAAGGATTGGCTTTGATCCTGAGTAAAACTGGAAAGCAAGGAGGGCAAGGAATAGGCAAGATACAATACTTAGGAAATTATTCTGGCTCTTGAGTGGTACATAGTGGAGGCAGGGCATGGGGTCAAAGCGGGAAGATGTGTACGTGTGTGTGTATATATGTAAACGTGGATGTGATATATACTTTCCGCAATCAGGATATGGAAATACTTCACGAGTCCTTAAAACATTTTTGTGTTGAGACATTTTAAATGGCAAATAGTCACGTCAAAAGTGCTTAAAAGAGAGGAAAGCTAGACAAAAGAATTTTAGGGGGTAGTTTCCAGGAATTTCTCCCTTTACAAAGAACTCTCAGTTTCTCATAACCAGGGTAGGCTGCCTTTCATGCATTATTTGTACTTGTGTGTCACACAATTAAACGGCCAATTTTAGGTGCAATTATTCGTTTCCTCTCAGTATATTTTTCATAAAGGAATGCACCCTGCGTGGAGGTGAACTTTATGATCTTCTATCTTGGCTTGTTCCTTGGGGCAACATTAGCTATTCTTGCTTTTTTAACGATAATCGAGTAACATTACTATTTCTTCTCATTATGTGTTGTTAAATAATCCTGGTCAATACATGTGGGGGAATCCTTTGAGAGGTAGTTGTTCAAAGCACAGTGTTTAGCCACGTTGTGGCTCCCAATGAGGGACTTTCCTGAGTTCCACATTCTTTGACTGACAGAAATGCTAGAAGTCTGTCACTTGGAGGTCATCTCAAGTGCTACTTAAGGCTTTTGAATGTTAAAGAGAATAGTGACGTAAGCACAAAAAATTAAATGTTTTGTCACTGTTGGTGTATATGTATGTGTGATATGTATCATGGAGAGTCAGAAGCTGGAGCATGCGTGGTCATGCACCTGGGTGCATGAAAAGATAGTCATTGATGTTTCACTACCTGAGAAAAAGGAAAGCTCCTTTTTCTTCCACATACTCATTCGCTTCTTAGCCACCTCAAAGAAAATGATACTGTTTTCAAAGTTCACTTGTAGATCTACAAAAGCCAAGTTTTGAAACTATGGATTAAGAAGCTAGAACTAGAACTCCCCTGTGTCTCTTCGGCCCACGTCATTGTATCTTGAGGGTAATGGTCACATTTCATGACACATCATTTTCAAAGATGGTGAATGACACGGAGCCTGTTCCAGTGTCCGATCCCATTTTGGTTGTCTCCAAAATCTTTTTTAGTTGTCAAGTGAAGGAAATAAGAGAATCTCACAACATAAAATCTTCCCATTTAATTAGAAGTGTGTGTGGAATAGCCTTAAGGAAAAGGAAACATTTTTCAACCTCAAATCCCTTTCTGGACACATGTCTTTAGGAGGAAGCTCTAGTGACAGAATCAAAGTATCATTTCCCCCCTAAAGGACAGTAAATACAACTTGCCAAAGGAAAACCAATCCGGTCAATTAAAAGACAGGACTTAGATTATAAAAGCCCAGTAATGGGCAATATATCCTAAGTACATGTTTTTAAACTCTGAATACAAAAATTGTCTCTATGGTTCCATTTTAAGATAATACATGTAAATCAAACATCCTTTGAGGCAGAGTTTAAATCTCAGGCTTTGGAGTCAGGCAGCTTCTATTCAAATTATGGCTTAACCACTTATTTGCTGAATGACAGGGCAAATCGTTAAATCTCTGTGTCTCAGTGTCTTCAACCTTGAAATGGGGATAAAATTAGAAGTGACCTCAGAGTTCTTGCAGCGATCAAACTATCTCACGCCTAACATGAAGCACAGCTCCATATACATTATAATCTCCCGACAAGAAATATTAGTATACTAACAACTAAAGTGACAATTATTAAGTTCAAAAGAATTATTTTACTCTGTACTGACAGGGTCTAAAAAGGTGGTATGATTTACAAGTATTTTAAATTATTCTTGAGAATGTAATTCTTGTAGTAGATCAGATCAAATTCTAGAACCTTTTGCTTCTTCCTTACAGCCCACCTCAGTATCCCACAGCAATCAAAGGGGCACCCAGTCCAACACCTACAGACTGCAACTGAAAAGGTGATTAATTTGTGGACGTATCTTGAAAAAAGTCTCTGTCACACACACACCCCTATTATTCAACATCTACACAATACAACTTTAGACATAGAAACAAGACCTGGTAACCTGGATGCCCAAGTCAAAATCCATGTCAGCAGATGGAATAGACTACAATGATTTTTTTTTTCCCCCCTGAAACATACTTACTACTATTTACTTCTTGGGTCATTTTCTCCTAAGGCAGACCTTAAACAAGACATAGATAAAAAAAAAAAAAAAAAAAAAAATCTCATCGTTTTGTTACTTTGCTCTCATATGGAATTCAAAAAAACGACATGGAAGGTCACTAAATTCTGCTTATCTGCAAGAAAGGGAAATGATAAGCTGTCCTCAAACACACATCCAGCTTCCTCCCAAAGGGTGCTGCTAACAGGGCTGCATACACCCTTCCTGTCGCCCCCGGTGCTGAAGTTGAAAATATCTCAACACTTGGCAATGAAGATATTCTCTGAGGTGGCTATAAAAAGACAGGTCTTGGCTTTTGCCAATACAGTGGCACCCACTTGTATTTTCTTTCATTTTACCATAAGGAAGTTACTGGAGTTGCCCCACCGCCATGACACCTCAACTTCTGTTTTTTTAGTCTGTGTAAACTTTTTCTACTTCTGTCTCTCAGGCATAGATTTTTGGTGGTTCAGTTATTTCCCATGCTTTTACCTGAATGTGGGCAACCTCAACAGCAGAGGCTCCTGGAAACATCCTTCACCTATTTTTCTCAGAAGATAGGAGAACCGTTGACTGGACTTACAAGGGGAAGTGGTTTGTTTCGGAGTTGCCGAAGTAGTGATGGAAAGTTCTTTATTGATTTAAAAATAACAACAACTCATATTTATCTTTTGACCATGGCAACCTAAGGACTGACGTCCCTTTGCTTTCTTTTACCTCAAACAGGAAGTAAGATGTTGGTTTCTAGGTTCTGGGAAGCTAATATTTTGGGGTCATTTTTCTTCCTGCCTATTGTCTGCATTACTTACAGATTTAATAATGACTTTCATCTTTATCATTAGATTTTTTTTCCAAATTAAGCAATTCTAGTGAGAAGATTTCTTCTTATATGTACATTAATGTTTCATTAAAATGAGGCATTTAGCAATATCCATTTTGAGGAGCTTTGCTCTAAACCAGAGGAATTTAGAAATCACAAACATTTTTAACCTCTATACTCAAAGGTGAAGAATGGAACATCTCTTACGTCAAAAAATACTGACATTGAGGGGGAAATTACAGCTAATAATGAAGAAGGATTCATTCTGTCTTGGCCATTTTTAGGCTTTCCTTAATGTTATGGAGCAGTTTGAAAGAAGTGAGCTAGTATGGCATTTTACTAAATGCTGGTGCAATTAGAGTGGATAGCTAACAGGTAGGGAGAGAGTTCACCTCATGTAATGTTTAAAGTTAGGTGCCTTTAAAAGGAGATAACCAAGAATAATTTGAAGTTGTACCTTAAACTCAGATGGGTATCAAAGTTAACAATACACCTGTTGGAGTCCACCGGGGCAAATCTGGTGATTAATGCCAACATCTCCTCATAAGGTTATCAGGTGGCATGAGAAGAGATCATGACTAAACACCTACTGGAAGCAGAGTAATATTTCAAGGACAGGAACCGTGGAGGAATTTGGATATGAGGAGCTGGAGAGGAAGGGGAAACTGGGTATATGTGCTTCTGGTGCAGACGGGGCTTTCCTCAGCACAGGCCCCATTCTAGGTTCTTGCCAATAGTTAAGGCAATAAGTCCAGATCTCAGTATTTGTTCTGATGTTCACTGACATCCCCTCTCTGAGTTTGTGGAAAGAAACGTAACATTTCCAATCAAGTAGAATTTAAACATTATTTATAAAATTCTAATTAAAAGGAAATTTACTACAAAATATGGAGAGGCAGTTCTCATAGGGATGTTCAGATTGGCACAAAGCTATCCTCTTTACTAGTCATTGCTAAACAGTCAACAAGGAGGCTGAATTCTGCCTCAGTGATGTGGCTAAAAAGTAGACCTCAACTTGGTCTTCTAGTGGTGAAGTGGCTTCTAAATCTAGAATCTTCTACCCCAATTATTCCAATAGTAGTTTTATTCAAGTTGACTTTTATGGCTTCTATAGAATTGGAAAGTTGCCATTAAAAAAATGGCACCTAGCCATTTACTCACTAGTAATTTAAAGCACATGAATCAACTGTGAAGCAAAAGGGCAATAAAATCAGCAAGCAATAGGATTTTAAGATGGGCTTGTGCATTTTTAGAATGACAGAGCAGTCTTCAGAGACAATTAGTTCTTTAAAACATAGTAAGAAATAGAGGTGTTGAGATGTATGTCCAATACCCCACTGGATAGAAAGCGCATTGGGAAAATTTCCTCAGTTTGGTAATATTTCTTAGTAGACCTTCTTAGGACAGCAGGCAGTGTGCAAAAGAACATCCTACAAGTTGATAATGGCAAATGCTGAGTTAGTGTGTGTAGGTATGTGCGTCTCTATGCGTGCCTATGTGATAAGAAAGAGGCTTCTGATAATATAAGGAAGAAAAGTGATTATGGAGAAAGTGGGCAATAGTTTCAAAGGCTACAGAGTGAAAAAAGACTGATGGGAATTTACTTTATTTAGGAATTATGATGTCACTGGTGACCCGAGCAAAGGTAGATTCTATAAAATGCTAAGGGCAAACCTTGGTTACAGGAAGGTGAAGAGTAGACAGAGACTTCCTTTTCCAACAATATTGGCAGAGTAAATATCCTGAAAAACGATCCTACTGCAAAGCTCCTCAATGTTTGAATTGGAGAGGGTAAGAGAAACTATCAGTCATCAGAGGCCAAAAGTTGTGGGAAAAACCAACTCAAAGACTTGTAAGCAATGAAATCATCTGTTAATGCCAGTAACCTAGAGCTTAGGTTTTAACTTTGACAAGCTCAGTTCTGCACTAGTGGGAGAGTTGGAGTCCAGTTGTGAGACCTATGAAGAACTGAATCTTCAAAATGTCCATTAGAAAAAAGAAAAGCAAACAAAATAAAATATGCCTTGAATAAAGAAATAAAACAAAATGTCCCCTGAGAATTCATAAGCCAGAATTAATCCTCATGCAGGCCGGGGTCCCACATCTCACTGCCTGCATGGTCTGAGAGACTCGAGCACAGCCCCAGCCTTGAAGCTTCCCCAAGTGCCTGTTGGAAGCAAATAATTTTTTCTAGATCAATCAACCACCAAATCAAGCCTTGAAGAATTTCCTCATATAAGCTGTATAGATTTCAAAAGTATAAAATAAAAAAGGAAACAATGAAGGAATAAATACCATCAAAAACAAACAGATCAGACCTAGAAAGAGTTCAGATGTTCCAATTCACAGGACTAGCATGCTTAAAGTGTGTGTGTGTGTGTGTGTGTGTGTGTAAGAAGTGACTATAAAGGTTAACTGGGCAGTTGAAATAAAAATAGAAAATAACATCGCCATATAGAAATGAAAATACAGTAAAGTAAGAATTCAGCAGAAGTGCTACTTAGCCTCAGACAAGATGGAGGAAAACATGAATAAGCTGGAATCTGGATCTGAAGCACCCGGCTCCAAGAGAGGGCAGAGAAGGGACATGAAAACAGGTGAAAGACAGAATGTGAAGATGTAATTTAAGTCAATTCAGAGTTCCAAAAAGAAATAGCAGAGAAACAGAAGAGATGATTTGAAACAAAATATTCTCAATCTTAACCAAACTATAGAATGCAAATAGAAAAGACCTTTTAAAAAATCCAGAGAGAAAAAACACATTACCTTCAAAGAAACAACTAGAATGACAGCTGAATTCTAAGCAACGGAAGCCAGAAACTGTAATATCATGTCTGTAATACATACCCGGAATTGTCTATTATAATGCCACTTCAAGAAAACAAAAGAGATTCTAAAATACATACTACATACTTCAAGAAAAAATGATTTCAGAAAAAGAGTTCAAGAAGAAAAGGTGAACAAATAAAGTGGTAAATGGGAATCTAAACAAATACTAATGTTATGAAATAATAATGAAGTGTAAATTTAGAGCACAGTAGTTTTCTATTGCTGTGTAACAAAGTACCACAAATTCAGTGGCTTAAAACAAATAATTATTATCCCCAAGTTTCAAAGGACCATGAGTCTTGGCACAGCTTAATTGGGTTATCTGACCTGGGGTCTCACAGGGCTGCAGTCAAGGAACAAACAGACTATGTTCTCACATGGAGGAACCACTGAGAAAAGATCCATTTTGAGCTCATTCACAGGATTTCCTTGAGCCTCTACAACTGAGGACCCAAACCTTTCACTGGCTTTTAGCTGGAGGCCACCTCATTTCCTAGGCCCTCCCACAATAGGACAGCTAACTTCTCCAAGTTACTAAGGAGACTCTCTCCAGTCTGTATAAAACAATACCCGGTATGTCATCCTGTCACCTTTGCCATGTAATGTAACCTAATCGAGGGAGTGACATCCCACCACTCTTGCAATATTCTATTGCTTAGAAGCAAGTCACAAGCTCTGCCTACACTCAAGGAGAGAAGATTATGCAAGGCCATGACACACCTCTGGGTGTTTTCAGCAAGAGAGTTTGGGGAAAAAAAATAATCAAGGTAGAACTAAAACAGCAACTAAGTCAGAAAGAGCATGATCAGAGTTAAAACATGCTAAAATCCTTGTGCGAAGTGCAGGAAGGTACAGATTAATTCTAAACTGTATTAAGCATAAATAGAAACCACAAAATAAAACAGTAGAAATAAATCTAAGATACAAACATACATTTTTCAATGAAAGGGTAAACAAAAATTAATGTGGTTATACTACTAGCAGATGAAATAGACCTTAAGGTAAAAAGGATTCTTTCAGTTAGAGGGTCACTACCTAATGAGAAAGAACTCTCATGCACCAAATTTCACAATTCAAAATGTTTACAGTAAAAATTAACAGAGAGATGGACAAATTATAGTGAGTGATTTTTAGACATAATGCTTAGTAATTGATAGATTAAATAGACACCCCCTCCAAAAAAAACACTACGGTATAAAAGACTTTGAAAATACAAATAACAGGCTTAAACTAATTGCATAGAGTAAAATACAAAAGAATTAGAGACAATACATTACTTTGAAACACTGATGATACTTACTGACTATAGACAGAAACCATGAAATAGTTATAAAACTAATTTTAACAAATATGTAAGATTTACTATGAATCACATTCTATAACTACAATAAAATTAAGTTTGAAGTCATTCATAAAAAGATTATGAAGACTTGAGAAATTTGAAAACACTTCTAAACACAAAGCAATCAAAATATTAGAAAATTTTATCATGAAAAATTCTATCGGAACATGTAGGCTCCAGATAATATAGTTTATAGAGAGAAATTTACAGCCTTATGTGATAAGGCTTTTGTATTAGAAAATCAAGCAGCTATCTCAATTTTGAAGAAAACTGACAAAATAAATCCAGAAAGTAGGAGGTGATAAAGATAGAACCAGAAATTAATAAAGTAGAAAATAAAGATACAATAAGGAGATCAACAAAAACAAATCTGATCTTGAGAAAACATAGACAGGTATCTCATATAAAATTGATCAAGGAAAAAGGGGAAAGATACAAACAATGCTGGCAAAGCTTCAGAAGAAACAAAAGCTGTTAATGATAGTAAAATGTAGACAATACTAAATGTGATAGATGAAATCGGCACATTTCTAGAAAATTGTCTTACACAAAGGGACTTATGAAAGAACTAGAAGACCTGTGTAATCTTATAATCACTGAAAAAAATTAAACTGTTGTCTTCTCACAAAAGCAAAAAAACAAAACACAAAAACACAAAAACACAAAAACACAAAAACACAAAAACACAAAAACACAAAAACACAAAAACACAAAAAACCAAAAACCAAAAACCAAAAACAAAACAACAAAACAACAAAACAACAAAACAACAAAACAACAAAACAACAAAACAACACCCCATGTCCACAGTGTAACCACAAATTCTACTAGATCGGCAAGGAGCAAATAATTCTCGTATCACATAAATTCTTCCAGAAAATAAAAAATAACAACCTACTTCTTTTTTACTTGTTTTAGGAGATTGTTAGAATCTTGATTCCAAAACCCAATAAGGAAAGTTTCATAAGAAAAATTGTAGGTTCGGTATCCATTATAAACACAGATGCAAAAATCCTGCAACATATTGACAAACCCAATCCAGCAATCAAATATAACTTACTAAGTTGGTTTTATCCAAAAACGAAGAGTCTAGTTAGCATTTTTTAAATTAATACAAGTTAACAAAATGATAAAAACTCATAAAATCATCTCACTTTTTTGCAAGACAGACAGACACAATGTTTATTCCTATTAGAAATTCTCAGCAAACTTGGAGTTGAAGGAAACTTTCCTAACTGGCAAGGAATATCTATAAACTTTTCATAGGAAACCTCATATTCATTGGTAAAATAGTAATATCATTTTCTTTAAAGAGAGGAATAAAAGAAAGATGCCCACTATTGCCATACTTTCTCAACATCGAATGGAGGATCCAGAAAACATATGAAAATACGAAAATGAAATATGTAAGAATAAAAAATAGGGGAAAAAATCTCACTATTTGCAGAAGACGATTATTTTCATTAAAAACCCAAGAGAAAGCAACAAATTATTCAAATGAATAAAAGAACTTTGTTCAGTAACTACACAAAATCAATACACAAAAGTTAAACAGAAAACACAATTTGTAGAACCAAACATAGGTAATTAGAAATTACCTTAACATAAGAAGGCCAATTCTCTTATGGATAAACATGTATTCTTTGAAATATGTTTTAAAATACCTAAATTGAGAAAGATACAGCTTCACAAATAACAAGGCCCAGTGTTTTAAATATGTCAGTTATTCCAAAATTAATATACAGAGTCCATGAAATTTCATCCAAATTCTGAACTGGATTTTCCTTGAAATTTAGAAGACTCATTTGACAATTTAAATAGAAGTATTAGAGTCAAGAAGGTACAAATGAAGTGTAAAGACTTGCCCTAACAGCTATCGCGGCTTCTTTGGTGCAGATAATACACAAACAGATCAGTAGAAGTGAAGAGCAGGCCCTGAATTAAACCAAAGCTTATAAGCAAAGTTGAGAGAGGGCCAATTCAGCATTGAGTCCTGTGAGCAGAAGACAAACTACCCCATAGGTAGTGTCCTGGAAATTAGTATCCATGTTTTCTAAAAATGAAAATGGATTCGTATTTCATAGCTTACTCAAAAATCAGTTATACGTGGATTTAAAAATTGTCAAAGTCCAAACTTCAAAATTTTTAAATAGCAAAATAGAAACATATGTTCCTGATTGTGGAGTAGAAAAGGATTTAACAGTAACAACAACAAAAGCTCTGGGTGTTATATGCAACTGATGAATCAGGGAACCCTAGATATTGAGGGAGGGCACATATTGCATGGAGCACTGGGTGTGGTGCATGAACAAGGAATCTTGGAACACTGAAAAAATAAAATAAAAATTTAAAAAAACTAATGTGCTATATGTTGGCTAATTGAAAATCACAAAAAAATTCAAAGAAATAAAAGTTACTCAAAACAAAACAAAAAACAACCACAACAACAAAAGCTAAAGAAAAGGATCAATCTATTGGACTCCATTAACATCAAGAACGCTATGGTGTTCATCAAAAGACACCCTAAAAATAGAGGAAAAATAGGCCACAACCGGAAAGATACATTTGCAATCCGTTTCACTGAAAACAATTAGCATCCAAAGCTTATAATCCTTACTAAACAATTTTTAAGTAGAAAAATTGGAACATAAATTCACAAACAGCCAACTCGAGTATGAAAAGTCTACCACCTCGTTACTAACCAGGAAAACAAAACAAAACAAAAAAACAGAGTAAGTAAAGCCAATTCCGCCCATAAGGAGCTTGGACAATGCCACGCAATCCCAATAACAAGTAAAAAGCCGAAAAGAACGGAAAATCAACAATTTTTCTCGGATCCGTACAAGAGCGGAGGTCAGAGGAAACCGCTGCGCCCAAGATTGGAGGGGCAGGAAAATTAAGGGTGTAGCAGCTTACCTGAGCAGTGACTCACCCGTGGAAACCACCGTAGACACCAGGGACAGGGGAATAAAGCCTGAGCTGGAAGGGACGAGTTGCGACACTCAGCGAGGACACCTCTGAGAGAGAAAAACGCTACAGGAACCCAGATAAGGGGTCGGGAGGCAAAATACTGTTATGACTTGCGTCTCAGAGCTCGACCAGGTTCCCACAATAAATATCAGAGAAAAATCGTGCTCTGGCAGGGGGAGGAGAAAAGAAGCCAATTAAAAATAAACCAGTTCATCTGTGTTCTGCTTCACGCGGCCTGACCTCAGGAGAAACTCGTTAATCACAGCCGAACCTGCTGAGATATTATCACAACCCAATGGACCTGGGGAGGGGGGAGGGAAATTCCAAGTCCAGTCTGCTGGAGTCATCCTGTCCCACCTGAGTGGGGGAGAAAAACACCGGACACATTGTGAAGTTCACAGTTCAGAGACGTAAGATACTAAAACACTGGGACTTAATCCCTCGATAAGAAAATAAATAACCCCATTAAAAATGGGCCAAAGGTTTTAACAGACTTCTCACCAAAGAGGATATACAGATGTCAAATAAGCATATGAGAAAATGCTTCAGGTCATATGCCATCCGGGAAAGGCAAAGTAAAACAGTGAGATTCCACCACACACCCAGTAGAACGGACACAATCTGCAACACTGTCAACACCAAATGCTGGCAAGAATGTGGAGGAACTCTCATTCATGGCTCCCTGGAATGCAAAATAGTAGAGCCAGTTTGGAACCCACAGCAGCAGTTTCTTACAAAACTAAACAACCTCCTACTGGACATCCCAGCAACCATACTCCTTGGTATTTACCCAAATAAGTTGAAAACTTATTTCCACACAAAACCCAGCAGGCAGGTGTTTATAGGAGGTTTATTCATAATTGCCCAAACGTGAAAGCAACCAAAATATCCTTCAGTGGGTGAATGGAGAAACTGAGGTACATCCAGACAATGGAATACTAGTTAGCACTAAAAAGAAAGATCTATTGAGCCATGAAAAAAAAGGGGGGGGGAGAGAGAAACTTAAATGTGTATTACTAAATGAAAAAGGCCGATCTGAAAAGGCTACATACCGTATAGTCCCAGCTATATGACATTCTGGAAGAGGTGAAACTATGGAGACAGTAAAAAGACTGGCAGTTGCCAGGGGCTGGGAAAAAAGACGGGATGAACAGGCAGAGAACAGTGGGTTTTCAGGACAGTGAAAACACTCTGAATGATGTCATAATGACAGATACAAGTCATTATGCATTTGCCCAGATCACAGAATGTACAACACCCAGAGTGAACCAAAGTGTATAGACTTTGGGTGACTATGATGTGTCAGTGCAGGTTCATCATTATAACAAACGTTGCACTCTGGTGGGGGATATTAATAACAGGGGAGGGTATGCAAGTGAGGAGATAGGGAATGTATGGGAAATCTCTGTACCTTCCTCTCAGTTTCACTGTGAACCCAAAACTGTTCTCAAAAAGTAAAGTCGTGGGAGGCTGGGTGGTTCAGTCAGTTAAGCGTCTGCCTTCAGCTCAGGTCATGATCCCAGGGTCCTGGGATAGAGCCCCTTGTTGGGCTCTCTGCTCATTGGGGTATCTGCTTCTCCTTCTGACTCTCCCCCCCACTTATGCTCTCTCTCTCTCTCTCTCAAATAAATAAATAAAATCTTTTAAAAAGTAAAGTCTTAATAAAAACTGTTTTAGAACAATGAACTATAATTTTATATTCTACAGATTTACAATTTTTTCCTGTTATACCATGTGATATTAAGAACGTGAAACAATGGGACCATTTAAACACTGATGGTGGTAATTCTAACTGGAACAATAAATCTGAAAAATAGTTGGACATTATTTAGTAAATATAGAGATGCTTCTGCTGTTGGAACTATGATTTCCACTTTTACCTCGCCCTAGAAAAAGTCTCACACGTGGTATAGGAAGACATGTTCAAGAATGTTTGCAGCAGAATTTGTTGTATAAACTACAGAAAATACTGAAAATCAAACTTTTTAAACTATAAAAACTATAATTTTATGTGGTTTAATCTAATAATAGCAATAACTGGAAACATCTATTTATAGTAAAGTCCCATGATAGAACACATTATGAACCACAGCTGCTGTTTATAATAGATGAATTGCATAAAACTAATGTGGAATAAAAACAACGAACAAACAAAGCCAGTTGTAGAAAAATACTAACAGTATTATAGATGTTATATAAAATCAAAACATATAAAACTAAACCATACATTATTGAGGTACATATAAAGTATAGAGAAACAAATAAAAAGCAGCAAAAATTCATGATTCCTTTATAGGGGATGGGGGTTGGATTGAGAAGGGAAATACAAGCTTATTTCAAAGGCATCCTAAGCTGGTCTGTGGATACATTTTAATTGTCATTTACATCTTCTATATACATATCATTTTATACATATAAATAATACTTTATAATAAAAACGTACAAGCATAGGTGAGGAAGTGGAGGCTAGGAGCACATGTCGTTTTTTTTTTGTGTGGATACTTAGGTGTGAAAGAAGGGGGAGAAATTGATGGAGCAGAAGCCACAATCAGAAAGGGGTTTAGTTTTTCTGTTGAGAGAAACTTGACTGTGTTAATATACGGAAAATGAGAGGCTGGTAGGAAGAGAAAAGGTGATTGATGAAGGTGACTGGGGATGTAGGCGGAAATGAGCACCAGCTGAAGGCAGAGAGAATAGCTTTCTCTGGCGGTGGGGGTCTCTCTTCCCACTCAAATGGAAGGGAACAGTTTATGATACTTGAAGATGTTGGCTGAAGGAGGTCAACAAGTCAAAACAGTGTTGGTCTGATGGTCACTGTTTTCTTAGGAATTTGAATGTTAACCATCTGCTGAAACTAATAAAATAGCAAGTCAGGGCATCGAGGAGACTGGCTGGTAGCGGTTTAGAGTGATTTCTGTGAGGCCGAGAAAGAGAAAGCTAAGCTCTGTGTTTTCTTTGGCAGGTGCTGCAGGAGACACACTTGGGCTCCAGGGAATGAATTAATAAGCCTTTGCGGTTTAGGCAGACACAAGTCAAGAGAAGAAGACAAGAAAGGCTGGAAGGATAGAAAGAAAACGGAGAGTTAAGTGTTGGTGGTCTCGATGTGGTTCAATAATAGAGTGCTGAAAATAAGGGACTGAGAAATCTGAAGCTAAGGAAGGAACTGCTGAGAGTTTAAGAATCCAGGACAGGAAAATAGGATGGTGCTGATAAATTCAGGTGGAAGGGGGTGGGCAGCGCTCATCCCTGGAATTGAAGAGGTCAGGGAATCCTGCAGAAGGTTCGTTAGTACAGGTCATCTGCATTGACCTTGAAGTTGGCTGGGAAAATGGAGGCAAGAAAGCAAACGATCAGAGTGCTAAGGTTCCTGATAAATGTGGAGGGGTGACAAGGGTCTTGATGAACAGCAGCAAGGAGGATTCTGAAGGTGGCAACCGGATGGCAGGAGTCCCAAGGTGAAGGGAGACTTTTTATCTGAGGAACGAGGATAAATGGTTTGAATCTGAGGAATGAGAATGAACGAGTTGTGTCGCATAGCTAGGAGGCTCTACTAATCACTTGTGTATGGGGTGCACACACTGTGGGAGAATAAACTGACTTCCCTTGAGGATAAAGAGAATCTCTGGTCCCAGCTCTATAATGTGGTAGCGATAAAGCCCCTTGCCTTCACTCATTTTCAATTTAAAAACGGTTTTCCCAGCTATCCTTCCAATGCTGATTTACATCTGCACTTTGCACTTACCTCACTTCTAGCACCTAATCATGACTCACTGAAATACTTGGATATATGTCGCTCATAGCCACTAGACTGCACTCTGCTTAAAGGAAAAGCACGTAATATTGACCTTTATGTCCACAATATTTGAGTGCCTAGCATATATAAAAGGTGCTCAATAAATGTTTGTCAAGTAAATAAATGGAAGGAGAGTAGTATTAACAAATGGAAAAAATTTTGAAAGCGAGGGAATGACACCTGTGTGTTTGTACTTGTGGAAGAGTTTTGTGTGTGTGTGTGTGTGTGTGTGTGTGTGTGTGTGTGCTGTGTGTGTGTTTCTTTCAAGAGTTGTTAAAGATGCCCCAGACAGCAGTTATGAAGTCTAATCACCTGAGAGGGTTGGGGGTGAGAAATATGTTAGTCTGAAACTCAGGAATACTCAGGAGAAAAATAATAAAGCATTACAGAAGTAATAAAACCATCACAATAATTTTGCAAGTAGCAACGAAGGGGGAAATGCTAATAGAGTCCCCACTGGTATATTCTTAAAATAATAATGATCCAAATACCTCCTAGGAAGTTTGCCATTAAAAACACACATTCGTAATCTAAGTAGTGTAGACTCCGAATTCAACAAAGAAAGCTTTGTTGTACGGTGTTGGAAATTAGAATTCTATGAAATCAAGGTTATCTTTAGAAGAAACCGGAAAGAACTGGTAATAACAAAATAAACAAGGAGCAGATGCTGCCTCAAGGAGGTCCTGGATAAATTTGTATTTTTATATGAAGCTAATGAAAAAGGGTGGTGTCATTGGTGTGATTTTTGCAAAATTTATACATTTTCTTTCTAATCTGCGGGGTGTAATTTCCCTTTAATTTCATGACTAGCTGAACAATTTTGATAATACTAAGTGTGCTTTGATTTTAGGTTTAATAGGCCATATATTTTACAAAAAAATACCAGATGAGACTTTAGAAGTACAAATCTTCCTCTTTGTTCAAAGGAAGCATTTCTCATGAAACAATCTGTTCTAGTCCTTATAATTAGGTATGCCCAGAAGATAGGCCTAGAGAGATAATAAATAATAATCTAACAGTATATGTGATATGTAAGTTCGTAAACTGTAAGGAATTCCATGATGTCATGACCACACTGGTGTGTTAGACGTCCCCTAAAGATTTAAAGATAAATACACAATAAACAGAATATACCCTATTCTCTAGGAGATTTATGGAATTTTAGAAATAAACAAAACCTTGTAGATATTTTATTTCAATATCCTAACTTTTTATATGAAAAAACAAAGGGAGATTAATGCTTGCTGGCAGAATTAGGACAAAGGTCAGATCTTCTGCATTTCAGGACTAAACTTTCTCCCTTTCTCTTTTGCCTTGTATAAGAGTCCCCCTCACCTTTGGTTTCACTTTTTGAGGTTTCAGTTACCCACAGTCAACTGCGGTCTGGAAGGAGATGACTTCTGATGATACACCTTAGCTTACCCCTAAGTCACAATGCCTACATCGTTCACCTCAACTGTACCTCATCATATAGGCATTTTATCATCCCGCAGCGTCACAAGAAGAAGGGTTAGTATATGATAATCAGGTACTTAGAGAGATCATATTCACATAACTTTTATTACAGTATATTGTTATAATTGTTCTATTTTATCATTAGTTATTGTTGTTACTCTCTCACCATACCTAATTTATAAATTCAACTTTGCCACAGGTATGTATGGATAAGAAAAAAACAGTATCTATAGGGCTCAGTACTATCTACAGTTCAGGCATCCACTGGGTCTTGGAACGTATCTCCAGCAAATAAATGGGGACAACTGTATTTAAAAACCATTTCACTATACATACATTTGATATCTATACTGCAATGCCCGGCTTTTACACACAAGCAAAATGATTTTTTAAGAGTTTAATTAAAAGTTTAAATTTTATTATAGAGGTATGGACTTTACTAGAACTAACAAGTAAAGAATGAAGGAAAGAAAGTTTCAGGTGGGAAACTGTTTCATGAGAGAAATGGGATCCAGAACCAGAAATCCTATCAGCCCAGACTTAAAACGAAGAAGAGAATTGATATTCATAAAGGTGCTCCAATAAAATGTTTAATTGTTCTGCCCCTTTTCCAAAAACAGACACAAAATTTTCATAATAAAGAGATTCAAATATGCAGTGATATTCCACTACTATAAATTATTTAAAGCACTGAATGCTAAACCATTGGGTCCAAAGTTATACAGAACCAGAATTCACTACTTGGAGAGCGTCTTTGGGTTGGGAAGGCTGGATATTTAAAAGTATGGCTAAAGCACATCTATTGTTCTGACTTCCCCTAATGGTCACATAAACCCAGAAATTTCTTTCTCCCTTCCTCTCCAGATTAAAGAACTGCCAGGGTTGAAAGCAGAATTTAGAATGTCAGATCCACAAAAATGTTATAGTTTGGGAGTATTTAATCTTGGTAAACTATTAAAAAGATCTGAGTAGGTATTTTGTTTTATTTGGGACTAACAGCAGACTCTAAGCCAGAAGAACTCATCAAGACATTTAACAGCCACACACAATTACTTTCTACCACTGAACTTTTGGAAAATTGAAAGAAAAGTATCCAATTTGGCCCTCAAATATTATTTTTTATCTATATCTTCTCATCTTCCTAGAAGATAAAATTTTGTCCCGTCTCAGATGGTAGCTACACTTGTGGTGAACACAGCATAATGTACAGACTTGTCGAACCACTAAGTCATACACATGAAACTATGGTAAATATGGTGTGTCAACTGAACTTCAATAAAAATTAAAATGAATAAGAATACCAGAGGATATACTACAGTAGAGCACATAAAGACTTTTTTTTTACAAAATCATGAATAATAGAAGATACTGGAAACAATGATAAAGAAATGATAAATATATTTGACTTGGCAATAAAAAATATTAACTTGACAATAAAAAAAATAAATTTTAGTCAGTTCTTTCAGCAAAAAACCTTCCACTCTAATGTTTGTTCCTCAATCTCCTTCCTGGTGCAGGAGTAATAATTAACCTGTTCTACGCAAAGTTATATTGCTTTCCTCTCTACCTCCTACTTAAAGTAATCCATAAGAACTTGGCTTTAAGAAAATTATCTCCAGGCTCTTATCCAATAAGAGTCACTAAGTCATTTATTATGTACTCAGTGCCTTAATTGTAGGGCAAAGTGTATTTTATAGCTTGAGAAGTATATAAAATATAGGCAGAAATCTTGATGTCAGAACTATTTTCTATAGAGTTTTACATCAATTGGCCCATCAACGTCCTGTAGATAAAGTAATGGGCAAAACTTAAGAGCAACTTTCACTGGAATATTGAGTTCCCCAAGATGATAGCTTACTCATTGTTTTATCCCAACTGTAAAGATCCAGACACATAGTTGTGCTCAATGAACAGTGAATGTGGAAGGAATGGAGGCTTCCGGACTATGAATTTGTGATATCATCTTTAGACAACAGTTCCTAGTAAGGACTGGCCCACAAGCATCATTCAGTGTTTCCTTCTTTTACCTTTCTTCCAGTTATGGGCCACATAATGAAGAAGGTTGGCAGATGCTAAATTTGCTACTCTATAGCTGGATTATTGATCCTAAATGATTCTTTTTCTCCTGCAAGGAAAATTATAGGCCGGCTCTTTTTTTTTCTTCTTGTTGTTTTTAAGAATACAAGTTCTGCATTTACTGTCTGATTTTCAATAGAGTATGCTTTGTAGTTAATATCATCTTTGGCCACCCTGTCAACGTTACTATTATTTACTTCACCCAGGAGGAGGTATGTGCCTACCTCCATTTTTCCTGAGGGTTGTTAGTTTCTATTTTTTCTTCCACTGAAGAGAGTCATTATTACTTAAAAAGCCAGACACTTGGATTGGCTAAGCCAATGTGTTTTTCAAATCCATTTCTCCCCTGCCTCTCACTACTACAGGACAGTAAGAGTTAAAACTCAATTTCCCAGCCTCTCTTTCAGCTACCGGTGGTCACGTGACACAGTTCTGGCCAATGAGATGCAAATCTCACTGGGGCTAGTGTTCTCTGTGCCCTTGCCTCCTTCTTCTGGCCTAGGGCACGGATGGTAGAGTGGCCATCCTGCAGACGTGGAGATTAAAATCTTATGCTAACTCTGGCAAAGCAGAAAGCCGTAACAAGCCCAGAACACTGACCACATTGTGGAACCACAGCACCAGCCTAGGAGGATCTATCTGAACAACTTTTTATGTAAGAGAAATTAATCTCTTTCACTAGAATTTTGGTTTTATATTGCTAAACACAATCCTAACTGATACACTGGAATATTGTATTTTTGGTGTGGAGGTCAGTAACATTAGATAGGTTTCCCCAAAATAAATATTTACAAATGATTTATTTGTCTGATAGGTAAGACAACAGAGAAAATGCCTCATTAAGATACTTTTGAAAGAAAAGGCAGTTTCTTTAGTTTTGTTGAATATAGGTACCAGAAAATTGATAGTTATTCATCTAAGACAATACCTGAGGGGCTTCTAAGCTCACAGCTTTATAAACCAACTCGGGGATTTATTATGAACAACTCAATTGAGTTATCTGCTTCTGCACTTAATCTATTGTGATGTTCTTTTGGTTGAAATATTTAAAGAAAATCTCACCTTATATTTAAATGTGGTTGAAAAGGGCAGTATTTTAATAATAGCTTCTTAAAACTTAATTGTATGGAATCTGAAACTGTCAGTAAACTCTTCCTACTTCATTAGATCAAATGTCACTGGTCTCTCTTGCACTTTGAATGGATCTTTGGCCCATGCATAACTTGGTAACATCATGTACTGGTCATTTGGAAAATGCTGGGTAAGTGAGTTATGTTGCTTTTCTAATGTTGACCCATTTCATCATGTAACAGAGAAAAATCACAGTCAATAATACTATATTGATTGTATCAGAAAAGTCTTTAAGTATTGGGAAACTGTTAAGCCTACAGTGATGAATACCAGTTTCCCAAAATTCTTCTACCAGAAAGCCCAGATTTTATCACTGACTAAAATACTGCCAGTTGTTTTCCTTTAAGTAACAGGCTCACTTTGATCATTTGCAAGAGAATGTCTGTCAAATATACAGTTCTGAATAACCATAACCCTTTGTCAATCAAGTAAAAATGGTGTCTCACGACAAAATTGACAATGCAGCTTAGAATTCAATCAATAACACAAGTGCTTCTCCTTCAGGTGCTCATCATACATGGTATGCTTTAGATTTATTTCCTATTGTATCACAGAGAATATTAAAAACACATGCGCTCAAGAACTGATATTTAGTAAAGTCATTTTTACTGCTTCCTCAAAGACATTCTAAAGTAAGTATTTTTGTCTTCTTTTTTTTTTCTTTTTTACAGTGAGTATGTGGTAGCAAAGAAAACAGAGACAACTGATACAGTTGGGGGTCACTTCCTCGCTTCCTGCTAAGGCACCAGGAGTTTTAGCCACAGTGTTTTTGTATCATCAAATATTGACATCAAATGTCAATACAACAAAAAAAGCAAATAATGTCTTAGTATTATGAAAATACTTTTGAAGCCAGGAACGGCCACGGATACCTGTCACATTTTGAGTACCACTACCATATAGACTATTAAATGGACCAGTAATTAAACCAAAAATACAAAATATAACACCAAAAGCTATTGCCCCAGAAACCTGTTACTCACAAAACAGAAAAGATCATTTATTCATAAAGAATGAATTCTTTTGCTGAAATAATTGTCCCTGTATTCTAGGAACAAGTTATTATATTAAAATATGCTTATTTTTTCTTCTAAGTAATATATGCTATCATTTGGAAAAGCATGAAGAAAAAAAATTAGCTTCCTGCTAGCACCCACACAGATTAACCACTGTTGACATTTGACATATTTTCTCAATATTATATTATAAGCTTTTAACCATTCATTTAAAATTCTCTCAAAACATAACCGCTACTGTGTTTGAAAGTGATACAATAATTTTCCGATACTTTCTAAGGGATAAATAGCTTAGTTCCAATTTTCTTCTGTTATAGGCTTTGCTGCCAACATTGAATATAGATGCACATTTGGCCGTTATTAGGTGTCATCAGACATTTTAATTTAGTTATGTTCTGATATTGCACTGTGGCTTTAATTTGCATTTTCTTGGTAAATAATGACAGGTAGCAAATTTTTCATGTGCCTCCTTACCACTCATATATCCTCTTTTGTATATATATTAACATTTCTGTTACACTTTTTCTCTTGTGTTTTTATGATACATCTTTTCTGAAAAGTTTGATTCTGTTGCATATGCCATTTTTGTATCACAGTTCTTTCTAGAAAACCTGTTGTGACTTATTATAGTACTAATAAATATTGCTCATGGGAAAGAGAGAAAAGAAAGAAGAAAACGTAAACGTGCCTCATAATCTGACCACTAAGAGATAACCTCTGCCAGCCCCTTAGTTTATTTTTTGTCTTTGCCTTATGCAGTTTTCCATAATTGAATCAATAGTGTATATTCATTTTAGCGTCCCATTCCTTTGTTCGTTTTGGTACCTTATCTTGAACATTTTTGTGCATTGCTAAGTATTCTTTACACATCGCTCTCTCTTCCTACACCACCCACAGGAAATTAAAGTTTACTGAGGGCAAATACATGCAAAGTAGTAAGTAATAGAGAACTCCATTTATTAAGGTAGGTATTGGGGAGTAGGATGAAGTTGACATGAGAGCTAGGGAAAGTCGCTGAGAGCTGGAGCTGTCAGGAAAGCCCAGGGAAGATGAAAGATGAGTTAGGCCTTGAAGGGATGGCAGTTGTGTGAACCAGGGAGCAAGAAGCAAAGATACAGAGGCAGGAGGGCGCAGGGCTGGGTTGTGTTAGGGTCAAGTGGGTTTGAGCAAGGACTCAGTGAGGAGGGCAGCAGGATTGGTTTACTTTAAAAGATGCGGGAGTGGCCAAAATTCAGAGGTCCTTCCAAGGCTGACTCCCTGTAGAACTGAAATGTGTTTGGAATTACATCAGATTTAGTGATCTGTGGGAGAAAGGCCAACTTAACAAGATACTTGTTTATGATAACATGAAAAAGAAAACATCACGTGCGCACTGCCATTTCCAGAAAAGACAGTAAGATCACTGCTGTTGCTAGAAATTGTATAAGCCTGCTACGGTGAATGGCACATATATTTTGTAATATTATGCTAATTACACATATGTGGAATGGGTATTATTACTATTACCGGCACAACTATGATTACTGGCACAACTATGATCATATCAGTTTATAAAATGAATAAACTTAGTCCACATAGACAAAGCTTCAATCTATGGATTTCCTGGAGCCTGGGTGGCTCAGTAAGTTAAGTGCTGGCCTTCAGGGCAGGTCATGATCTGGGGTCCTGGGATCGAGCCCCACGTAGGGCTCCCTGCTCAGCTCGGAGCCTGCTTCTCCTTCTCGCTCTACCCTTCCCCACCGTCCCCCTCCAACCCTACCCTCCACTCGTGGTCTCTTTCTTGTACACGTGCTCTCAAATAAATAAAATCTTTAAAAAAATAAATAAGGGATGGGTCTCAACCCTGGCTACATATGAAAATCAAAACTTCAATGCCCACTTCTACACCTTCTGCTCTGAATAACTGATTTAATTAATCTGTAGTGGGACTTAATCGTTGGTGGCATAATGTCTGTCCTCCTCCCCCATTCCTCCTGCATTTGAGAACCACACCACTTCACCACCACAGTGTTCTTGGGATGATGGATGATTATGGAAAGCATCAAGGCACTTTCTCCAGGACATGTTTAGATCTGAATGCTTAATTTGATTACTTTCTTGAACACATGCTGAATTTCTCCATGAAATTTATTTCCAAGAAATGTACACGTGTGGTATGTTTTCTGCAACTTTCATATGTGAGAATGTCTTTTTTTACTCTACACAAGAAGGATAATTTAGGTAAATGTCGATTTTGGTGGACCTGTATTTACTAAAATTTTGTAGCTATTTCTCCACTCTTCTGGCATTTATAGTTGCAGAAGGCAAATCTGATGCAAGTATTTTTAATTTAATTAACTTAGATTACTTGTTTATTCATGAAACTTGATCCTTTCTAGCTGTCATCTCTCATTTTTTTATTGCTTAATTCCTTGATTTTTTCTGATACGTCCTGAGAGAGCACCTCATATTTAACTAATTCATCATACATTTTTAGTTCTTTCATTGACTCCAGTAAAAATTCAAACACTCCTATGATATTTAATTCTAAAATCCTAAAGTTTCCTTATCTGACATATTTAGCTTCTCAGTTCAGCCTTTTAACTTCTGGCTCTTGTTTCATGGACTTCATATTCTTTTGTTACTATTGATAATGTTAAGCAGTATAAAAAATACTTTTCTTAAGTTCTTAGGATAGGAGTTACTTTCCCATGTTCTAAGATATATTTTCCCTTATTTTGTTTTGTTTTCCTTTCTTTAATCTTAATGAAACGAGCTGTGGTTAGACTCGGTGTCAACTGATGGGCATACGGATTTCCCAGCATGACATTCAGTGTCTGTGGGAAGCTAGCTATAAATTAGCTAGAAGGCAGGTCAATAAATGTTCCTTCTAGCCGGTCCTTAGTTTCTAAGAAGTAGTCTTTATTGTAGTGATTCTGGCTGTATTGGGCTGATCTGGGATATTATCCTTCCCGGGTGTCAATGTTCCAAACAGATTTAATAAATGTAAATTTATAACATCCAGTTAGAATTGTTATATGGGTTTCTTGTGTCTTTACCTCAACCTACATCATTTTTATCTATGGGATCCATATCTCCATAATGCAATGTGATAATGCTATTTTCTCCTCCCTCCCTTTCTTCAATTGCCAGATTAAGTACAATATGTCAAGTTTGAATTTCAGATAAATAACAAATAATCTTTACACATAAGTCTGTCCCACAAGTATTCGGGATATACTTACACTAAAAATGATTATTTGTAGTCCCACTTGCTTTTTGGGATACAGTTATATTAAAATACTGTTTGTAGTTTATGCAAAATTCAAGTTTAACTGGCCATCCTCTGTTGGTATTTGCCAAGTTTGGCAAACCTCTCTTCTCTCAACTTGTTTTCTGGGAGCATCAGTCTCTAATTTGTATAGGAAGAGCTATATTCATGGTAGTGAGTATACACGAGGCACAGAAGGCTCTTGACCACTTTGATCAGATGGTACATCCATGCAGGAGAGGGTGAGCTGCTCAGGTTATTCACTGGTATAGTTCTGGTGTTTCTGAGCCAAAGGGCAAATGTTGTAGGGATTTCTCTGCTCTCTTCAGGCTGGCCAGCTTGCTGTGTGGCAAAGACCTGGCAGCAGTGGCTTTCAATTGCATTTTTCGATCCAATTCGATCCAATTTCGATCCAATTTCGATCCAATATCCATCTTGCAATTGGATATAAGAGCTTCCAGATTCTAAAAATTCAAGTTTATGGTGGCTTTTGTTAGTTTTTATCTTTTTGTGTGACAAATCAGGAGAGGCTGACTCCGGGGATATGAGCCAGACATTACTGGAAATCAGACTCCTGGCACTATTTACTCTGTGTGTGTATGTGTGTGTGTGTGTGTGTTTGCATGCTTGGACTACAACTTCAGAAGCATTCTTAGAAGTCCAAAACGAAGGAGGCAATTATTTTTGGCTTAATGAACCCTGACAAAATGGAATCAACTGTGATATCTAAATCTATCTCCTCAACAGTAAGGCAGCCTTTTCTGGAAAAGGCTATAGTGTTGCTGGATACAAGATCATGTTGCCTAAAGTATGTGTTCCAGGTGGTGCTGTGGTTCACTTTTTGAGCTTTTACTCTGTTGAGTGTCCACAGATATGTGTTGTCATAATTCAGGGCTGTCTGGCCCAGGATTGTTTTTGTCCTAATAAGGAATAGCCTGCCAACGGTGTGCTCATCTTTTGCCTGTCTTCTAGCTACCCAACACGACACAGGCATTTTTTACAAGAATTTCTTCTTCCGGCTACTCTTGGGAAATAGTCAATCCTGTCATCTCTGACATAACTTAAAATCATAACCTAGATGAAGGACCATCTGCCATGGGTCGTTTGGCAATCCTCAGAGCCCAGGAAAACAGGCAAAGTATAAGAAAACGTCTTCAGAATTGCTCTTGATGCTCTTAATTCAACCAGTTCCCAGCTACCAGCTCTTCTCAAATAAGTCACGCATTTAGCTCAGTTCTAAGCCCGACAGAGGTTACAGACCTTGCTTTCCTGTAAATGTGCAACGCCTCGCACTGTTTCATCCTTTCCAAGCACAGACCAACCCACCTGCTTTGCCCATTTGATTTCCTCCAGCTGGCCTCCCATTTGTCTTGATTTACTCTCAAGGTTTTTGTCTTACTGACTTAGAGAGGAGGCCTACTCGTTTATTTCATGAAGATTATCTTTTTATGGCTGTGTTATTTGGTCAGAAGAACACAAATTTGGTAATAATTATATTTATTTGTAGAACAAAATGACGGATTTCTTTCGTAAGGAAAAATATACTCCTTAAGAGGCAACGACTGACAAGAACTCGCATGGAGGGAATCCTTTCTTCCGCTGCCCTTTGTCAGAGGTGTTGAGATGAGCGGGGTTGATGCCACATAATCCACAACCCTGCAAGCCCTTTCTGGAACTTCTTACAATGAGAACAGGCTGTTTGGAGGAAGCAGACCTCTTGAGGAGAACTGTTAAACAGAAGGGTGATCATTTGAGACCCACAAATGGAGAGGTTAAAGAGAGTTTCGACTTGGATTCTGTACGGGCTGAGTGTTCTCCGGTCCTGAGCCCACTTGGTTCTTTTCTGTCCCCATTCTAGATGGACTCGTGGTGGTCAGTGGAAATGCGCTCTGCTGAGGAGGAAGGGGAAGCTGGAAAAATCCTGACATGAGTGACTTACCTCCATGAACTTCACTTTTCTTGACCTGTAAAATGAAGCCAATAATTCTGCATTAGCTGAGGTTAAGAGCTAAGTGGCTGAAAGAAAGCGATCACAAAATACAATGTTTTTAAAAAGACAATGGCTTAAATTAGAGGTTTGTTTCTCTGCTTCTCATATAAATGTTTTAAGGTGGGCGGTGTTGCTCCTCTAAGCCATTGAGGAGCATGGATACCTTCCATCTTGCTGCTGGATCATTCTGTAGGGCATGGTCCACATTCACAAGGACAAAGCTGGGTCTCAGTAAATCCCGGCAGCCTGCATGGAGGGAGGAAAGAGAAAGTCCAGGATGAGCAATTTTCTTTAAGAAAGTCTGACAGACAGAGGTTTGGCTCTTCCCCTCACAGCCCTTCGGGTCATGTGACTAAGTTCTCAGCAACGGGACATGAGGGTAAAAGCATGAAACGCTGAGAAATATAATCTCAAACATGGAGGTTATGTGCCCAGGAAAAAGGTATGGATGGGATTTTGAGGGCAAATAGCTACTAACTAGAAATATCAATCTCAAAAGCTAACTGTAAAGATTAAATATTTAAGATTATATTTTTAGAGTGCTAAGCACATGCTAAGACTAATAAACTAATAAACTCAACTAATAAAAATTATTAGTAAAAAAAAGGAGGGGGGTTAGAAATGATGTACAGCTCTAAATACAGACATGAGGAATGGAAATAACTGAGCCAGATCCGGGTATACCTGAAATTTAACTAACTCATTCCTGGATGGTTTAATTAACTGAATGTCACAATGGAAGTAGGGTATGGAATAATTCTCTTTAGAGAATTCTCTCTAAAACTATGACAAGATGAGGAGTCATTCCTTTTTGGTTATAGGGACTATGGCTTATATTTTTTGTTTCTACCACAGTTCTTTCTTTGGAAATTATAGATGATAGATAATTGCTAGTTTATTAGTTGCTTTTCAACCATATTGAACATTGAAGTCCTAAGGTAATAAGCTTAAGAGCAGATTAGACTGACTGGGGCTTTGTCAGTTAAACTGTTCATGTATGAATTTCCAAGTAAGGCATTCTCCAAATTACTGTGATTTCTCTTTCTGTACCTTTGGAACAATCCAAGGGTTTGGATGGTAAATGCTCGATAATACATATAAAATGTTTGACTCATACAAAATCCATTGAAAAACTTGTAAAGTATCACTGTGCCTTAGATGGAAAAAATGAACATTTGGGGAATTATTTAACAAAAACAAAGTTTTGTGGGAAATAAAATCCACAACAGACTTCTATTTGTGTAACTATGCTTAGTTAAAACCTCAATTCCATTTGTTACAATTTACAAAATTTTAATTCTGACTTTAACAAAATATATATACATATTTATATGCTGTAAGGATACATGTTGAAACTTGAACACAGGTTATTTCTGGTAGATGTAGATATGGAGGGTTGTTATGTTCTTTATCTTTCTCCATTATTTTCTATCCTTAAGAAAGAGATAATTAAAGAATAAGACTTGAGACAATCATAACTTTTAATAGATCTCCTGACTACAAATGTTCCAAAAGGCTTTTCAAATTGTCTGTAAACAAAACAATCCAGTATCCCCATTAGGTGTCTAGGGGAAGTGGGTACAATGTTGGTTGTTTTTTCAAGGGTAAAACTAAAGCGTAGAGTTATTATGTATGGTCCCCAAGACAGTGGTGGGAATAGGACTGGAACCTGTAACAAGTCCATTCAAGGCCCCAAAACTCATGAAATGTATTGTTCACAGAAACATTATGAGTGCAAAAAGACTGACATTTCCTCTGCCATTGTTTCTCTCCTTAAAGCTCCCTGGTGCCCCATACTCTTCCAGGAAACAGCTCCCCACTCCTTCCGCTTAGTGAACATCAAAAGGCTTAGAAGCCATTTATGTATCCACATGTGTTCATTGTGGAGACTGAAACCATATCAAGTTTCAAGTTGTCAAGCAGGAATTCCAGTGAGTGTGGCAAGGCTACTCTGGGATATGAAGGGAAGGCTAATTTTACATATTTAGCAAAATCTAAAGTAACCAGTGTCCAATAAGAGATTTGTCTTTTAAATTTGACTCTATATGTCTAGAATAGAGTTCACTGTCTTTTTTTTTTTTTTAAAGATTTTATTTATTTATTTGACAGAGAGAGAGATCACAATTAGGCAGAGAGGCAGGCAAAGAGAGAGGGGGACGCAGGCTCCCTGCTGAGCAGAGAGCCCGATGCGGGGCTCGATCCCAGGACCCTGAGATCATGACCTGAGCTGAAGGCAGAGGCTTTAACCCACTGAGCCACCCAGGTGCCCCATTGTCTTTATGTTTTCTTCAAACACCCTCATACTACAGATTGAAATTTCTGGCAGTGCATTTTGAAAACAAATAACTGAGTCAGGGTTGCAGAGGGGAGTGGAAATTCGTAGTTGTAAATGAAAAGTACTTCTTTAGGAAGTCTTACTATAGAATAGTGTTGCTGTTCTGGCCTAGAGTCCTAGTCTCGGTCCTTACTTCAGCATTTGCTCTTACCAAACATTATTTTCTCGTTTTTCATAAACTGGTAACAAAAATAATTTTGTTAATACAAAACTGTAAAAGTGGTCATATCGATTCACAAGAAGAGAATGTGTTCTGTCCCTCCTATATACATAACTATGATTTAATTTACCTATAATGGAGGGACAGGGGAGTGCAGTACGGAAGATAATAATAAACCTATGGCTTACCCTGCCTTTTTGAGAAGTTTTCCTTTTATTTGTATTTAAAACCTTAGGTAAAACATGCTTAATTTCCTATTTCTATTACTTGTCTACAACTCAGCAGTGTGGGAAGACAGGGAGACAATGTATGACTGAAATGTCCTCTAGTAAGGTGAATGCATATTCCCAATCGTCCGTTGTGTGGGGCCCGTTTGAACCAATATTTATGGGGGTTCTTTGGTCACAAAAAGTTTACTGTCAATAATGAAATCAAATCTGGCTTAAGAAATCTAAATACTTTAAGTCAAAATAAATTTAGTAAACTTATACATTGTTTTTCAAAGTGTACTTCATGAAACACCTGTTCTGAGGCATTGTTAATAGGTATTATACAAAAACTAGCCAATCTCAATTTTTCAGAAGTATACACACACGCACACGCACAGACACAAATACTTGTGAATATACTCTAGCCAATGAAAGAGAAATCCAAGAAAAGAGCTATGGAAATAAGAAATAAGGTTGAGCAAGGAATCAGGAAAACTAATACCTGCCCAAATAACTGTTCAAAGTAAGACCGTGCAGCTAAATGCCTGAGTTAAAGGGTTCTTTAAAAAAGAGGGATATATTGGGGGCGGGGGGCACCTGGCTGGCTCAGTTGGAAGAGCATGCAACTCTTGATCTTGGGGTCATGAGTTCAAGCCTCATGTTTGGTGTAGAGATTACTTAAATAAAACTTCCTAAAAAAAAGAGGGGTACGTGGGAACTTATTTCAGAAAAGGGTATAATTAGCCTCTGTCTACCTTCCTGGCATCTTTAGATTTAAGTATGAAAATAATACTATGGTGCATCTTACCTGAAGAAAAATGAGACCAGATATCGGGAACCAGGCCCAAAGTAGGAGGTGAGAGGTTGTTGCTAGGTCGACTCTATGAATTATGAGTATGTATGCAAAAATCATGCAGATTAAATTTGGACATTCTGAAGTCAATGTACGTACTATTTATAACATAAAGAATTGGTCATTCATTTTCTAGAAGGGGATTATTACTTTGTAGGATGGAAAGAATATTTTCTTTGCTGGGGGAAATGCAGATTGTAAAGCATTGCTGTGAATTTTCTAGACCATGCTTCTCTTAAAGGCAATAGTTCCAGGGAATGACAAGAACAGTACATGTCATGATCTTGGCAGCCTAAGAAAAATTCTGGTTGAAGCTTATCACCCTTCTCCATTCCCCAAAACACAAACAGCTCTGTAGGAAATATACAGAATTATTGTCTTTGGATGGTGACTTGGTTTCCTCTTTTTCATACTGTTCCGTAGTTAGCAAATTTAGGTTCATGGTTATTTATTTTTTACTTGTGGAAAGGTGAAAATAATGTCTCACTTTGTATTTTAATAGGGAATCATGAAATACTTACACACATATCTTGAAAAATACAATTTTCTACCAACATATCAGAGAAAGAGACAAGAAAGTTGCACACCAGAAATGTTTGAATTGAAACATTTGAAATGTAGATTGAAGAAATTTAGCTAATTTTTTAGTTGTAGCTTTGATAAGACAGGCTTAGGCATGGTTAAGATATGTTAAGATACCTTAAGAAATGTGGATATTAAAAAAAAAAAAACTTTTGTTTTCTATTTCATATTACCTAGAGTTTTGTGCTTAATGTCCTGTTTCTATAGCCATGCTATTTAGGTTCACTCCAGAATTTGTGTGATCAAATCTATTATCTCTAAATATTTAGTTTTCCCTGACTTCAAATATCTTTTTCTCTCAAAACATGTGTAAGCGCATTGTGAGTGTCCTGAAATCCTTTTGGTGTGTCACGAACCAAAAAAAAAAAGACAGAGAAAAGAAAAACTTATTGCAAGATGATGCTAAAAATTCATAATGTTAAATAGCCTCCTATGATCTATATATGCTTGAGAGAAGAAACCAGATAATCACTTTCTCCATGGGAAACACCTTAACACACAAGCAGCTTTACAAGTTTAACTGAAATAAATGTCAAAAAGGGCAATTATAAATTATATGCCTATCCTAAAACTTTAAAATCCCAAATCTTTAAAATGCCTTGCCATTCTTGCATCATGATAAAAGGGAGTTTGGGAGAGATGCCTCCAACCCTGAGATGTAGATGGGATGGACCTTTTCCAGACCTGTAGGAACCCTATCTCTGGCATGACTCTGGTTATACATACTTCCCTTCATTCCTTTGAAATTATGACTCCACACAGACCCCTATAAACTTCATTCAAAGGAAAAGAAACATCTTTCTACATGACCAATTGTTTATCTATTCACCCTGAGCCTGCCTTCTCTCTCCCCCTTGTCTTACAGCAATATCATCATCATTCACTGAATATCTAAGAAAACACCGAGCACCGGGCTTGGGGCTCACGTTATATACTCTCTGTTTTCCATGTTGACATCTTAAATTCTCTTATTTAGCCCTCCTCCCCTAAGAGTACTGCCTTTGGTTTCTATGTCTTCAGAAAAAGTTCTCTCTCTCATTCAACTACAAAAACCTTCTTGGGTAAAACGGAAGTGACAGAAAATACGGCATAGTAGAAACAGCATGAGCTCTGCATCAGAGAAACTTAAACTTAGGTTGAAACCTTGGCTCCTCTATTTACTAGCCATGCGAACTTAGGTGAGTTGCTCTCTCTCCACCTCAGTTTTCCCACCTACTGTATATGTTAGCATGCCTGCTTCACAGAGCAGTTAGAGGCATTCAGTGAAATATGATCTAAATGGTCTTACACAGTGCCTAGAACAGGGGAAACAATAAACAGTAGTAATTCTAATGCTCAAAGATAGTTCCCACTTCAGTGCATACTGGCAGGTTCAGAATGGTCAAGGACACTGCGCTTTCTCACAGGCACATGCATTATATAGAGAGCCTATCCAACAAGTTCTCACTGTAATAATGAATAAATAAATGAAGTACAGTCTACACTGGGGAGGGCTTGTCTTCATTGTTGTAAATGTTATTTAAGAAAGCCCTCTCTTTTCCTCTTCTTCTGGTATATAAATTAATTACAGTTTCATATCCTCCCCATCCTTTTGTTTGATCTTCTCTGCAGTTTCTTAAATTGAAAAATACCAATAAATTTAGATTAGCCATAACTAAGTCATGGTTTTCCTTCCTTTTGCCATTTCCTTCCTTTTCATCTTCTTGTAATTTAAACTTTCCACGTCCTAGAGTGAGAAATATGAGTTCCCAGTTTTTCCATAGCCTCAATAAGTGGGCTGGAAAATGTTTTAACGGACTGCTTGAACCAATGAATTTTAATGGTTTCCCCACATCCTCCTGAAGATTTTCATATTTAGCTCTTCTCTTTGTCTGGTGTCTTTAACATCCCAGTCTCAACCCTGAGTCATAATGAATTGAGCCTGTGGTATCAATACTAGAAGAGCTATTTCTTAGTTTAAATGGTAGCAATGATACTTTTCAACTAAAATTAATTTTGCATTATCATTTTCACACAGTTCTTTCTCATTCTCTCTTTGTTTCTTGTTTGCTTGTCCTGAAATAAAAACTCCTAAAATATTTCTCTCTTTACTCTTAGTAGTACCCAGATGAGACAAGGGATCTAGAATCAATCCTTAACTTGCCCAGGGACCCAATAAGTACCCAGTTTTAAAGATGTTTTTTCCATACTTAAATCTTACTCAAAATCTTACTCGAACTTGTCTAGAGAAGTTGCACTCTGGGCATGTCATATTTTTACCGAAGTGTTTAAGCTTTGTGTTTATCATCTACGGTATGACTTGCGAGTTTTCCTTTATCTGTGAGAGAAAGTTGACCTTTTGTGCTCATTCCACTTCCTGGTGACTCCGCCTTCTTTCTTTGGGGTTGTCTCTTTGCTCAGTGCCAATAACTTCTCACATTCCACTGATTCAGCACCTGCCTCTCCTTATCTAAGTCCTTCTTTAAACCCATTAAACCAGTCCCATCCTCGATGCAGTGACTTCTTTGTGTGGCCAGTGACTTAATTTTTCAAAGCCTCAGTTTCCACTTAGGAAAAAGCAAAATGAAAATAAAAATAACATACTATTGATCACCCTACTAGAGCATATTAAGTGGGAAAAAAAAAATACAAATGAGAGTTCCTAGTAATGACAATCTTCTCCAAGAAAGAGGTAATGGTAAAATAATGAGAATTCATTTTATCACAAAAACTCAACATCTGGGCAGCGACAAATAGGGAGTAATTTCTTTGGCCCTATCGTTTTCCTCCAAGAATTTGGCCTGTCGTAATCCAGGTTCCATTTTTCCTTATGTATTTCCAGTTCAAAATAGTGGAATGGAAAGAAGTAAAAAAATAAATTTTCCCAACACTTTTCAAAGCTTCCTCATGGATTTAGAGTGGAGAGGGGAAAGGAGTACCAGGTACTGATTAATTTATTCAGCAAATACTTCCTGAGTACCATCTTGGTGCTTTGTCACTGCTTCTATGTGGAAAGGAAGTATTCCTCTGAGACATTCTCTTACTTGGTAGAGGTCAGCTGTTCAAGGAGCAGAGCACATATGTTTCCACAACTAGAGAAAAAGGATACACCAAGGATCCTACATCTCTATTCACTGAATTCAAGAGCTGTGCTAAGCACTTTTATAAATAGCAAAAGGAAATAATTAGACTATGATTCCAGTAGGAGTGTGCACTGATTTCACATTCTCCTTTACTATGGTGTATTTTCAATAAGGTCTGCCTTTGAATTAGGTTTGAGCATCAATGCTGATCATTTTTCATGCTTTTTACTTCTTTGTAGCCTAGAATTACCAGTTTGTTTTTTTCTTCTAATGACTACAAAGTCTTTGAATAAAATATCTAGTATGCCAGGCTTTTAGAGGAATAATTGTGTCCCTACACTATCAACTGTTTTTAAACTAGGAAGCTATTTAGAATTAAGGAGTTTTCATGAGGTCTAATTAGGTCTCTTTGCAATCCTAACAGAAGAATGGTATCATATAAATCATTAGATGAGATCATTATTTTCATCTAGAATCCTGCATCCTTCAAAAATGAGTCTTCCCCCAAGTGAGCACCATTTTTTTTTTAAACTGAGTGTGTTTTCTAGCACTTAATACTTTACCTAACATGGTTGCGATTCATTTGACCTATGAATCATATTTATCCCTTACATGTATTTTTACCTCTACTAACTTTAAAGTACAATTAATGGAATATATGTGCAAATTTTTACAGTTGCAAGTTATAATACTATTTTGAAAATATAAATGATTATTACTTCAGGAAGAGGGGATGCTTTCATGGGAAAAGTACTGGATGAAGTTAGGAGACCTGAATTCTACTTTCAGTTTTGCCACTCACTAGTGGTATGAACTTGGAAAAACCATTCAATTTCATTTAAATTCAGTTCTTTATCATAAAGCAATAAGGCTGGATCCTTTCAGTGCTAAGATTCTAAAATAATAAAGATAGGCACCTTTCCTTTTCCAAGTCAAACTATCTATCTAAATACGTTGAGTGATGAAGGGGCGCCTACGTGGCTCTGTCAGTTAAGTGTCCCAACTCTTGGTTTCCACTCAGGTCATGACCTCAGACTCTGGGGATCAAGTCCTCTGTCAGGCTCTGCACTCAGGGCAGAGTGTGCTTGGGATTCTCTCTCTCCCTTTCCCTCTGCCCCTCTCCCTCATGCCGTCTCTCTAATAAATAAATAAATCTTTAAGATAGATAGATAGATAGATAAATAGAGTGATGGAACTTCATGTGGGAGCTAAAGAGGCACTTTGTATTTTAAATAATATTTCTGTTTGAGATTTGAGATAGGAAAATACATAAAAACAGTAAGCTCACTGCTCAGATAATTACTTGTAAAAATACACATACAGGGTTTAAAAAGAAATCCAGACATTGGAGGAAACAAATAAAATGAAAAGTCGAAGTCTTCAGCTCCATCCCCAATAGCCCCCATCCATTTCCTAGGAGATAAATATTGCTAATATTTTGCTGTGACTCCTTTAGAAATCATGGCATACTAGAAAATACATGTATGTGTTGCTTACGTATTTCCTAATATACACAGATCCTACCACAAAATTGCATGCATATCATATTTTTAAAAGATAAATCAGTGCTTTAGGGAATATTTCATAACATTAGGGAGTGGCTAAAGAACTTTAAAATTTATTTAAAAAGCCTAAGTATGATTGTAAATAGTGTTTTCCTGTCCTATGTACAAAGTAAGAACAAAGGCATGTTTGGAAACAGGCCCATGGGTATTCTTTGATAAACTTCCCTCTTCAATAGGTATAGCACTGTGGGATTGGGGATTGTTTTGAAGCAGGTCTGAATATTATACTCAATTTATTAGTCCAAATAAAATAGGTTGGGATGTGATTATTTTTCTTCAGCAAGTAATTATTTTCCTCAAAGTTTAAATGTAACACATAAAGGACAACTCAAATAGCCAGAGATGGAACAAGTTTAGTGGTCTCAACACACCACCACCAATTTAATAGTTCAGACAGTTCTCTTGGAAAGATCTCAAATGTTCTCTGAAAAGGCAGTGCAGTTTCCGAAAGCCCCACAGGAAGACCTTAATGGTAACAATAGAACCATCTGTTCTGGAAAACAGACTCTGAAATGAATTATACTTGGGATGAGAAGATCAAGCCCTATTCTATATTTGTGGGTAACCCAAGATACATATCACAGCTGTTGGGGGCAAATTTATAGGGCTCCTGGAGGTTGTATTTGTGATTCGTAATGGCATGATGAGCTCAATATTTAACCTACAGGATGTTACATTTACCAATATTTAGCAACCGCAGGATTCACATTCTCAAAGGAAAAAGTAAATGAAATCTTCCTTAATGTAAGTGAGCAAGGAGAGTGTACCAGTAAAAATACTACCAGGAGTCATTTCTTTAGTCAAACCAGCATCAGAACTCAAGTATAAGAGAAATCACCTTTAAACACAAAGAAAACTTCTGCTTGTGTTTATTAAAGACCACTGAAAAAAAGGAGCCTTCTACAAAGGTGCCAGTCCATCCCTATATTCATAAATATATGGCAGTGTGTCTTAGGAGCGTAGACTCTAGGGCTAGGCTTCCTGTGTTCAAACCCCAGCTCTGAACCTCAATTGCTGTACTATGTTGGCCAAGTCTTTAGTCTGTTTGTCCTCAAATTCTCCATCTAAAAAATGGGCATGGATGAAGATAGTACCTAGCTCCTTGGGTTGTTACGAAGATTGAGTATGTTAACACATCTAAAATACCTGCCTGGCACACAGTAAGAGCTATGTGATACTAGTTACTTTCATCTTTATTCAGTGGGTCTATACCAAGACCATGGTAAAGGTCCAAGTAAAAACAGCAAAAATATCTTTAAGTTGAAAAATAATTCATCCAAAACAATGTCACTGTTAATACACAAAAATGAAAATTTTAGGGGAAGAGAAGGAAAAATAAAATAAGATAAACAGAGAGAGAGGCAAACCGTAAGAGATTTTTTTTTTTTTTTTAAGATTTTATTTACTTATTTGACAGAGAGAGATCACAAGTAGGCAGAGAGGCAGGCAGAGAGAGGGGGAAGCAGGCTCCCTGCCGAGCAGAGAGCCTGATGCGGGGCTCGATCCCAGGACCCTGAGATCATGACCTGAGCCAAAGGCAGAGGCTTTAACCCACTGAGCCACCCAGGCACCTCCTGTAAGAGATTCTTAACTATAGGAAACAAACCAAGGGTTGCTGGAGGAGATGTGGTGGGGGGATGGGGTAACTGGGTGATGGACATTAAGGAGAGCACTGGGTGTTGTATGCAACTGATGAATCACTAAATTCTACCTCTGAAACTAATAATATACTATCTGTTAACTAAATGAATTTAAATTTAAAATTTTTTTTTAAATTTAAAGTTAAAAAGACTAGTATTCTGCCTTTAGATTATGAATGCATGTGCAGAATATTTCAATATATTGCATAAAGGTTTATGTTTGTGAGCCTAAAAATCACCAGTTGTTAATCCACTTTTGCACAGAGTGTGCATACAAATGAAAGGGAAGTTGGTGAATTTATTTTAAAAATACATATTACAGCTTTTCCTAAGAGTCCCTTAATGAAAAGGCAGCAAGAAGATAATGAGGAAGAACCAAACAGATGTTGGTTCCCCTAAAATTTGCCAGACTTTTACAGCATCATTAGGGTAGATTTCCATTTAGTTCTCCACAAGTTTAAAAATAAGTGGGACGTTTGGATCTAGAAGAGAGCAGAGATGATTAAAGGGTTGGAAACCCAAACCTAAGAGGAGGGGATCGTAGAAATGATGTTGGTTGGCCAAAAAGAAGAGAGGGTTGTGGGTGACTTCACTGCAATCTTATTGTGTATAATATGCCTTCTAAAGGGGTCAGGAAGCAGATGTTGTTCCCCAATGAAAACGGTATGAGATGGAACAGGAGACTTTGGGTCTGACTTGATAAAAATCTTTTTAAAGAGTTAACAAAAATTTTCTTGTAAAGAGTTGTCAGACAACTAAATCTTTGTTCATTCAACCAATATTTATTCCATTCCTTAGATCCTGTATTAAGTGCTAAGGATTAATTGATAGGTAATAATTCACATGCAGACATAGATATAGATGTATTGACTGGGAATTTCCCTTTGTGTCAGAATTGTCCTTGCAGGAGACTTGGTGATCTATGTGCACTAGAAAATGAGAAAAAATGGACATCCAGGTGGGGAAGGTAGCAGTGGAATGTTCCGCATTCCCTCTTCTGATACACAAGAAGGCGTGAGTTTCCTGGGAACACCATAGGGAGAATGCACTTAGGGGGGAGTGCTTTTGTTCATACTCCACCCAAAAGGGCTGACCTGAGCGCAAGAGAAACCAGCAGCAAGATCCTATGTGATGTATCACAGGGACTGAGAGAGCTTTGGGCCAAAAGGGCAGTCGAATGGATGACCCCACCTACTCAGAGGGCAGGCTTCCTTCGGAGACCCACCTACCTACCCAAGAACTCATCCAGGAGGACTTTCTGAGAGAGCCACCATCTAAATGTCTGCCTCCTAGAGGCATCAATAACTAGTCTCGGATTAGCCAGAGAAACAACAGGAACCGAAAAACAAAAAACGACACAGAGGCCAGTGTAGTTCTATTAGTAGAATGTGTAAGTGCTCCTGTAAGACAAAACAGTCATCTATTATCTGTCAGTCAGGAAAGTATTAATGCGCACCGCTAAGCTTCTCCTTGCTGAGAAATGCTGTTAAGGCTGTATATATTTTGCATTATTTCTTCCTCTGTCTGAGTCTGTCAGAAAAAATTAAATTATAATTCACATAGCTATGGCTTTATGTATATTTGTTGTATTCTAACGATTCAAAACTTGGTAATCCAACTACTTTGTCTACTACTACTCAGCATATCTGCGTAACCAAATACTGTGTTCTCTTTCACAGCAGTTCTCACACTCTGACCAACACATACACTCACTGGTGATTATGGTGGATGCTGCAGTGGGTCATCCAGTCCCCCAACTAGGGGCCGAAGCTCTCATTTCCAAGCTACTTGCAGGCTGGATCAGAGCCAGCCCCCTCTGGGAATTTCCCTGGGTTGGAAGGAGCCACTAAGGCTCTACCCCCTCACAGGGGCATCAGGATCCAGCAACTGGTTGATACAGGCTGGAACAACTGCCCCTTTGGCCTCAATTCAAGATGTCTCTGAGGGGCCATCAGCTCCAGAGCTCTCCATGACACTGAGGCCTTTGGTAAGCCTCTCTACTGCAGGTCAGCCTCAGTGGCTCCCTGCACGCCCTCGTGGTCTTGTTCCAGAATATACCCCATGGAGACCTCTGTCTCTGAGTCTGTGTTCTGGGGAATTTAACCTCAGACACAAGAAAAAATACATATTTAAGAAATAAGCAACAAACTAGTGATCAATGAAAGATGCATTTTTGGTTATCAAAAATCAGTATGATACAAATTTCTAAAATGAAAGCTCATCTCCATCCTTGCCTCAATTCTACTCTTGTTAGAATTATTTGATCTATATTAGGAGGGTAGCAAAGAAGTCGATTTCTTCTACTGTCCTCCACCACTAGCTCCCAGCTAGGGGGAAATGTAGTCAAGTTACCATTAGACTAAATGGCAGCAGAAACTAACAAATACATGACCCGCCACCACCATATCTCCTTCTCTCCTTTGATTTCCCCAGCTGTGTCTGGGAATCAACTGATAATTCATCAGAATCAGAAGAAGTGGAAAAGCACTGCACACTAACTCATGAAAGGTGCCTGGAAAAAGTTATTCCTTTTATTATGTAACAAGATGTAGAAATTCCTGTAATAAGCCTATTTTATTTAATCTGAAAACCTCTCTTTGGAATAAGCTATCTGTTTTATTATACAGCCAACTGATATCCATGAAAAATGTGATTCTGATCAACTGTTCTGGCTTGGCTAACTCTTGAAGAAGTTTTCTGAAATGGCATCTAGGCACATTTTCCTATGTGAGTCTCACTGGTGAAGGAACATGCTAATGTGTAATTTGGAGGTGGCTGGAAATATTTTTAGAAAACTTAATTGAAGGCTACCTGGGTGGCTCAGTCAGTTAAGCATCTGCCTTCAGCTCAGGTCATGATCCCAGGGTCCTGGGATCGAGTCCCACATTAGGCTCCCTGCTCAGCAGGAGCCTGCTTCTCCCTATGCCTGCCATTCCCCCTGCTTGAACTCTCTCTCTCTGAAAAATAAATTTAAAAAAAAAATCTTTTTAAAAACAACCTAAAAAAAACTTAATTGAAGGAGTTTTTAGGTTGGATTCCCCCCAAAATCAGACCCTGAGACAATGATTTGAGTCCACAGTTTGAGCAATGAACTTAAGCAGCCCTGGTAGGAGAGGAGGAAGGAAGGTAGCCAGTAGAGGATATATTAACAGGCAAGTTACTGCTCCTAGGCAAGTAGAGCTCAATCCCTCTGGGTCAAATACACCTCAGTGTTGTCCCACTGAGACAGGAGGAAGCTGGAATATTTCCCTATCAAAATTCAAATGGCATTTTTTACAGAAATAAGAAAAAAAAAATCCTAAACTTCACGTGGAACCACAAAAGATCACGAATAGGTAGAGCAATCCTGAGAAAGAACACCAAACTGGAGGCATCACACTTCGTAATTTCAAACTATACCACAAAGCTATAGTAATTAAAATAGTATGGTACTGGCATAAAAACAGAGACCAAGGTGTCAGAATCAAAAACCCAGAAATAAACCCATGCACCTACCAATACCTGACAAGGGAGCCAAGAATACTCATTGGAGAAAAGATAGTCTCAATAAATGGTGCTGGAAAAATTGGATATTCATGAGCAAAATAATGAAACTAGAAACCCATTTTATACCATTCACAAAAATTACCTTGAAAGTGGATTAAAGGCCTAAAGGTAAATCCTAAGACCATAAAACTCCTAAAAGGCAACATAGGGAAAAACCTGCTTGACATTGGTCTTGGTAATGATATTTTAGATAGGACACCTAAAACACAAGCAACAAAAGCAAAAATAAGTAAGTGGGACTACATCAAACTAAAAAACTTCTGCACAGCAGAAAGAAATGATCATTAAAATGAAGAGGCAACCTAAAGAATTGGAGAAAGTAGGGCTCCTGGGTGGCTCAGTGGGTTAAAAGCCTCTGCCTCCGGCTCAGGTCATGATTTCAGGGTCCTGGGATCGAGCCCCGCATCGGGCTCTCTGCTCAGCAGGGAGCCTGCTTCCCTCTCTCTCTCTGCCTGCCTTTCTGCCTACTTGTGATCTCTCTCTGTCAAATAAATAAATAAAATATTTAAAAAGAAAAAAAAATAATTGGAGAAAGTATTTGTAAACCACATATCTAATAAATAGTATCCAAATTATGTAAAGAATACACATAACTCAATACCAAAGGACAAATAATCTAATTTAAAAATGGGCAAAGGACCTAGATAGACATTTTCCCAAAGAATATATTCAAATGGACAACAGGTACATGAAAAGGTACTCAACATCATCAAGGAAATGCAAGTCAAAGCCACAATAAGATACAACTTCACACATGTTAAAATGGCTATTATCAAAAAGACAAGAGATAACAAATGCCAGTGAGGATACGGAAAAAAAAAAAAGGGATACCTTGTGCACTGTTGGTGGGAAAGTAAACTAGTGCAGCTGCTATGAAAAACCGTATGAAAGGTCCTTAAAAAATTAAAAATAAAACTACCATATTATCCAGCAATTCCACTTTTGGGTACATATCTGAAGAAAATAAAATGATTATCTCAAGTACCCCCATGTTCTCTGCAGCATTATATGTAATAGTGAAGACATGGATACAATTAAAATGTTCATCAACAGACGAACAGATAAAGAAAATGTTACCCACACAGGAATATTATTCAAACATAAAAAAGAAGGAAATTCTGCCATTTGTGACAACATGGATGAAACTTGAGAACATTATGTTAAGTGAAGTTAGTCAGACTGAGAAAAACAAATATTGTCTGATCCTACTTTTATGTGGAATCTTAAAAACACCAAACTCATAGAAACAGAGAACAAATTGATGGTTGTCATATGGGGGGGGGGGTGTGGTTAAAGAGTGGGGAAAATGGATGAAGGTGGTCGAAAGGTATGAACTTCCAGTTATCAGTAAGTTGTGCGGATGTAATGTACACCATGGGGGCCACAGTTAACAATACTGTATGGTATATTTGAAAGTTATTAAGAGAGTAGATCTTAAACGTCCTCATCAGAAGAAAAAAACTAACTGTGTGAGGTGATAGATGTTAACTAACCTTATGATGGCAATAATTTTGAAATATATACATATATCATATTGTATACCTTAAACTTACATACTGTTATATGTCAACTATATCTATATACAGCTGGAAAAAAAGAGTATTGTAAATTATGATTATTTACAAAAAATGTGCACTGAAAATTGAAGGCAGAAAGTGTTCATTTTTAAAATGTTATGATAAAAAGTGTTATGATAAAGCAAGCTGGTGTCTACTTCATGGATAATTTAATGTATTTATCCAGAAGCTTTATATAAACGTTAATTTCTTTGCCCGTTTTTATAATTCAGTCTTAGAAATCAATCTCAGTAATATATTTGGAATTCTCTTTGCGACATACATATATACATTTTTCTTTTCTTGCCTCAAGTGTAAAGCCCCTAATTTTCCTAGCTTTGTAAATGATGGCGTCAAGTTCACCCCAGGGGAGCATGTGCTGTTCTTAACTCTCACGGAGGCTTGTCTCCAAGTCACGTTTGCTGCAGGGGGCTCGAGCCTGCGAGGAGCTAGGGTAAGCCAGGAAGTCTATGGTTGGCCTGCAACTTGCCTGGCACCCACGTCGCCCGCGGGCCACATGCCTCCTCGGGAGAGACTCTCTGCGTGCAAACGGCCGTCATTCCGCTGACTCAGTCCATTGGGCCTGTTGAGTCAGTACCATCAGCACACAGTCTGCACAACACCTTTATTCAGAGGCTGTCGTGCGGTTTACCAAGTTCTTTTACATACACTAATTCATTTAATCTTCAAGATATACCAAGTATGAATTACTATATAAATCAAGAGAAGGTCAATAACGACGCAGCTCCAGAAAGCAAATGGGCTTCCAGTAATGATGGGGAGGTGCTGTATACTTGGGGAAGAACAGAAGTTTGTGACGGCAACGATGTGTTATAAAGTGGCTATCTATGAAGCCGCTTGTCAGAAGGGCTGGAAGAAAGAGAAAAATGTCAAGACAGACTTGACTTCCTGCGTGAATTTCTTCAGTGGCTTCCTAGTTGGCAATCGGCCAATTCCTTAGCACGGTTTACAGAACCCCTTAGCATGGTCTGCACCTGGGGAGCTGCACCACACTGCCTCAGAGCCCCCTTTCGCAGCCCAGCAGCAGGGCTCCAGCCGCCCTGTCTACTTATCACCCCTGGGCACGCCTGGCTGTGTCCCAGCGACACAGGCATGCTTTTTCATTCATTCTAGCTCTTTCATGGAATATCCTGCACATTGTTCCTCTGCAATACTACCCACTCGTCTTTACACATTCCATTCAAAGATCACTTTGGAAAGGGTTTTCTGACCCTCCTCTTTGTGAATCCTTACCCCAGCCCTAATATCCTCACTGTAAATGCTTTTACACCTAGCATGGCACTGACTCTATTTAATTGATTCTAATATAGATGGTCCTTGACTTACAATAGTTCATGATTTTTCAACATTATGCTGGTACAAACATGATATGCATTCACTAGAAACTATACTTCCAATTTTGAATTTTTATTTTTTTTCCATGTTAGCAGTAGGTGGCACGATCCCCTCCTGGGACGCTAGGCAGTCATGGTGAGCCGAAGCTTCCATTCAGACACACCATCATGGGGGTAAACAATCAAACACTTACAACCATTCTGTGCCCATACAGCCATCCGTTTTTCACTTTTGGTACAGTATTCAATAAACTATATGAGGTATTCAACACTATTATTACATAGGCTTTGTGTTGTGATGTTTTTGCTAACTGTAGGCTAATGTAAGTGTTTTGAGCACATTTAAGGTAGACTAGGCTAAGCTAAGCCATTTGGTAGGTTAGATGTGTTAAATGCATTTTCAACTTACAGCATTTTCAATTTACAGTGAGTTTATTGGAATATAACCCCATCATAAGGAAGCTCTCTATGCACATTCCAATCTAACAGTGGAATGGCAGAGTTTATTTGACATCATTTTTTTCCTTGGTGATGGTTAAAATAATAATACACCTAAAAAACAATTGTTTCTGGAATTTGATGAAATTTATTTGCACTGTTTGCATGTTTATTCCTTCCCTGAGACTAAAAAGACCCTGAGGTCTGAGATCATTTCTTATTTATTTTATATCCCCATTGCCTGTTATAGTAGGTTCCCTATAGGTGTTAAAGTACATAAATGAAGGAGACAGATTCTTAAATAGCTAATAAGTAAAACAAGCTTCACCTTGTCCCAGGAAAGATAACCCTGATTAGCCGCGTGATCACATTCAAAAGGGGCAGTTTAGGGTAAATGAATAAATGAATTAATGAATGAATAAATATTCCCTAATCTGTTGACCCTGTGACATCATTTGAAACATTATAACTCCCTTCTTTTCCTGAGACTTCCTGGAATTGATATTGAAAACCCCAAATCTCTTGGCAGGACACCATGGTTTGCAATAAAGCACTTAGAATGGTGTATATATATATATATATATATATATATATATATATATATATATGTGTGTGTGTGTGTGTGTGTGTGTGTGTGTGTGTGTGTGTGTATACACATACAGTTGGTGAAATGTCTGATCAATGGAGTCAGACACGCTTGAATTGAAGTTAGGCTTTAGTATTTATTAGTATGTGACCTTGTTGTTTACCACCAGGAACCTCAGTTTTATCCTTTGTAAAACAGGGGTAATATAACTGACTTCTCAGGGTAGTTGTGGGGATTAATTACATTAACAAATATAAAACATCTGATATGGGGGCTGGTACAGGGAGGTAGTCATTTAATTTTCAGTCCATCATTAGGTCCCCAGCACCTGGCATATAACAGAATGAACAACAAAAATAATGAATGAGAATAATCCACATGGTCAGGTGAGCAACACGGACCTAGAAACCCTTGCAAAATCATATTAATTAGGCACTGAGGCAATTGTCCAAATTAGTGATATTAAAACACAATGAACACCAATTCCTGTAGAGGGCTTATTCTGCTTGAGCTTCTATCTGTTTATCTTCATGTATGACTGAGGCATCTTAAATTTGGATCTGGTTTTACCTCTTGTCCTCTTCTTCACCAAAACATGTTTCACCATGACAACATAGAACTTATGACAATTAGACTGTGTATTTTCCCACATATAACCATTTTAGGGACTAGTCTGCTGTTTTTGCTTGCATGACATTATAATTCAGCTATGTGCTGGATAATAATCTTTAGCACCCATTGACTGTCTCAGTAAAACTACCTTCTTTACTCTAAAGCTTAACCATAGGCTTTGCAACTTTCTTTTGAACTTTCTCCAGTCTCTAAATTGCTTGACTGTATTTCCCTTTCTCTTCTATCATACACTTCTCATGTAGAGAAATCTTTCGGTAAGCAGGGCGTCCCTGTGCCAACTGGCAAAGACTAGGATAGGCACGGAAAGTAATCAGGCCTTTTAAAGAGAATTTACAACTATGGGAGCAGGGCAGGTAGATAGGAGAGATGACGAAGGAGGGAGAAAGGAACTGAGGAGGGGTTAAGTGAAATTAGAGAACAGAAGAGTGGAAAGCGCAATAATTGTAATGATTAGTTGCCAAAGACAAAGAGATAAATATCAAGAGAGAAGAATTTTGGCTGGTTTCCATTTCAAGAGGATGAAACAGGGGAGTTGGGGGAGGTGACAGATAGAGACCCAGTTTATACGAAGATATTAAACTAAGAGCCTGACATAAAATGTTGACTCTTCACCAGATAAATCCTGCCATGTTAGCTGGGAAGTAAATTCTAGATATCAGTGCAGAAAGAGATAAAAACCCCTTTTATCCTACAGTAATCTAGAAACACGATCCCAGAACAATAAAATAAACAACAAATACTATTTTCGATCTTTTGGCTCCTTTTGCCCATTTCATAAACTCAGCTGCTCTGTTGGGGGCTAACCCTTGCCCAGCAGTCTATGTGGTTGGATGGCTGCCTGGTCTAAGTGCTCAGATCGAGTAAGTCTTTTCAACTCTTCTTATAAGCACAACTTTCAAAGATACTCTCTCTAAAAGCCAAGTGCTTTGATTAACAGGATTAAGTGCTATAATCACCAGGCATTTGAACACAGATTAACTCATAGACCCAGATAATGAATCTTGTTCTGTCATGTTGTTTTTAGCCAAAAGTTGAAAGAGAAAGCTTTGAAGAATGCAGAGAAACTTGACTATGAAATTTTGATAGCCTTGGGGCAGAGAAACTTAACACAAAGAAATAATCGTCATTCATTCAAAGAGTATTCATGGCCCTGGGAAGATTAATGCCAAAATTCTGTGATTAATTACAGTTATTGAAGATGCTAAAAAAAAAAAAAAGGCACCATGAGTTTTTAGGTTAATCAAAGACAGCAATTCAAATAAACTGTCCTAGTGTCAACAGTGAGTTCTTGGTCAAATGCTCATGAGCCTCATTGTTATTTTGAATCATAAAACATCAACTTCATCTCCAAACGGATTCACTTTCACCCTGAAAAAAAAATGGCTGACTGAACGTTATTGATTTGATAGAGAAGGTACCGATGATTTTGCTACCTAAAAGTGACTAATGAAATCTGAGTTCTGATATTCAGGTTTTCTTGTCTGAGAAACATCATTTCACTGTGTCCTCCTAAAAATGTAAGGACTAAATATTGTGATTAGTAATTTTTCTAGAGGAGAAAATTTCAAGAACAGGGATAAAATAATTGAAAGGAAGGACCACCTAACTATAGCAATAGACCATCTCTGCTTCGGTAATCCAGACAAAGTTGGTCTGTGATGGGTTTGCCCGCCAGAGACCTACCAGGAGCCCTGCCAGAGGGAAGGGGTACGTGGATGACATTATATCAGAGCAGAAGCAGATAGCTAGGTTTAAAAAGAACTGCAACTTCTCTTCTTTGCATTTCTAGGTAGCCTTTTGTTGTAGACAGGACTAATATTTCATGAATAGAAAAATCAATTCCTTATTACCAGGCTTCAAGAGGGAACTTGCATTAAACAGTTGTGGTGACCATGGCTTCCTCTGTGGGACATGGGAAGAAGATATGCCTTACCCCCGAGATTCCTTAGAGTTCTGATTAAATTGAAAGTCAACTCTACAGAACGTTAACTACTAAGTTTGAACTTGCTACCATTCTTAAATCATCTATTTCTAACAAATTACCTGTGACATGTAAAGGAATTAAAACAGTGAACTTTACATACTTGCGACCAAGAGTTTCCAGATTTCCTATTACTTAAAGAATGGAAATACCTCCGCTGTATTTCAATTACTTTTCTAGCAACGTAGCTAAAATGATCTGTATGTTATCCTAATTCTTCTCACTTTTCTGAATAATCAAAATGAAGGAAATATATGTGTGTGTAAAGAAATAATTTGTGAAGCCCTAAAAGGCTGACACAGTGGAAGAGACATGCAGTTTCCATTCTAGTAAAACAAACCATATGACTAATTAAATATGTATGTTTTCTATTGTTCTCTTCACTAATTGCTGAAAATATATGCTATTTAACTAATCAGCAATTAGTTTGGGGTCACTCTCATCTGACATTTTTTATACTACATCTCTTTCTCACCTGTTAATGAGACTTACTCATAATTTAAAGTTTTATTTGTAGACTTGAGTTTCTTATACTTTTTAGACTTGTAAGGCCATTAAACAAATTTTTAAAAAGTGAAAAAATGAGAAAAAAAAAAAAGAAAAATGAGAACATTAAATGTTGTAAAAATGGTCCTGTAAATAAACTATTTTTTTTTTCTTTGTTATGTCAGAGTGAGATAGAAAAATTCAAGGTTATATTCTATTCCTGGAAGAACTGTATATAAAATTGAGAGGGATTCTCTCTCACTACATACTGAGTTGCCACACTCTCAAGCCATGCCCTGTTCTCCCTTCATTCTCCCCTCCTTCATAATGTTCTCCTCCTAAAAATTGCCCATCTTTTTCAAAAACTACTCTCCTCCTAAAAGGAAGGAAACATGAATATGGGCAAAAGGCTGACCTACATCTGCTTAATCTAGCCCTCTTAGAATAGAAATTTCTGACAAAAGCAGGAAATTATTTCTACATTCTGTATAGTTACAAATACAATTTGGCAAAGAGTGAACATTCAATGAATAAATTAGCAAGTTCATTCATTACCAACCAAATGTTGAATCCGAAACTTGGCATATTGATTTAGGACAAATACGAAAATGAAAGAAGGATATTTGGGCCAATTTTCATTCAACCCCATTTTTTATTACAGCAATACGATGATATGACAAAAGAAAAACGTTGCTTTCAAAAAGAGATGGAAGTTTTACATGAAAACTTAGCATGAGCTTAAGGTATATAAATATAAACCCTAGGTTTGTTTTTGTTGAGATTATAAAGGCTAAATAGCATGTGTTTGCTCCCCTCTCTCTCTTTTAAAAGTAATAATGACTTTATTATAAGGTCTGGTTTGGCTGTAGGCAGAGTTGAACACTTGGAGCAAAGAAAAGTGATGTGTTGGCTCCCATCACTTTCCTGTAACTCATGAATATTAACTTTGTCCAAAGGATCACCGCCCTTGGGAATTTGTCCTTCTTTTCCAAATCTATTGTTACATGTATTGTTTTGCCTTTCATTAAAGGAAGGCAATTGAGACTATTCAAATAAACTCAGGGTTTAAAAAAAAAGGTGGTAAGAAAAAAAAAATTTTCCCAAGTTTTTTCAACGCCACTGCATGTATGCAAGCTTCAACTAAAACAAAACTACTCTTAAATCCAGTATTAATGACATTATTTTGAAAGATTCCAGTAATTGCTTTTAGTGTGTCTTTAATTCTCTTCTTAAAAGACCTCCTCATTTAAGCAGTTTATATTTGTCTGTTACCTTCGCAGCTTGCACACACTAAAAACCAATTCCTCTGGCTTGGTGCAAAGACCAATGGTTTCTCCACACCTGAAGTTGGACGTTACCTAAAACATCAGGTCATCATCAAAGAGGACCTTAAGGTCCCTCTGTAACTTTCATATTAATGTTGCTCTCCTGGCAAGCTGACAACGTCATCAGAGAAGTCAGCCAAGGAGGGTCTTTAAATGGAAGTTCTGCATACGAGGAGCAAATGCATTAAAAAGTTGCTGACGGGCATGAAATGCTTTGATGTGAAGATGGAAAACTCCAAAGCAGGAAGGGTTTGGGGCATTTTGAGTCTGATTGACTCTGTGGTTTCTCTGAGCAGTTATTCCATGGGCTAAAATAAATGCAGAAATGGTATTTTGAGACCACAGCTGTGAGGGAAGCACAGTGAATTTCAATAAAAATCCAGTTGAATCTTTAAGTTCAGATCTTAAAACAGCAAGGGATATGAGAAAAGTAATATTGTTTCCTGAAATTTCACTGCTTTTATTTAAGAGGTTAAAAAAAAAAGGAGAAAATCCCATTTATTTATTTTTATTTTTAGGAAAAATGTTGAATCCTTGTTGCTTAGAACCATATGGTAGATGCTCTAAAGTTCCCCCCAAAAGAAGATCTTATTTCTTTTATAATTAAAATGTTAGAAAGAGGCATTTTAATAAGTAATCTGATCAAGGTAAAGTTCAGACACAGGCAAGCACAGATGAGTAATGATTTCTTACCTTATTATCTTCTCAAATAAGTTTCTTCCAGTGGTCAGTTAACAGCAAATCAATTTCCTAGAAAGCTTGTTTCAGTGAGCAATGATTTTATGCCAATATGGTAGTTATTTACAGATCCTCCTTGATTTATGATGAGGTTACATCCTCACAGACCCATCATAAACTGAAAATATCTTAGGTCGGAAATGCATTTAATACACATAACCTACCGAACATCATAGCTTGGCTTAGCACGCTTTAAATGTGCTTAGAATATTTAGTCTACAATTAGGCAAAACCATCTCACATAAAGTGCTGAATACCTCATGTAATTTACTGAGTACTATACTGAAAGTGAAAAACGGAATGGCTGTAAGTGTACATTTGTTCACCCTTGTGATCACATGACTGACTGGGAGCTGGGGCTGCCCAGCATCATGACATGGGATAATACAGACCAGCACTAGCCCGGGAAATTCAAAATCAAATGTATGGTTTCGGCTGAATGCGTATCACTTCCACATAAAGTTGAAAAATTATAAGTCGAGGACCAACTGTACTTTTACCATCATACGTATCGAAAAGAACAAAAATTAAGAAAACTCAAGCAGAACTCTAAACATAAATAGTATTTTCTACAAAGAGTAATGGTAGGATATACTGAGGTTATATGAAATTAGATATGTAATGAGACCTCAAAAATATAACATAGTTAATTATGCAAATATTTATTTGAGATAGAGTCTTAAGGCTTGGAACTAAATGGAATAATAAACAGAACAGCATAGTTAAGAATGTGGCCTTCTGAACCTGAGTACCTCAGTTTTGAACTCTGGCTCCAAAGAAGTTACAGATGGATGACTTTGGACAAGATACTTGAGTATTCTGTGCCTTAGTTTTCTCAGCTGTAAGATGGAGATTTTAATAGAACTTTCTTCATCAGCTTGGTAAGAGGATTAAATTACTGAATATACGTAAAGTTCTTGGAATAGTACCTGGAACCTAGCAAGCTCTCAATAAATGCTGGGTTTTATTAGTGGTGGTGTGGGATTCTAACACAAACAAACAAACAGCCCAGCAAACTCCTAGTCGGGCATCTGGTTCTGTGTCTGCAACTAGTTAGATTCTCCAGACCTCCTTTAAGCCATCTATAAAGTGAAAGGGTTAGGCTAGATCACCTCTAAAGTTCCAACTTTAAAAACATATTGCTTTAAAACACATTGTTTTGGAAGTATGCTATATGTTCTGCCAAGTTTTTAAGGTGGAAGGTGATACTATTTTAACAGACCATATTCTAAAGCACTTACTCACACAAAGATGTATTTCTTGGATTCTACTTCCTCATCTTGTATTTTCTCTTTGACCAAAGACTGTGGAAGTTCATTTGTTGCTTCCCCAGGGGAAAAAGCTCTTGCCAAGGTCACAGTGATTTTCACATTGCTAAGACCAATGGTCACTTCTTTGACCTCGTTGTACTCACAGCTGATTTTTCCCCTTTCTCCATTCACCAGCCAAATTGTCTTTTTAATAGATAAACATATTCTTTCACTCCCCTGCATAAAATCCTGAAATGGCTTTCCATGACATTTATAACATTAAAAATCTTCTTGAGTTCTGTCATCCTTCATGATCTAGACACATCCAGCCTTATTTTCTACCCTACTCTCCTTGCTCGTTGACTTCTCTCCAACCACACTACCTCAGTGCTGAACTCTGAACACCCTGCACTTATCTCAGACTAGCTGGTGCTAGCAGAGGTACCAGCTTGGAGTTCTCTCTCCACATATCATGGCTGGCTCCTTCTGGATATTCCGTCTCAGCTAAAACGTTTCCTCCTCAGAGAGACCTCCCTGATTAATTAGTACCTAGATTCCTCAGTCTACATTTTCCTATCTCATATTTTTTAATGAAACCGAAATTTTCAGTTATTATTTAAAATTATATTTATTTTTACTATGTAAAAAAGAAAGTAAACTCCATGAAAACAGGCACATTGTCTAGCTGAATGCCAAGATTAGAAAAAGTTCTCAATAAATATTCACTGAATGAGAGATAATCCATTTTCTCTTACATCATTACCAAAGTGTTCCCTGCCTTCCCTCATCACCCTTCATGTCAGTTCCACTTCTCTGATATCTGTCACAAATTATTCTGCATTCTGGATTTTTCTTCCGCGTGTATGTCCTAGTTATTCAATTATAAAGTGACTTGTGAGATGAGATTGTGTCAGACATTGTGTCTCCTAGAAACTAATGGGCCTTTTTTACAATATCTCACCAAATATTTGTTAACGAATTAATTTTAAAGGAAGACAAACTGACTATTAATTTATAAAAACTAAATTACCCATAGGCAAAAGGAGAAAAGCAATACAGAACAAAAAAGTGCTTAAATATTTAATAAAAACTCTCTGATAGTTTAACTGTCCAAAACTGATCCATTTTCCTAGGCAGTGGGAAGCAGCGAGAGATGAACTTCAGTTTTGTTAATGGACATTCCAAATTATTTTGGTTCTTTGAAAAACTGATTTGTTAACTATGTTAAGAGGGCACGTAATTGCATGGAGCACTGGGTGTGGTGCGTAAACAATGCATCTTGGGACACTGAAAAAAAAAAGAACAACTGATCTATAGTCTAAATACTGAACAATGTAATCTAGGGAAAATCTACTCTCAGTTGAATGGATTTTACTTTACATTTTACACATCTTATGGTAGCTGGTACTTAGGGTAGAATCTTCATTGTCTTCATTAACAGAGTCATATTTCTAAATAATGTCTATTATTTTGTCTCTTCTGAGTTTGACATTCTTTGTTGATTCCTCATCACTATACTCGGCAGTTCAAATTTCTTAGCATGTCTTCGTAAGACTTGTCAGGAGTAAGCTTCTATTTACAACTCAGTCTCACCTCTTACCATTCCCTTGCTCCTCTTCAGAACTCTTTTGTCCAACCCCCCCAACAAACACAGAGTTAGCTCTAGACAATAAAAAACGCAGCTCTCCCGGTGAACTCCACCACCTCCTCCTCTACACTATTTTCTCTGGCAGAAACATTCTGACCTCTTACCCTCTCCTTAGTTATAACTTGTTTCACTCCCACTCATGTGTTGGGGAGCACCCCTTTCAGCATGCCTTCTCTGACCTTGTCTACCTCCTACCCAGATGACATTAGGCTCTTCTGTATGATTTTATAATGTCTTGTGTTTACCCCTGTTGAGCGCACATCTCACACTATGAAACGTCTCTTTTTATCAGGCTGTCTCCTGCAGTCAAAGATGAGTTCTCTCCCATTATATCCTCAGTAACTTACATATAGTGGATGCTTAAGAAGTAGTCTAAAGAAATGAATAAATGGATGGATTTTGTCATCGACATGGCTTATTAAAATGAAGATTAAATAATTACTTTCAGGGGTTCCCCGGGTGGCTCAGTTGGTTAAGCAGCTGCCTTCAGCTCAGGTCATGATCCCAGGGTCCTGGGATCAAGTTCCACATCAGGCTCCTTGCTCAGTGGACAGCCTACTTCTCCCTCTGTCTGCTTCTGCCCTGCTTGTGTGCTCTCTCTCTGACAAATAAAATAAATAAAAATCTTTAAAAAAATAATTACTTTCAGATGTAATTTACTCGTATGAAAAAAGAATCATAGTGTGTCTATTGATTGAAAATTTTACATTCAATATCAGTAATTCACTATCTTTGGAGTAAGAATAGTCACAGTTCTTTGCTCAAAACTATCTTCTTCAAAATGATTAAACAGTTCCAACACAATCTTTTAAACAGATACCTTTAGAAATATATCACAAAGATGCCCATGATTACCAAATAAACACTGAGATTTCTCTCATTTAACCAGCTTACCTTTATAGACCTTTAATAAGCAATAAGAGAAAAAAACTATGGTTAGGAGAAATATAGTCAAAAGCTATTTTTAGGTCTCCTTTGAAGGCATGACTATTTGGCAAATATTACCTAAAAACATCTTTGAAATAGCTACTACACTTTTTTCTTAAATTTTAAATGCATGTTGTGTTCCTCTCCAAGGGCAAAATATTTGGGAGTGTTTCAAAGAAACTATATCTAATATGTTCACCTCACTGTTAACCAAATTTTGAGTTTTTAAACTTCAATTGCCTTTGAAGGTAGAAATAATTGTGTTATTTTTTCCAGTTTTATTGAGATATAAATGACATGTAACATGTAACATTAGTTTCAGGTGTACAATATAATGATTTATGTATAAGAAATGATTACCACAAGTTTAGTTAACATCTAGCACTAAACCATTAATGTAATCAATTATTAATTTTAATAACCCATTAACAATTTAATCAATTGTTAAAATACTTGCCTTATTTTAAATGCAATTACTTCAGGGGAGATAATATACAGATGCCCCAATTCTTGAGTCACACTAATTTAACTCTCTTTGTGGTTGGGCTGGTCATTGTCAACAAGTCTGAGATCTTTGGGCCTATCTAGCTGACAGGGTGCACAGAAGAGAAAAAAAAGAGCCCCAGGTAAAGGAAAAATGAACATCAGAATGAAACAAAAAACATGGAAAGATAAAGTCTTTCTGAGTAGACTTGTCAATCAGATAAAGTAGCAGTTTTTGGCACAATGGCAATCACCTACCACCACCACCACTCCATAATAATTTTCCCTTCCTTCCCTGACTAGAGTTCTTGTTTACCTTGGCTAGGAGAAGTCTACGCAGTTGAGGGTCTGCAGTCCTACCGTGAGATTTCCTCTTGGAAAAAGCTGGTCACGTGAAGGGAAGAGAGTTTCTCTCCGTTCTCCACAGATAGAAGCCCTGGAGAGTCCATGGACTTGGGGGATCAATAGCAGCAGACTGGGGAGGGTGCAGAGAAAGGTGAGAGTGACCCAGAGAGAAGAAGCCAGCTGCAGTGCTGAAGGCAATGAGGGCCACAGGCAGAGGCATGCTGAGTGCAGGGCAGACCAGTGCTAAGGACCTAGACTTACCTCTTCCCCCTCCACCCCTCCCATGCACACACACCAGACCTCTGGGGAGAGAGGTCCAGAAGAGCCTGGACTTGCTCCTAATCAAGGGCATACAGCCCAGACACTGAGATACTGGGTACTGCTCTAAATTTATCTCATTATTTAGGAGCACTTCATACGTCCTCCACGAGGCAGGGACCCTCTCCTCCTGCGACTCTGCTGTATCCCACCTTTCTCTTTCACCTGTGCCCTAACTCCCTCTCTCCCTCCTTCTAGTGGGTGCTCTTTGGGCAACTAACTCCATTTTCTGATTGCCCTGAAGCAAATTCCTACCTGCTGTCCAAGGTAAAAACAGAGCTGACTTTTAGTCAAAACTTGGACTCCTTATGGTTTTGAGTTTACAGGTTATGTGATAATGAATCAAAAGAAAAATATTTATCTGATCACTAATGATAATTTTGTTATAAATATAAACATATGACATAAATGATGACTATTTTTGTTAGAAGTTATATTCACATAGTTCTTACTAAATTTAAATATAAGTATTACTAGCTTATCTGATATAGCATAAATAACACATAGGCAATGATATAGAGAACAGAAATATATTAATCACACTTAAATAATTATTAACCTAATTTCTGGGTTAAAAGTGACTAAACAAGTGTTAAAAACAAGACAACACTCCCAAAATGGAGTCATTTATGCTAAGCCTGGTATCACGAAACTGAGGCTTACCTTAATTAGTTTCAACCCTCCCAGAAATGGAGTCTTAAACCAATCAGGAATCTCCTGATCAGCATTAGTTAGGTAATCTCCCTGAGATACCCCCGCCATCCCTTATAAAGAAAGTAACCTTGCAACAGTAAATCTGTTTTCCTATATAGCTTTAAAAAACTCTACTGGAGGAAGTAATATTTTAGGAAGTGTCTGAATAGAGAATGCTTTTCAAATTGGAAGACCAAAGGAAGACATGAAGGAAAAAAATTGTTCTCAGCACAGATGAAACCTGAGAAAAGTATGTGAAGCTGGAGTTGGAGTTACCAGACCAAAAAATCATAAATGCACTTACCTAAGGCAAGTGCATTTTGAAGGAGAAAAGGCATAAGGAGTTGTGTTGGTTAAAACACTCCAAAACCCCTTATATCTTCAAGAGACTATTTCCATTCCTTTTAGGTTTAGCATAGCATTGAAAAAATGGAATGCAAGGAGACATTTGAATTTATTTAACTATCATGAAATGATGTTTGTAGTGCTTCTAAAATAAAGAACAAGTTTTATAGTATATAAAAGACAGAAAACAAACTCCACAAATAGAAGCATGAAATCCATTTGGAATGGTTAAACCAACCAGAATGTGTGGGTATTTGTAACTTGAAATACATTCAATCATTTTGTCAAGCACATATTCTTTTTTTTTTTTTTTGAGTTGGATATTTGGAGAAAGATGTAATCCATATGTTTTTCATTCATTTACACTTGTATTAAAACGGGGTTCAAATTATATATCCATGCACCATGAGTGAGCTATTTCTGTTGAAAATGGATCTTTTCTTGATTAAAAAAATTTCACACTACATTATAGTCCAAGGTTGTCAATTCATATCATAAACTCCTAGTCTAGAATACAGATATTCTTTTGACATATGAGAAGATATTCTAAGTTTTACAACCATCTGGCACAATTAAAGGTCAAGTTCTTGCCTTTTCTGTCACTATTAATTGACCACTATTTGCCATGACAAAATAATCATATAATAACAATAATTTCTATTTGGCTCCCTATTTCAAGGTTCAAAACATTTCATTATATCTACCTTAGGGGACTCCAGATTTAGAAATTCTTCTTTTATACCTCATTTAGCTTTTATAAAGTAATTTTTATTTTCACCAAATACAGGGAACATTATCATAGGCCCTCAACCCTGGAAAATTCAAACAAAATATAAAACAAAACAAAATAAAACAAAAACACGAAATTTTACTTTTCACGAGCCTAAGATTTCACTTTATATACGATAGTATCCCTTGGTTTCCAGATCGGCTTCTCTTGTCCATTAACTGATTTCCATTTGTGATGATTTATGTCATTTTCCCCCTCAATAGATGTCTTCATAGTTGCTTTTTGTTGGGGGGAAAGGCAAAGAGAAAAAAGGAGAAGAAAGATCACATCGAAGCCCTGGAAGCCAGACGTCACAGGCTTTGCTCTCACCAGGCGGAGCTCCCAGAGACACAGTGGCACATTGTCTGAGATGAGAGTCGAGATGCAACAGATCCCCGTAGCCCTAAGAGGGGAAGTTTCTGGCTGTGGCTGGTTCTGTGGTAGCTTTTTAATTCCTCCTCCACCATACCAAATGCCACTTTTGGCGGTAGCCTAGTAGTGTTGACACTTGTTTTTGTATGCCATAGTTCAAAAGACCACACTATGAAATAGCTCTAGAATGTGCCTTGTAACATTTGTAACAATAAGGACATTTACATCCTTTTTTTGTGTGTGTGTGAGAACATTTAAGTTCTACTCTCTTGGCAAATTTCAATTATACAATACAGTGTTATTAACTGTGGACACCATGTTGTACATTAGATCTTCAGACCTTATTCACGTTATAACTAAAAGTTTATACCCTTTTACAAATCTCTTTCTCTTTCCCCCACCTCCCAGTCCTGGCAACCACTTTTCTACTCTCTTTTTCTGAGTTCAAATTTTCTTTTTCTTTTCTTTTTTCTTTTTTTTTTTTTGTTTTGTTTTCTTTTTTAGGATTCCATATGTAAGGGACACCACGAGCATTTGTTTTCTCTGTCTGGCTTACTTCACTTAGTGTAATGCCCTTCAGGTTCATTCATGTTATTGCAAATGACAGGATTTCCTTCTTTTTTAAGGCTGAATGATATTCCATTGTATAGCTATATCACAGTTTCTCAATCCATTCATTTATCAGCAGACACTTAGCCTGTTTCCATATGTTGAGTATTGCACATAATGCCTTTATGAACATGGAAATACAGCCCTATCTTCAAGATAATGATCTCATTTCCTCTGGATATACACCCAAAAGTGGGATTTTTATATCATATGGTAGTTCTATTTTTAATTTCCCGTGGAACGTCCATATTGTTTTCCATGGTGGCTTACTTTCCCTCCAACAGTGCACAGGGTTCCCTTTTCTTCACGACCTCCCCAGTGTTTGTTCTCTCTTGTCTTTTTGAGAACAGCCATCCTTACAGGTGTGAAGTGGTAGCTCACTGTGGTTTTGATTTGCATTTTTTTGATGATTAGTGACGTTCAGCACCTTTTTTTTTTTTTAACCTATTGGGTACCTGAATATATTCTTTGGAAAAATGTCTGTTTAGGTCATTTGCCCATTTTTTAATTGTGGTGGGTGGGTATTTGTTTTGCTATTGAAATATATGAGTTCCTTGTATGTTTGGGTATTTACTCTTTATCCCAATATGTATTTGAAAATATTTTTTCCCATTTCATAGGTTGCCTTTTTATTGAGTTGATGTTTTCCTATCCTTTGCAGAAGCTTTTTAGTTTGTTGTAGATCCACTTGTTTGTTTTTGTTTATTTTGAGATGCAATATTGCAGAAGATTCAAGATATTTTCTCGGTCCTTAGAAGAGAAAATATACTCTGTTTGTATTCTACACTTCAGTGAGTTTAATCAAGGTTATCATTTTCTGAGTTGTTTTATAAGCCAAGAGTAAGCCCACTGCCTTCTTCTTGACCATATATTCTATCAGGAGAATATGATGACACAAAACTCAATTTTCCTGAACCATGTGCCAAAAGCGTAACATCCTATTAATAAGAATAATATAAATAAATAACCAGGTGTTATAGATTGCTGTATCCCATCAAAGATATATTCAAGTCCTAACTCTTGGTACCCATGAATGAGATCTTGTTTGGAAATAGAGTCTTTGCAAATGTAATTAAGTTCAGATGAGAACATACTAAATTTGGGTGGGCCCTAATAATAATAATAATAATAATAATAATACAATATGACTGGTGTCTTTCTAAGAGGAGGAATATAGGTCACAACTATAGAAACAAAGACCCAGAGGGGAGATTACCATATGAAGACAGAAACAGAGATTATAATACACTGCCACAAGCCAAAGAATGCCTAGGGCTCCCAGAGCTGCAAGAGGCAAGAACAGATCCTTCTCTAGAGGCTTTGGAGGGACCGTGACCTTCCCAACACCTTGATTTTGGACTTCCAGCCTCTAGAATTATAAAAGAACAAATTTCCATTGTTTAAGCCACCCAGTTTGTGACACTTTGTGGCACTGCATGCAGTTGGAGATAGAAGTCTTTCAATCCTCTAGGGGAGTTCTGGTGGTACATCACAGAGGACCACGGTGTCCACTTGAATGAGTTATATTTGCAGTCCTATGTTCTAGAAGAACATGGTTTCTGGTGAGCTAAAACTTAACATGTATTATACAGAAGATATCTAGTCAGAAATGAAGATGTGTCTAACCAAACTCGATGTTGCAAAGAACCCATCTTCTCCAGAAATATCCTTCCAAGGAAGGCCATCCCCCAAGGTAGCTCTTTGTTATAGGCTTTACCAGAAGGACTGGCATAATCTGTAGCCCACTGAATATGAAGATCCTGTGCAACTACCTGGTGTTTGCGGGTTTCGGATTAGTGCTTTTTAGGCATGGTTTTATAATATGAGCACTGGGGTAATTACTTAGATTAAATAACAAGTAGCTTTGGGTTTGGCTACTTGAGGGCAGGGGTCATTTTAGATGGATCTTGGTACCCCAATGGTGTGGTACAGTATCTGTCCGCAGAGGGTGCCAAAAATGGTTGATCAAGTAGTAAGTAAACATTAGGAATGTATAAATGTTTGGTTATACATAAAAAGAGATATGCTTTAAGTAAAAACTGGGTATAACTATTAATGCTTTACCTTTTTGAAAATAGTGTAGTTTACAAGGATATTTGTACACATTATTTAACTTAATTTTCAATACAACTCTATCAAATAGATATTATTCTCTCTGTTTTATGGACAGGAAATGAAGGCTCAGTGACATACCCAAGATCACACAGCCAGTGAGAGGTGTAAAAATGGTATGAGCGATTCATAGTCCAAATCTTGGTGCCAAATTGTGTTCTTTGTCCCCCATACCATAATTGCCTTTTGAGGCAATGCCTGCACAGGTCTTCAGACTACAGACTTCACTGTAAATCACTGCATGCCTAGAAACTATTCACTTCAACTGTTTCTATCACAATTTGTCCTCTTTCAGTGGGGTTAAAAAATATCTGAAAGAGGTGCCTGGCTAGCTCAGTTAGTTAGAGCATGTGACTCTTGATCTTGGGGTCATGATTTGAACCCCCTGTTGGGTGTAGAGATCACTTAAAAAATAACATAAAATAAAATAAAATAAAACAAAATAAAATAAAATAAAATAAAAAAATAAACTTGGGTGAGGCAGACTTTAAAAAAAAACCCTGAAACCCTCTTCTCATTTGAACAGTATCAGAGTACATGTGTTAATGCTTAACTTATAGCAGCAACCAACTGTTAAAAAGAACAGTCTCTCTTTAAATCCAAGGAATTAGTTGTATAATCATACAACTAAAATTTTAGCCAGATATAGTCTCAAATGAATTATGTTAATTAACCCCCTTCTTTCTGTCTTCTAAAGGTTACAGAAATTTTATGCTAATTTTATCTACACTGTACTTTAATATTCTAGACATTCTTCGCTAAAATACCAACTATCTTGATTAAATATTTTATTGAAAGCCATCATTTATCATAACCTGATATATAAAGCACACGGCACTAGACTGGATTCTTTAACTGCCCAGAATCTCTCTGCATGAAGGAGCAGTTCCTGAACTCTGCCTCCACCAGCACATTCAAAATGATTCCCATGGAGTCAGGATTGGAACCATGCAATGGTCTTTTGGACCCAAGTTTGGTGAATCCAGCCCCACTCTAGAAATCTGAGATTTGGATTTGAGAGAGAGACTGCAGGGACCATTAAAGCTGAATCACATAACCGCAATGCTCCAAGAAGGAGGTCCAGGATCCCCAATAACTAAGAGTTAGCCTGATGTGAAAATAGTTGTAAGGGATTCTGAAAAACCAGCCAGACATAAATCAGTCAAAAAACAATCATGAAAGTATAAGCCAGATCAATTTAGAATTTAACCACCTCCTTAAAGATGAAATCATGAACCATTTAGACATTTTATTATCACACCCAACCTCCACCACACCATGGCACAGGAGACAAAAAAAAGTAAGTCACATGTAACACTACTAAACTGTACACTTATAAATGGTTAAGATGGTAAATTTTATGTTATTTTTTTACACGCCCCCAGAATCATGCAGAAATTAACTTGCTAGTTAAGAATGTCGTATTTATCCAGTTGATAAGTTGGAAACTTCTCTGTTTCCAATTGGTGAGAACTTAGTTAACTTTCTAGGCCAATGCAAAGAGATGAGGCACTTAATGTGTCCCTGAATAATGATAACATTTAGTGTTGAAGACATTCACAGATATTAGTGCGCTGGGGATGTTTAACAATCAGCTCTGAAACACAACATAACTGATGTGTAGAACTGGTCAGGTTCCACAGTGTTTGTTTCCATGGCCATTTCAAAGCACCAAGGTGACTTCAGTAGACACAGAGCTAGGAAGAAATGGACACAATGTGCTCTCATGAGCACCCGCACGCCAAGGCAGTGGGACAAGGCAGAACGGAACCACCCCCAAATGTCTCCTGTGTCTTCATTTCATTTGTTTCAAGTTCAAAATGTAGTGATGTAGGAACAGGAAAAGGTAACAAATATTTATGAGGTGGCTATTGTGTACCAGACCCAATTTAAATTACTTCATTTTAAAATGTTATGTACACCACTAAATGGTACACTGAAAGGGATGACTTTGTGGTATGCGAATTACACTGCAATCTTTAAAAATGTTGGGTATAACACCTTAGAGATTTGACTAAATCTCTGGACAGATTTTTTTTCATCTTATGAAAGAATCCTTTTAAATTCTTTCAGATGAAAGATTGTACAGGCAATGAAAAGTCATGATCTTTACCGTAATCAAGCTGTTGTTATCTGAATACTTCTCTAAATTGAATGCTATCCCAGCTTACAGTGTTTACCTTCAGAGCACAGGGGACAAGAGGCTAAGTGGGAAGTTTCTACTGGTAGCCTAGTGTGAAAGTACAGTCTCTGTACTTGTCAGCTCTTCTGTCTCCCACCAAAAACTGATGTTGGTATTTACAAATTATTAGTCCCAGCAAGACTTATGGTACAAAAAAAAAAAAAAGTGATGGTAGACAACTCTGCCAGTTATAGATCAAAGTTCTGATGGTGTTACGGAACATGAGAGCTTTGCATTTCTATCTGCAGGCCAATTTTAATGTACTCACTGCTTCTTTTCAAGAACTATAGCCTCGCCATTAAAGTAATTACCCAAATTAGAATACCAAAATCACAGAATTCTGGAACAGAGAGTGCTTACAGATTTCTTGTGCCTTATTCCTTTTACAGATGAAGAGGGAAGAATTTAGTCACACCATGGCTCTTTTCAGAAGAGAAGTCAGTTCACTGGTTTCTAGAGGGTTTGCTTCGCCTCTATCTCACTGTGCTGCCACGTGGCATTACAATTCCAAACGTTTATGGTTTACGGAATGCCCACCCTAATGTCTAGTTCCAGAACCAGCACCTTTCCTCCACAGAATTACCTCTATTTTACCAATTTTTAGTACATCCAGATATTTCTAACAGTAAGAAACAATGCCTGAACCATACTAGACTATCTTTCAACTGTTTGTCTCCAACCAGGAGTGAAACTTATGATATACATGTATCATATATATGTGTGCGTGTGTGTGTGTGTGTGTATATATATATATATATATATATATATATATATATATATATATAGTAAATGCATTTCCCCAATCAGTTCTTTTTGCACTGGTTCTGCCTTTAACAGAAATGTAATTGGCAGTAAGTTATAACGAAGCCAACACTGACGCATGTTAGTGTCAGGAAAAGGAAAACTTTCAGATTCCAACCACACCATCACCTGTAGGGCTACTAACAATCATAGCTAAAGTTAATGGAGCACTGTATGATGTGCCTTCAATGAATATAACTTAATTAACACAATTTCGGATCAATCCAGCTTCTCGCTGAGGAAAGGGGCTGAGAAGAAGCCGAGTAACTTGCCTAAGGTTACTACTCAGGGTCTCAGGTGAGGTCTCAAGAGCCTTCAGCAGGTAAGTAGGCTACTGCTCCCCATTAGTGACATCTAAGGGGCTCTGGGCTAAGACAGAGAGACAGACTGGAGAGCAGAGACTCCTACCTTCTCTTCTCTCCCTCCCCTTTCTTCCTCTCCAGCGATCGCATTAATGCCCACCTGCACCACCTGTGAATCATGAGGTCATTCACTGCAATTACAGTTTTAAGGCTATTTAAAAACCTACCTTTACCTTGTACTGGACAGTTAGTTTGCTTAATACATTTTGTAATAAATTTAAATGTCAAAAACTGAGTTTAAAAAAACCAAGTTTTCTACAAATTAGTGAAACTGAGTTATGAATCCCTTCTTGTAGTGTCTATCGGAATCAGGCTTTTGTGTTAGGTACAGCACTTTTGTTAGCACAGCCTTCAGAACTACAGAGAATATATATATAGTGCAGACTACTAAAATACTGTATTAATGTAATGGAGAGTATCTTTATTCTGATCATTTTTCTTTCTAGGAAATTGACCACAGTCCACTTGCATCCTGCTTATCACATCCTTCGGGGATGGCAGAGGGATATGCGTCCTCTCTCCATTTCTTTCCTCTCCTTTACTAGAGCCTGATTCTCAGTTGCCTCATCTTCCTCAAGCCCCGGAAAGACGATTTCGAGTCAGTCCGAAAGCTAGCCACTTGAATTCTGACCTGTGAGTCACTCTGAAAGCTGGGTCATCTCAGCAATTATCCGGTCTCTCCAAGTCTTCACATCTTCAACCATTTAGGAAAATAACAACACTCATCTCATCTAGAGGCCGTGTAAGTTAAATGAGGAAACAGGGTACAGAGCCTACTAAGCGGCAGGCCCTTCCCTCCGTGAGCCCTTCCCCTTCTAGGCTGAAAGCCTGGAGCACAGGCTCCTCAGTGATCCTTACCATTTTTAGGTCAAGACCCTTTGGGGATCCGAGGAGGTCTAAGGACCCACAGTGCAGACAAAAGTAGGTCTAGCCTCACAAACGTGACACGTGATTTCGTGGGTTTCAAGGACCCCAGGGAAGACCTTTCATGGCTTGCCTGGACCTTCACAGACCGATTGCTAGGAACCCCTAAAACAGTGCAGCATCCTGAGTGAGGAACGGTGAACTTCAATGGGGAAAAAATACCAGAATAAAGAGAGCAGGAGGTGGTTGACCAAAGGAGTTTAAAAATAACTAAAAGAAAAGAAATAAATGGAAAAAAGACAAAAAAGGCAAACTTGGTTTGGGCAGAGAAAATATATGAGATACGGGTCCATCTGCAGCCACTGTCCCCAGCCCAAATCGATATACTTGTTAGCTGAGGATTTAGGTAATTTGCAGAGTGTTTAAATAGTTAATCACGGTCTTAGAAACATTTGACAACAAAGTGTACACTAATCCAAAATATAATCAAATCGTAAAAGCCAAATGGACCTTCCAGATGTCGGGGATGAATAATTCACGTTAGTCCTACCCCAGCGCCTCACCCAGCACATCACACTGATGAGGCTTCGCCTTTGTGCCTACCTTCGCCGCTTTAGAATTATGGGACCATGGTTTCTGGAGGCTTCTTTGAAAACCACAGTCACAAATAAATTAGCTTAATTATTTACTGCTTTACTAACTCAGATGAAACGATTATGTTAAAAAAAAAAAAAAAGTAACTCCCAGAGAAGAGCAGACAATCTCAAGCCATGTGAGAGCTCTCCCCTGGTGCTTGTGCTACTCTCTCTTGCTCTGCGTCAGCCCGGATTCGATGGCAGATTGTGGCCTATCTGCTATTTTCCTGCTCCTCTCCCTTCCCTAATATTAGCCCTCCAATTAACAGAAGGAGCCTTGGGGACTTGGGGAAAGGGGGTCTATTGGTATCCATCCTATAATGCACAGGGTAGCCTCCACAACAACAAATTATCAGGCCCTAGACGTCTAGTGCGAAGGTTGAGAAACCCTAATGTAACCCCAAAGTTAGAATATGGGTCTGAGAGGGCGGTTTCCACCTATGATTCTCTTTATTCACACCACCATAGTATTTGTCTGTCTTTTTCCTCAACAACACACTCACTTTTCTTATGGATGCAGAAAGCCACTTAAGTGGGTTATCTAGTGGATGGGGGAACAACCTAGAATATTCCCACTATCCTTTCTGAGTCTGGAGCCCAGGAGAAACATGGCTGGAATGAAAGCCAGGAAGGAATCCAGGTGTACCTCTTAAGGGCCAATTGACTTTGAAAAGATACTTACCCTCCCTGAACCTAAACCCTCCAGTAGTAAAATGAGAATAAAAGGGCGGATTCTGTAAATGTTCAGAATAAACAATATATATCTGTGTCTCTCATGCGGTGTTTACTGAAGTAGGTGCTCACAAATGCTATTATTAATACTTAATAGCAATGGATCCCAAACTATATTGCATATCATAATTAACCTGGGAAGTTATTAAATTCACATTCCCAGGGATTCTGATCTCCTATGGCAGGAATTGTATCTAGAATCTGAAATGTTTAGAAGAGACAAGGTGATTCTGACCTACATGGTCTGTGGCCCACATGTGGAGAAATGCTGCTGCCCAGGGGTTGGCACTGGATATCCCCAAACATTCTGAGCCAGATCTGTGATTTTTTTTTTCACTTTCAGAGGAAAGGCAATTCTGTGATATTCCTTCTTGACTTTTCCCTAGAATTTAAATTCTGGGATAATTAACCTGAAGAGTTTTACTTTCCCTAATCTTACACCCACTTCTCTAAAAGCCATTGACTCACTGATGTTTCTCTTATTCTATAAAAGAAAGAAGACATCTGGCCAGATGGAGCTATAAAGAAAAATGTGGAGGACAGGAAAAGTGACATATGCTGACTTACCCTTGGAGAGCATCATGAAGCCTTGGGAAAAAATCTGACTTTAGGGTCAGACAGAAGTTTCATTCTTAGTCCTGCCCTTTGCTTGCCCTCTGAGCCTCTGTATCCTCAGCTGTAAAATAAGAAGGAAAACATGAACTTCTTCCATTAGCAGGTGCTCTCAAATATCTATTCTGCATGGGTTGGGTCATTCTGGGATTAGCCCCTCTTCTGTGTGGCAGACAATACTTATTATCCCTTTTTCTCATCTTGCCTTTTTTTTTTTTTAAGATATTATTTATTTATTTGAGAGGGAAAGGGAGCACAAGCAAGCAAGAGAGACAGAGGTCAAAGCAGACTCCCCGCTGAGCAGGGAGCCAGACCCGTGGCTCGATCCCAGGACCCTGAGATCATGACCTGAGCCGAAGGCAGACGCTTAACCGACTGAGCCACCCAGGCGCCCGTACCTTCATTCTTTTCATTATAAAACATTGTTTACTTTCTTAAGACAATATTCCTACAGGTGTTCTTTTGAAGGATTTGACTTGATCGTTTCTAGTGTTCTGTGATCATAGAGTAGGGGCAGCCTGTATTCTTGTATTAGGAGCTGGGGAGTATCGGTCTAGTTTTCCTACTTCTAAAAGAGCCATGCTTCAACTCTTCTCACACTTGAGGTTTTTCAGCACACTTAGAAAACATAAAAGGTATCTGGGATTCTCAGAATGACTCATAGCAACAGCGACCTCTAGTTCTGCTAATGTTTATATGGGTGCTCAATCTTTTGCAAGTGTTCATTAGAGTTTATGTGATCTCTCCCACCTGAGAAGTTAAGCGTCACACAAAGTCAACACCGATTTATGAGACATCTACTGTAATTCCATATAATGCACGAAACACACAAAATATTACTTAACATAAGAGCCTTAAAACTACAACCAAAACAAGGCAGAAAAACAAAATATATGTAACTGCAAAAGCAGCAAACATATCAGAGAGTTATCCAAAGAGGTGATGGAAGACACTATATCATTGTCTTGCTTGCACAATGATGCTTAATTGAGCTATCACTCTCGCATGTTGGCATACAGTAGCCAATCATGTCTGCACGAAGTATAGAGACAAGAAGATACGAAGAATTAAGAGAACCTTTTCTTAATTAGGATATCAGCCCTTCAAAGTCCTTCAAAGGAATTTGTGTCAGTTCCTAGATAACAGTTGCTTGCTGCCTTGGCACACTATAGGCTCTCAGTGATGTGTGTAGAAGCAATGAATGAATGTTTGACCAAGGATGTGCAAATTTAGACACATTTTTGATCCCTCACAGAGCAGGCTACTTACGAAACGAAAGAAAGAAAGAAAGAGAGAAAGAAAGAAAGAAAGAAAGAAAGAAAGAAAGAAAGAGAGAGAGAGAGAGAGAGAGAGAGAGAGAGAAAGAAAGAAAGAAAGAAAGAAAGAAAGAAAGAAAGAAAGAAAGAAAGAAAAAGAAAGAAAGAAACTACCTTTTTCCATTCATTTTGAATCAAATGGGAATTCAGAAGACTTGGCTTCATATATTTCATATTCACTTACATTAATCCATTAAACAGTTATCAGTCACTAATTGCTCTGTAGAGACAACAGTTGAAGTCATTTGAAAAATAAGGCTTTTATCTTTCAAACAAGAACTTTTATTTTGTCAAGAGTAAAACTTGAACTCAAACACATGACAAATGCATTTTTTAAATGACATTTCAAATGTGATTCCTTTGCTTGTGTCATTTCTATTTTCTATATTTGTCTGTAAATTGTACTTTATGCAATAATGCAGAGGGGAGATAAAATTTTCCTTATCCTGTTCATTGTTTCCTTTCTTGGCTTCCGTGTTAGAGAATTTATAATCACAGATGCTGCAAAAATCACTACCACTGTGCTAAGTGGCCTGGCATGACTACAGGCTCCAAATTTAATTTCACAAACATTTATTCAGTTAATGCTAAGTGCTTCAAACAGTAATTGGGAACCTATAGTATTCTAGGTGCTTCACGATACAAATTTCTGAGTTGCTTCCTATTGGCCAGGGTTCAAAACATTTAGACATTGTTCCCACCCTCACAAAGTTCATACTAATTCAACCATCACCACATATGACCTTTGAAACAATGTGGTTAAATCCTGCACTACTTCTGCTATGCTTCCATGTTTCCAATTAAATATTAAGTAGGTTGGAAGATATTTCATCTTTAGAAACTTGTTCCATTTGTCTCTAGATTGGATGGTTTGCATTGTCTTCGAAATGTTTTTGGGTTATGATCATGCAAGCCCGAACAAGAAATGAGTTCTTCAGCATTGTCAACATAAAAGGCAAGGGAGTCTGTATTCAGTTTCAATGTGTGAAACCTCAAATGTAAATTTTCTAGTTCTCTAAGTTTCAGTTTCCACCTGCATAAATGAACTAGATGCACTAGATGATCACTTTGCAAATACGGCTTGTTTGCTCACTGGAGACGTACAAATCTACAAAACAAGTCTGCCAGAACCAAATTTTCAAGAAGTCACTGTCCTACAACACTGTCATGCCTACAGGCAGTAGGTATTCTTTTCTGATCATGAGAAAAATTAATGCGTACTCCTTCTTGTCCTCCACAGTTCACATCATCTCTGATGACAGGCTATAAAAGCTACCAAAAGATTCCCAGGGAAATATGTCAAGTTGTACAGGGACTGTACAAGAGGCTTAAATCCCATATGTTTACATCTATTTTCCCCTGTACCATGCATGTCTATATGCACCCTGTGCACAGCTCTATGCCTTCACGTTCCTATGTATGTGTAATTTATTATGTGCTGAGTGCCAGGGCTGAGTTAAATGTTCTATGTGCATTCTTACACATAATCCTCACAACAAGGCTACCAGGTGGAAATTGTTAGGTCCATTTTCCAGATTCAAAAAATAGTGTTTAGAAATAGAATATAATCTGCCCAAAGTCGCCAGTAAGAAAGTGATCGAGCTAGAATTGAAACTCCAGCTTATACAACTCTGAAGGAAGGACACCAACTTATACACATAGAAAGAGATGTAATATGACTTATAAATCACTGGAAACTGAGTTGTCAAAAGACAATTGCAGGAATGTTTGTTTCAGTAAGAAAATGTGCCAACCCTGTAGGCATAAATTTGCCACCAAAATATTGCACTGAAATTCTACCATCCTTATGCTGATAGAGAAGGCATCTCTGTTAAGGCAAGACTAAGCAGAATTCGTTAGAAAACAACATACAATATATTGCTCACCAATCAAAAATTTTTCTCCTCAGTAACAAGAATGTTTTAACCAACAAAACAACTGTGGTGTAATGGAAAACTAACTTCTAGACAAGTATTAACCACAGCCTTCTTACGAGCGTTCACCCACTCTGCACTTTCTTTAGTAAAAATGAGAGCACTTCCCATTTCACATGTTCAAATGCCAATACATGAAATAATGGCAAAATCCATGTCTTATGTGAAATAGCATGCATATACTGCTTCTGTATTATTCTGAAATATGTTTATTAAATATATAAATACATATATATTTAAAATTAGTGGATTACTTTAGGTAACTGTGTCTCATTCGCTTCACTTAGCTGGTACCCCCCCCAAGAATCTAGAGATATTCAAACAATGCCATTAAATTAACATGAGCAGATTTGAATTTTGCTATGTAATATTTTATTGACAACCTAGGATTTCCATACTGTCCTGCTCAGGTAAGTTCCGGTATTTATTGTGGGGTCAGAGAATTCAATGCAATGTTAGTGTTAGTCTAATCCACAATTAATATATTCCACAGAATATCTAATGTATTTAATTTTCTTGCAATTTTATATGGATGGACTATTTACAGAGATTTACCTAGCCATAAACATTGTATTAGAACATAAGTTTTTTTTTTTTAAGTTGAATGCTCTGCTTTCCAAATTACTGAACTAGTTTTCAAAGGATTTTGCCTTTCAGAAGGATAAACTATTATAAAGGTACTTATCAATTTTTTAAATTAAGTATATTTTATCTTTTTAGTTTTAATTTAAAATCCAGTTAGTTTACATACAGTGTAATATCATTTTCAGGTGTACCAACAGCGATTCAACACCTCCATGCCTCACCTGGTTCTCATCACTGCAAGCACACTCCTTAATCCCCACCACCTATTCCACCCATCCCCCACCCACCTCCCATCTGGTAACCCTCAGTTTGTTCTCTATAGTTACGGGTCTGTTTCTTGGTTTGCCTCTCTCTTTTTTCTCCTTTGTTCTTTTGTTTTGTTTCTTAAATTTCACATATGATTGAAATCATATGGTATTTGTCTTTCTCTGCCTGACTTATTTCACTTAGCTTTATACTCTCTAGCACCATCCATGCTGCTGCAAATGGCAAGATTTCATTCTTTTTTATGGCTGAGTGATATTCTATATATATATATATATATCTCAGATCCTTTATATCCATTCATCAATTGATCAACCCTTGAGCTGTTTCTATAATTTAGCAATTGTAGATGCTGTTGCTATAAATATGTATCCCTTCGAATTAGTATGTTTGTATTCTTTGGGTAAATACCTAGTAGTCTGATTGCTGGATCCTAGGGTAGTTCTATTTTTAACTTTTTGAGGAACCTCCATACTGTTTTCCACAGAGGCTGCCCAGTTTGCATTCTCACCAACAGTGCAAAAGCATTCCTCTTTCTCCATATCCTCACCAATCCCTGTTGTTTCTTGCGTTGCTGATTTTAGCTCTTCTGACAGATGTATCTCATTGCAGTTTGGATTTGTATTTCCTTGTTGATAAGTGCTATTGAGAATTTTTCATGTGTATGTTGGCCATCTGTATGTTCTCTTTGGAAAAATGTCTATTCATGACTTCTGCCCATTTCTCAACTGGATTATTTGGTTTTTTCGGTGTTAAGTATTAGGAGTTCTTTATATATTTTGAATATTAACCCTTTATCAGATATGTCATTTGCAAATATCTTCTCTCATTCCATAGGTTGTCTTTTAGTTTTGTTGATTGTTTCCTTCACTGTGCAGAAGCTTTTTACTTAGATGTAGCCCCAAGAGTTCATTTTTATTTTGTTTCCCTTGCCTCAGGAGGCATATCTAGAAAGAAGTTGCTACGGCTGATGTCAAAGAAGTTACTGTCTATGTTGTTTTCAAGTTTTTTTTATGGATTCAGGTATCACATTTGGATCTTTAATCCATTTTGAATTTATTTTTGTGTATGGTGTAAGAGAATGGTCCAATTTCATTCATTTGCATGTTGCTGACCAGTTTTCCCAACACCCTTTGTTGAGGAGACATTTTTTTTCCCCACTGGATATTCTTTCCTGTTTTTTTCAAAGCCTAGTTGACCATTTAATTGTGGGTTTATTTCTGGGTTTCCTATTCTGTTCTGTTGATCTGTGTGTTTATTTTTGTGCCAGTACCATATTGTTTTTATTACTACAGCTTTGTAATGTAACTTGAGGCCCAGAATCGTGAGGCCTCTAGCTTTGCTTTTCTTTTTCAAGGTTGCTTTGGCTATTCAGGATCTTTTGTGGCTCCATACAGATTTTAGGATTGTTTGTTCTAGGACTGTGAAAAATGCTGTTGCTATTTTGATAGGGATTGCATTAAATGTGTAGATTGCTTTACATTTTAATGTTCTTCCAATCCATGAGCATGAAATGTCTCTTCATTTCTTGGGTCCTCTTCAATTTCCTTCATCATTGAAGGTACACATCAATTTTTAATGTGAAGTCTAGTTTACCAGAGGGTGGTGTTCTATTTATTGCTATAATTAGGAAAGGGCTGCCTCTACCAGCTATTATAGTAGATGCCTGTTCACAGTGTGCTCAGTCTTTAGATCAGTTTCTCAGTGAGCAGTAGAGACCTGAGTAGAGATCTGTCAAATTGCTCTCCATTCCTTCGCAAACATTTTGGATCTTATGGCTGGAGAGAGTAGGGCATATATATTTAAGAAGGCATATTGAGGGGTGCCTGGGTGGCTCAGTTGGTTAAGCATCTGCTTTCAGCTCAGGTCATGATTCTGGGGTCCTGGGATTGAGCCCCACTTCAGGCTCCTTGCTCAGTAGGGAGTCTGCTTCTCCCTCTCCCCTTAACCCCACTCATGCTGTCTCTCAAATAAATAAATGAAAAATCTTTTAAAAAGAAGGCATATTGAATATTATAGATTTTAAAAAATAAAAAATTCTTACAATGAAATTACAGATTGCAAAATGGCCAAAAACTCAACTCAGGTCAATATTCACAGATAGATTTTGTAGTTTCAACTGCCGGGAGGGACATAACTTTTCTAGAGGCCATTACATTTTTTTTTTTTTTTTTTAATTTTCATAGCTATGGACATGCACGGATTTAGCAAAAACAAACAAATTTTTCTTGAGATACATGGCTTGAGATGATTTTTAAATCAGCCCTAAACATTCTTAGTACTATGATTTATGGTTTAGGCTTTGTACCTTGACTCTTGAATATACTATCAGATGCCAACTGCCCTGTTTTGTTTTGTTTTTTCCCCTTCTTTATATTACCCTCAGAGTTTTGCAGGAATTCTAGGAACACGGACCAGATAGGAAAATAGACTTTACTGGAGATTCCTGAGATGATTCTAAAACCCTCCTGAAATAAACAGCAGTACAACAGTAAATTTTGGAGATTACATCTGCCAGGGAAAATATATCTTTTGGATACCCCTTGAGTAGTAAGTCTCTGTAATATTTGAAAGTGAAAGGAAAATAAGATCTAGAAGCCTGAAAAATCGCAAATGTTTTGGTAGCTGGTATACGGTGGTGTGCTGGGCCTGGGCCAGCTCATACTAACTTGCGAGAGTCTGTTGTGAACATCCCTACGCAATAGCTTGAGATCAGTCATGATAGGAGTCGTTATCGGACAGAGATGACAGATGCTCCGAATCAATCCCCTCACCCCCACCTCCAAATATGATTGTTACACATTTACTCACATTTATGGAGGAGGCAAGGAGGCTTGCCTAAGGACCTTTATTTTTGAGCCTTCCATGTAGAAAGAGTGCCATGGTTTACTGTTTTATTTAGTAAGATTCTCCATAATGTTTATGGTGGGGAGTTTGTTTTCAACCTGATTAAAATGGTGTCCCTGCAATGTGTTGTGATGGTTTAAGTGGATCTTGGATCTATGTTTTAATGCCTGGCAGAGAAAGGTCTTAGGTAATATGAGGTAAGAGTGTTTAACCCGGTACTGACCAGCTGGTTCCATGCTCTCAGCTTTTAATACTGGCAGGGCTCCCCAGCAGGGGTTCCGTATTCACTGAACTGTGATGGCAGCACTCACGCACCCAATCACCCTCAACGTCGTGACCCTTTCCCTTTGAGATTCATTGTATCTCTTCGCTCATCCTTAGCCACAAAGCCATGCATCGGAGTCAGTTTTATATACGTGTAAATATATTATATTTTTATATATTATATAACATATATTATAAATATATTTTTAACAGCCTTATTTAAATATAATTGACATATGAAGAACTGCCCACACTTGATATGTATAATTCAGACATATGCAAACACCCGTGACAGCATCACCACAAAGGTAATAAACCTATCCAATACCTCCTAAAGTTTCCTTGTGTCCCTTTGTGTGTGTGTGTGTGTGTGTGTGTGTGTGGTTTGTTTGTGGTGAGAAGGCTTAACATGAGAACTACCTTGAAGTAACTATGGAAAATAGTATGGAGTTTCCTCCAAAGATTAAAAGTAGAGCTACTATATGATCCAGGAATCCCACTTCAGGATATCTAACCAAAAGAACTAAAATTAGGCTCTTGACTAGATATCTTCACTCCCATGTTCATGCAGCATGATTCACAATAACCAAGATACAAAAACAACCCAAGTGTCCACCAATTGATGAATGGGTTTTAAAAACATGGTATATACATAAAATGGAATATTATTCAGCCTTTAAAAAGAAGGAAATTTTACCATTTGTGATATGGATGAACCTGGAGGGCATCACACTGAATGAAATAAGCCAGTCGCAGAAGGACAAATAACTGCATGATTCTACTTAAATGAAGAATCTAAGATAGTCACTCATAGAAAGAGAAAATACAATAGTGGTTTCCAGGGGTTGGGTTTGGGGAAAATGGGGAATTTTTGTTCAACGGGTACAAAGTTTCAGTTACACTAGATGAATATGTTCTAGAGATCTGCTGTACGACACAGGACCTACAGTGATGATGACATAGTATTGTGTACTCATCCATTCTCCTACACAACCACTCAGCTTCATTCCCCCTCCATGGGAAACTGTGACTTGGCAATCAGCCACGGGGAAAGGACCATTTGGTAATTATCTGGTTAATTGGACTGATCTAGGTAATAGAGTTAGGGAAGAATAATCCCTCTTGTTCTTACGGGGTGATGACATTGGACTCTCAGCCACACCTGGGAAAGGGACCCGGGAGGAATCAATTTGTTCCTGACATATCCAAAATGTACAACAGAATGAACCCCATGAAAACAAAACTCTATACAAAAGTCAACACAATCCTGGCAACATTCAGAAAGATGTTAGGAACCAATAAGAAAACTGTCCTGGCCTCAATCAAAACCATATCTGTCACTGTGTGTAGTTATGCTGCTGCCCTAAGGAAAGCTGGCACATGGCAGAGAGCATCCCGACAGGGACAAACCACGCAATGAAGGAGATACGGGAGCTGTTGGGAGAGGCCTCCTCTGTGGACTGGAATCAGGAAGACAGAGCAGAGAGAAGATCAACAACTCCTGCCTCACGAGGACAAGGAAACATAGAAGTGAAAGGAACAGGTGGCAAGTAATAGGTGGCAAATTTACGGGAATTTTTAACCTGTGAGGTGACAGAAGTTGAATCAAAAGGATTTAAATAAATTTAAAAGTTGACAAAGATACAAAGGAGGAAAACTCTCAACCATATTCCCCATTTCTGAGGAGAAATTGAGAATAAATTTCATTCTCTTCATAAACTACACTTCTCTTTTCAGAGCAAACTAGATCATAGCCCTTATACATACAGAAATTCCCATGGTATGTACATAGAAATGGAGTTCATCCTTTCCTGGAACATAAAATTAAGAAACATTATCCAGAATTAAAAGCAATTTTTATTACTCTTGGAAATAACAAATCCAACACTTCTTCATAGGTGAGTAATGCATGAATTTCTTCCAAAATCAACAATCAACCACTAAACCTTTGGCTGGCCCAGAAAAGGTTTAAATAGGCTTGAGAATATTAGGGGAGACTTATAATAGCAAGTGTTGTAGCTCACATGCCCTCACAAGACCACTCTAAGCTTTCAGGGAAAATGACCTACATATGGTCGAGGGTAGCATTTCATTCTTCTTAATCTATCACATAAATCACCTCTTGTGTCTTGTCTCCTAAATTATGTGATCTTTATCTAAAGTAGCTTAATCTGCATTCTGGTATATTCTAACCATACAGGAGCTCTTTTCTGTTCCCATTAAAATAAAAAAAAAATAAAAATAAAAATAAAATAAAATAAAATAAAATAAGATAAAATAAAATCTAAATAGAGAACAGAATATAACACTTTTGAACGAAAGTAGGAACACAACTACCTAAATCCCAGGGGGCATTTAGGTCTCAGCCCAGAGAGGGCAGAACACAAGATCAGCTAGCTTCTGTTTGCATAGGAGAAAGCTAGAGCAAAGTGAGGCCAGATAACAGAGCCAAAATGTGTATGACATTCCTAAAATCCAGTATAGCAAAGCAACTTAACGCCCTGACCCAATCTGTTTCCTCTTCGCCCAATGGCTGATGCCACATTATCTAACAGGGTAGCAAGAGGGAAAAGGAATGCCTGCAAGGCTTCATTTGTTCCATGTCTACCTTTGCATTCTCCAGTGTCATCTACGATGTGGTTCTCGAATTTGACCACACACTGTATTCCCCTGGGGAGTTTTAGAAACTAATGATGTTCTGGTCCCAGTGACAGAGATTCTGATGGAATTATTCTAAGGTTTGGCCTAGGCATCAGGATTTTTAAAAGTTCCACCGTTGGTTATAACAGGTGGCTAAAGTTGAGAGTCACTGATTTATAGCAACTAAGAGACTGTCTAGGTAGTGTTTCTCAAACTTTAATGCGTGAATCGCCTGTGAATCTTATTAAAATATGGGTTTTCATTTAGTAGGTCCAGAATGGGGCCTCAGATTCTAACAAGCTCCTGAGGGATGCTGAGGTTTCTGTGGTCTGCGAACCAGAGTGGGATGAACAGGGCCCCAGAGTTGCCATCACTAAATTCCTGAAGCAGCATCCACTTCACCTGGGAACTTGCTTAGAAATGCAAATCCTCAGGCCCAACCCCAGACCTGTTGAATCAGAAACAGCAGGGTGGGGTTGGGCTGAGCAGCAATCTGCACTTTTAACAAGCCCTCCAGGTGGTTTTCCTGTGAGCTGAAGTTTGAAACCGCTGCTCAAAACTTGCCATTCAAAGTGTGGTTATCAGACCAGCAGCATCAGCAGGAGAACCACCAAGGACTTTCTAAGGTCAACGCAGGATTTCAGACTTCCTGAATCAGAAATCAGTATTTTTAAATTCAGTTATTTATTTATTTTAGAGAGAGAGTGTGAGTGGGAGGGGGAGAGGGAGAGAGAAATTCAAGCAGACTCCACGCTGAGCCCATTGCCCAATGCAGGGCTGGATCTCAGGTCCCCGAGATCACGACCTGAGCTGAAACCAAGAGTCAGATGCTCAACCAACTATCCCACCCAGGCGCCCCCAGAATCTACATTTTAATAACATTCCAGGTGATTTCTATGCATATTAAAGCGTAAGAAGCACAAGAATCTTGGCAAATTTCCTTCTCAAGACCCTTGCCCAGAACAGTAATAAAACATTCATTTGAAAAAAAAAAATTAACAGTTCTGATTATAATTGTGATAGTATGTGGTAGGTTTCTTTTTAATTATACAAAGAATCTTGTTTATAGTGATAAGTTTTAAAATCTGGCAAAACCTAATCAAACAAATGGAAACCACACGTGATCCCACCATGTGGAGAAAACTATTAAAAACTGTTTATTCCTCCATCAAATAACAGTGTTTCTAAAGAGAGAATAAAAATAAATTACCGTAAGAGATCATTTCATCCTGCTCAAACAGAAACTTGGCGATGTTTTAACCGCAACCGAAACCCCTCAGATCTTGCCCAATGTGGCAAAAATATGAAGCTCTTGTTTAGGAAGGAGAATGTTGGTGGCTAAGGGGGATAACGTCACATCCGGTTTCTATGGTCATCTTGGGAATATGAAACCTCCTTGCCCCGATTCAGAATGTTGAAACCAAGCTATTCTGTTCTGTTTCTACGTTAGAAGTTCAGGACTCACAGACTTAAAAATACCACCCAGTAATGAAAAACAGGGAGGCCTCATTTAAGTTACCAGCAGTGAATAAATTCCCAGAAAGCTTAAACACTGATGTGGACTAGTGACCTTTAAATATATGAGTAAATAGTTTGGAAAAACGGTAATTCACATGGGTCTCAAATGTATTCTCTTTCAATCTATAACAGATCAGCTTGTTTTCTGTCAGAGAAAGCAGACTGTTAAAATTTTAACAAACAGGGCCGCTTAGAACTGCTACAAGCAGAAGCCTAGGGAAAGAAATGGGAACTTTCACATAGAAACAGAGATTCCCGGTTCCTGCATACTCAGCCAGACCAGGGAAAGCTAAGAATGTAAACTTTTTCAGCCGCTCTTCCTCTAGAAGTCTGTTGCGGTATCAAACTCCGGTGTGAAAAACAAACCAGCCTATCTATCCGCATTGAAAGAAGCAGCTGGAATCTTGCTTTTGCGCAAACAGAAAAACCGAACACAGGGGTGGAAAGTAAGATAGCTGGAGAATCGAAAGATGGAGAATTTTGGAGAGTCAGGATTGGGCATTATAGTAAGATGGTCGCATCACAGGCAATGCCTCTCAAAAAGGTGAGACCTATTATTCTGGTGCCTTTGGAAAATGTGCAAGACCGTGTTTATATTTTAGTGAAATAGTGGCTGTGAATTTGCATATTGGCATACATATGGTTTTGCTGTAAGGCACTTGTCTTCTACTTCTTCATGTTTCTTTACATCATGGTAATCTGTATTAGTTTAAATTATATGTATAAATAGACTCGTATATTCCATGAATTTCATTTCAGACAAGTAAAAGATAATAAAATTGTTTTAGAAAAAGGTCATGGGTTTGTTAGAACCTGTGAAACTGATTAATTACCTTATCTTTGACATAAATAGAATTACCTGCATAGCAACTTCATTGTCATTTCCTCAATACAACAACAACAAAAACAGACAATGTTAGTTTTATCCCAAATTTGGAAAATATGTTTGAGACACTCTAATTGAAAACCAGTTCACGTGACATGTATAATGCTGTTGGAAACCAAAACTGAGACAGCACCAGAGGTTTGGGGACAGCCAAACTGTAAAGAAATGACATTAATATAAAATGTTATGAGAAAAAAAAAAAGCCGAAAAACCACAAAAAAACCACAACATGATTTCAGTACAATTCCAACTTAAATGTTGCAGGGGTAGTTTTTGACATACAATTGGACCCCATGTCACATGGGTAACTTTATCCAGAGAGCTTTAAAGTTCGGGATATTATTTATTCACTATATTAACATGGAGGTTAGCTGGTATAAAATTAGAGTAGTCTGGATAGGTATACTTTGCAAGTGGAACAGAAATATTACTCTAGAGTTAGTTTCAGAATAGGGAAAAATTCAACAAGCCCCTAAAGTAATTTTGGGAACTGAGAGGTACTTTCCCATTGTCATATTATCTGTTTTTCTTTTTGTCACTCATGTAATTAAGCACCTTAATTATGCAAAATAACAACATGTAAAACAATACCAATCTGTGCTCAAAGTCTAAAAGAATTTTTTTTTAATTTTATTTTAGAGGGAGACAGAATGCACAAGCAGGGAGAGGGGCAGAGGGATAGAATCTTCAAGCAGACCCCCCACTGAGCGCAGAGTTCGATCCCATGACCTGTGAGATCATGACCTGAGCAGAAACCAAGAGTCAGACGCTCAGCCACCTAAGCGCGCCTAAAAGAAATTTTAAAAAGTTGTGTCAGGGCACTGTTTTGCTGACTTTGAGTCCTTGCAAAATATCAGTGCATGTGCCTGCTAATGGCCAGGCAGCAGAACATGAGGAACTCTGACCCAACAGAGCAGTGCACTTGATTTGCATTTAATTTCCCCCACACCTTGGCTATGTTAGGACAGGAAAATACTAGAATCCAAGTTGGAACTCCTCAGGAACAGAATTTTTAAGGGTCAAAAAAAGAAACAGAATCATCCCCTACTTTTGAGATCTCTAACACGGTAGCTGACCACATTAGCCTTGAGATACAAGAACAGAAGCAGAGATTCTTTTTTTTTTTTATTAATTAATTTATGTAATTTCTGCACCTAACATGGGGCTCAAACTCATGACCCTGAGATCAAGAGTCTCATGTTCTTCCAACTGAGACATCCATTCTTTTTTGTTTGTTTAGTTTCAGAGGCAGAGGTCAGTCATTTAATAGTCTTATGTAAAGAAACAAGAGATTCTGAAGAGGACTGGAGCGACAGCTGAGATTTCCAAGGGCGTCCAACCAGCTACAATGTCATTCACCACATTTTCTTACCCAGTGGTCCTTAGCTCTACATTTGAATCACCCAGAGAGCTTTCAAAATAAAATCTGATGCCCGTCTTGTATCTCCAACCAATGAAATAAAAATTTCTGTGATTGGGATGCAGACATTTGTATTTTCAAAGCCCCCTAGGTGATTACAATGTTCACCCAAGGTGAAGAGAACTATTGCCTTAGCCATATCCCAAGAATGAAACTCAACACAATTGTAATAAGCTTCACAAATCATGTGTAGTAATTGTTATCACTATCATCTAGGGCTATCCAATACTGCCCTTAAATTAAGTTCAGAATTGGCTGGCTTGGCCATTGGATCAGATGGGAAAAATCAGCTAAACAAAACACAGTTCTTTGATGGAAATTTAGCTTTTTGCCAACCGCATGTTTGAGTATTTGTGGCCCAACTTCAAATGAAAACAGAAGTTTTTTTTTTTTCCGAAATGAATCATGATATTCAAAATATACAGCTTGACTGACAGTGCTTGTGGGCAAATGAACAACTTTAGAGATTCCTTTTTGCTTGAAAGTACACTGCGGACATTTATTTTATTCATTTCCAGAACAGGACTCTGAAAGCTGGGCTTGATTCTTGCTTTAAACAATTTGTGGGATTTGGAGTACAACCCAAAACTATCTAGATTTTAATTTTGTTGACTCTAACTAGAATAAGTTTGGACTGAATGATCTCAAAGATCTTTTCCATCTCTTAACGTTCCGATTCAATATATAGTTTTCTCCCTCTTCCGAGGGCATGTGCCCTCAAATCACTTAGATTCATATGGCGATACCATTTATTTTCACTACTTAGGCCACATATTAATGGCAATGAATTACACAATAACTCGATCATTTTGCATGGTATACAAGAAGTACCAAAAGTACTAAGCTTTTCACAAAAGATGGCACAAAATTTAGTTGTTATCCATCCATTAGGTGTGAAGAGACAGCTCCAGTAGAGACCAAGAGAATATCTGCTTTCTAATACAAACATCATTTTTCTGTAAAAAATTATTGTCTTAGGAGGTACTCGCTGAAGGGAAATTACTGGCCCTGGAGGCAAAGATGTGATAAGATAATGATTTCTATTCTTTCGTTTTGGCCAAATGGTAAATAAGTCACAAATGAAATAACTTTGGCACTATTAATTCTCAAAAGCAGATTTAGGCAGAGACTTCAATAAGCCTGAAATCAGCACTTAATTTTTCATTTTCTCTTTTCTGGGAGCCTTCAATGGAACAGTTTCAATTCTCAATTTAAGATAGGTTGCCAAAAACTGATTGAAAAAACATGGTGCATGAGAAGTTGTTTAGGTAGGTTTAAGAAAAAAAAAAAACAAAACCTGGATACAACCATTGCTTGAAAGGAAAATGACTTGCACCATACTTTATCCTTTTAATAGAAAAAGACTCCGTTCCTTTTAGACTTTGGAACAGCTTGATACCTAAAAATATGTATTTTTTTGCCGTTGATTAGATATTTTGAGAAGTGTAGGTCAAAGCTTAGAAGTTTAAGAACTACATTTCACATGGAAATAGTTTGCATAGTTTCCACATTCTCTTTTCTTGTCCCATTTCCTTAATAATACTGGATTTTAAAGTTATGCTGTTTTTTTTCTTCATAGTCTCAGACATGGATGATCTTACCTTTAAATTGAGAAATTCAAAGAAATAATGTTGGAAGAGGTATGTATTTTCTAATCTGCATTTTTCTAAGATTTCAGATCACCTCTTCCTATTTGAGTGATCAAATTATTTGATCTGGTGTTTCTTGAAATGAAATTACTCTCACGTTCAAAACTGATGATATAAATATGACAAATTTTTGATGAAATAATTCTTTCACAACTACAAGGTCTTAAGGTACCAAAAGAAGAAAAAACATTGCTCTTCTGATTTATTCCTATTATATAGTAAACAGGCTACTGACCAGAACTGAAACTAGATGAAGAGGAACTAGATCTCCAATTTGAAGTGTGATAGTTGCTTCAAAGGTAAGTTTTAAGTATTCTAATTTGAATCCTTTTGAATCCGGTCTATTAAATTTAGAACTGTGTTGATTTAATTTATGTTGGACTGAACCATTTTCAACAATTTTCTCATGATCTTAGCCTTATCCAATGCCTGCCTATCAAATAAGACAATGCATTGTCTGCAAGAATGGTACACAGGCATGGAAGTACAGAGATGATATAAAAAAGGGGGCAGGAAGTCAATATTAACTATCATTTTGTAGAGAGAGTATATGAAATGCAAGAGATGATCAGAATTTGGGGACCAAGAGTCATGTCAGGAAACCAGAGATTGTATGAAAACTTTTCTAAGCCCTGGACATAATCCAGGTTCATTGAGAAAGCAGGGAAATTATAGGTGATACTTGTAACACCTAGAATTCCAGGGGAAGGGTCTGTTCTGCTCCAGGGTATAGAAAACTGCAAATAATTATGCCAGCTCTTCCAAGTACTTCCCCTGAAATGAAGACATGATGAGGAGCCCAGGGTTCAAACAACAATTTTGAGTATGCTGTACCGGTAAATGCTTCCTGTAGGAAGTGTGCTGTTTTGTCTGAGATCAATAATGTCCTATAAAAGAGGAAACTGGACCGTCATGGTCAGTCTACCACCATGACTATGATGGTGTCCAGAACTTGCGATGAAAGGAAATTAAAAATAAATTTTAACAGTACCATTTCCCCAAAGCACTTAGGAATCAGGAATGCATGTGGTGATTCAGAAGCATCTGAGATCCCTGTTAACCTGGCTCAGCAAAGTCAGTAGTGACGTAGAAGAGTGCTAACGTCCCGGCAGCGTGGGTGACCCTTCACTATATGTTGAGTTCTGCAGCTCTCAGGGCAGCTCCAGAGCTCTGCCAGGTGGTGTTGTCACCGGGTCTGTGTGGTGGCACTACCATGCCTGTTGTATCCCCAGCTTCCAAAGGGCCGCCAATATATAGGCTTGCATTAGAACAAAGACCTCAAAGGGTGCCTGCTGGTGCAGTCTGTTAAGCACCGGACTCTTGGTTTTAGCTCAGGTCTTATCTCAGGATCTTGAGATCAAGAGCTCCGTGCTCAGCGGGGAGTCTGCTTGGGTTTCTCTTTCCATCTCCTTCTGCCCCTCTTCCCTGTGCTCACACATGTGTGTGCTCTCTCTCTCACTGAACAAATAAATAAATCTTAAAAAAAAAGAAGAACAAAGACCTTAAAATCTGTTTAAATCAGTTAGAACTATTTTGAGATAAGCTCATCCAAGGTCTGAAATGGTGAACTAAAATATTTACTGTAGCTAGTTCTTAAAAGACAATCCTAAGTCTGTTGTTCATGAACAAATGACTACTTCTGGAGGGGTATTATAGATTATATTGCTGAAATCTTACCTTAAAGAAGTTCATTAATTTAGAAATGAATGAATCAGAGACAGCAGTCAATGCATAATTCTCCAAATAGCCACATTGCCGGCCTTCTTCTAGGCTTTATCAAATTTGCCCAAATTTCAAGAGATTTCTAAACCACATTTTTTTCTTGTATGTCACTTTCGGTATGAGGTTTACCATCTGTTGCTTGTTTATAGGAAATGTATGCATGTGGCACTGCTTATATGCAACATGTAAGTTTATAGAAAGAAATTTCATCAAATGGGAATCAAGTCAAGGTGAAATTTTATTCAAGGATATTTTCATTTCCAATCACTTTGCTGGTGACATAATCATTACAGGTTGATCAAATAAAATGATCTTAAGCTATTCCAAGCAAGAAAAAGCTTGGCCATTGCTCATATCTTAGTAATATCAATTCCACTTAAGAAAAGTTTGGGGTATTTTTTTGCTAAAAGAGCTAAAACAAAACTGCTGACTTCAAGCCTTAAAATTAGTCATAGATTTTTGAGACCCAAATGAGTCTATGCCACTTGGATTACACACATAGCAGATACTGTGAGAGAAATCAGATTTTTAAGAACTTCACATATGTGAAATAAACAGCATAACTTTATAATATGAACTAATAATGGCACACAAGTAATTTAAACCTACTATGCAAACTTGGAGGATCTAATATGTAGAGTGATTTCTCTTTTGAAAATAGGAGTAAGGGCTAACTGTAAATTTTAGGGGCCTTTGCTAAATTGAAGTTTCATTATATTCTTTCTCTTTGCCCAAAGAAACTAGTACTAAGTACAAAGAAACTAGCAAATATTTGAGTATCTGTTCAAATAAAGATTGCATCAGTCATATGTTTGAGGAACTATCGGGCTCACCTTCGCCTGAATGGAAGTACAGACTGGGGTCATGATAGGGAGAATACAAGAACAGAGCTTCATAGCCAAAAACTCAGGGCTCTGCTCTCCTGAAAGTATCCACGTGGGAGTCTCAAAGCTCAGAAATCCCACCAACACACTCCCAGCCAAAAAGAAGAACGGAGCAGGTCAGGGATTATATGGAGCACCTTCGGCCCAAAGGGTCCCAATTAATCCCTGGGTTCTATCCTCATGTATTATTCTAACCCTTCTTACTATATTCTCAAAGCTAATCTTGATATATCCTATATTATGAGTTTAATTTGTTTCTGTGGTAAATTATTTTTAACTCGAAGTTTTATTTTCTTTCATCTTTTCGAGTCTTTGCCTCATCTCTCACTTTCGCCATATTTCATTAATTCCTGATTTTTATTTTTGTCACTTTATAGTGTTTATTTTATGCCACTTTATCTTACTGTTTCATTTGATTATGTTATCTTGGTTATTTTTACCATCCATTTTAAGCTATCATTCTTGTTTTCTTTTAAATATTACCCAACTTTTATAAATGGCAAGCAGAAATATTGGCTAAAACGATGCATCTGGGAGGTCGATCTAGGCCCTGAGAGATATTTTTCCCTCTTAAGGGTTTTACAACATCTCTTCCAGATCTCCACAATTAATTCCTGAATTCCCACCCAACATAAGTCTTTTGATTGTGAAATCAGTCTGAAAAGAGAGTTTGACTACCATCGTGAACCCTTTATACTAAGGAACCCAACCAGCCTACAAGCCAAAAATATCCCCTCAGCATCAGGATAATATGCCCCTGTGGACAGCACACATGAAAAACCAAATTACAGTGGTCTTCTTACCTCACGAATTAGCCAATTCATTTAAGAAAACTGAGAAAACTTCAAGATTTCTGTTCTATAAAACTGTTGGATTCTGGGTAAATTCTGGGGAAAAACCACAGTTTCCCAGGAGAAAGACAGTCACAGGCATTAGGACCAGAAGAAAGTCAGGCAGTTCCAGTCAAGGAAAGAAACTGGCTCACATTCTCCAGACTTTATCCCTGTTTTGCTCTAAAGCAGACTGGCTTCATTATTTTTCTCTTCAATTTACATGATCATTTAGAAAATTCAAACGACATAAAGTTCTAAGTAAGAAAGTGAAAACTCACTTGATTTCCTAACACCCTGAAATAATCACCATTAGTTTAGTGGTCATCTTTTCATGTGTCCCCTTATGGAGAAATACCCATGGACATGTGGCATTTTAGATAAATGATATTATAGCTTACATGTTTTTTAAACATGTCATCTGTTTTCTTACTATTTTCTTCTTTTATTTTTTGGCTTTCCCATCTCATGCTATTCTCCCAACTTCTGTACACATTCCTGACCAGCAACCCATGTTAACAAACTCATTTAAAACTTACATATTTATATATATGCTCATAAACACATATACACACGTGTGCATACACATAGACATACATACACCTCAGGAAACGCTAGGTTATACTGCTGTAACAAATGACCCCAAAATGTAAACAGCAGTGATTTATTTCTTGATCATGATACATTTCCATTTTAGGCCAGCTGCAGTCCTGCTCCCAGTTATCTTTCCTCCTAGATCCTGGCTGATGGAGAGGCAGTTGTGGTGGCAGAAGAAAAAATAATACGGTGATGCCACTGAGCTAAGATGTAGATGAGAGGTACCCTGCCCTAATTCATGCTCTTTAGGAAACTCTGATCTGGCCCTTCCTGGCATGTGCCTTCTAATGGAGTAAGCAGTCTAAAGGGTCAACGGGCCACGCCCCCTCAACGTCCATGTGCCTCCCCCCACACCAATCTGGACTGTTCTGCAGATACTAGGATCCTAGAATTCCTGCCCAAATGGGCTCCGCGAGGGCCTCTCCCCTCCGTTCATCCCTCTGAGGGCAGACAAGTCTGGAGGAGTATGTACCCTTAGTCCAAGAGGTAGCCAAGTGTTAGATGTTTGTGAGGAATGATGGAGCCTGAAAATGTGGGCTGGAGTATTCACAAAAATGAGCTCATGGTATGGCAGAGATGGAAATTAAGAGCCCTAATTTATTTTATTTCAGGAGGATAATCAGTGTGCAGTCCAACTTAATAACTAAACTGTATATTCTCTGAGTGAAAATATACTTTTTTACATATAATGGGGATCACTTCTTGATCTTCAATTCTATTCTACTGATCTATTTTTCTGTATGTATGCCAAAACCACAATGATTTCATAGGTGGTTCTATTCTGTATTCTAATATGTAGTATGGCAACTCCCTTCTCATTAATAATTTCTTTCTTTTTCAAAAATATTATTAGCCATTCTTGGATATTAATTTTTCCATATAATTTTTAAAAATCACTTTATGCAATCCATTACAGAAAACTCTATTGGGACTCTAATAGGAATTATATTATATTTAGATACTTACATAACACTGATATTTTTATGTTATCAGTAAGTCCATCCAAGAATAAGAATGCCTTCTACTAAGATTAATTTTTTCTGAGCTTTAATAAAATTCTATACAACTGGCTCTGAATCTTTCTAGTTAAATTTACTGCGAAGTATTTTTATAGTTTTCATTACTATTGTGAATGAAATGGTTTCCATTTCATTTCCACATTTTTACTGCTCCCATAAAGAAAACTTTTTTTTACATTTTCTTGTTTTATTACACTTATTAGGACCATCCGTACAATGGCAATAGCTGTCAAACTAGTCTGACTTTAATTGAAATGTATTTTAGAATTTCACCATATAGAAAGATGTTAGCTGTTGGTTTCTGGTGAATGATCTTTATGTTACTCAAATTATTCTTATTCTTTCTCTACGTTGAGCATTCTTTTTAGCAGTTGCTGAACTTATAGTTCCTTTCTGGTTACTATAGTTCTTTTTCTGTATTTTATTATATAGGGTCAAGTTCAGCTCTGAAGAGCAGATAACCAAAAGGAGCAATGACTTAAAACATAAAGTTGATTTTCTTGTGTTGGGTAAATGTGGGAAGTCAAGGACTGGTATGACAAACGCGCAATCACTGGGACTTCCCTTCTTCTATCCTATTACTCTGCCACCTCGACATGTGGTTGCCTCCGGCTCAACCACCATGGTTTAATTTCAGCCAGCAGGAAGACAAAAATTCAAAAGGGCAAGTTCCCTTCTTTTGATCAGCCTTGTCCAAAGACGCACACACTACTTCTGTTTGCATTACACTAATAGAACTTACTCTTATGGCCATGCCCTAAATGCTAGGAGGCTGGAAAATACAGTCTTCCACTCATTTTTTTCTGCCTTTTGTGGTTTTAATGAGTATTTTATAGGATTCCATTTTCTCTCCTTTCTTAGTATATCAATTATTTTTCCTTTTTGGTGGTGGTCCTGCAGTTTGTGATATACATTTACAACTAACCCAAGTCTACTTTCAAATAGCATTGTGCCACTTTGCAGATACTGAGCCCTTATGATTAGAAAATAATCCTAATTCTTCCTGTCTGTTCCTTGTATCATTGCTATCATTCATTTCACTTATATATAGAACTACAGAATCATATATATACATATATATATATATGTATAGATATACACACACACACACACAAGATATCTCCATAAGCATGCACAAATACATTGCTGATATTATCATTTTGAACAAACTTCTCTGTTAGACCAATTAAAAATAAAAGGTTTTATTTTACCTCCATGTATTCTTCTTCAATGCTCATCCTTTATATGTAGATACGAGTTTCTGACTTCTATTATTCTTTCTCTAAAAAACTTTTAGCATTTCCTGCAAGGTAGGTCTACAGGCAACAAATTCCCTCAATTTTTGTGTCTGAGCAAGTCTCTTTCTCCTTTTCTTATGAAATGATAATTTCACAGAATTCTGTTTTCTTTGTTTTCTTCCTTCAACACTTTAAATATTTCACTTCGCTCTCTTCTTGTTTGCACTCTCTTGTTTCTGAGAAGAAATTGGATATTATTCTTATCTTTGTTCCTTCATAGATAAGGTTTTTTTTTTTTCTCCCTAGCTTCTTTCGGGATTTTTCTTTCTCTAGGTTGCAATGATATGCCTAGGTGTAGTTTTTGGCATTTATCCTGCTGGTGTTCTCTGAGCTTCCTGGATCTGTGGTTTGGACCCTGGCATTCATTTAGGGAAAATCTTCATCATTATTATTCTTCTGCTCCTTTTTCTCTTTCTTCTCCTCTGGTATTCCCATCATGTTACACCTTTTGTAATTGTCCCACAGTTCTCACCTATTCTGTTCCATTTTTTGTCTTTCTTCTCTTTGCTTTCCTAGTAACATAACCTCAAACACAGAGATTCTTTCCTCAGCTATGTCCAGTCTACTAAAAAGCCCATTAAAGCATTCTTCATTTCGATTAATGTTTTTTTATCTCTAGAATTTCTTTTTTTCTTCTTACAGTTTCCATCTCTCTGCTTACATGGTTCATCTGTTCTTACGTGCTGTCTACCCGTCCAATAGAGTGCTTAGCATATTAATCATAATTATTTTAAATTGCTAGCCTGATGATTTCAACATACCTACCTGCCATGTCTGGTTTTGATGCTTGCTCTGTCTTTCCTAATTGCAGGTGGTTTTTGTTTTTGTTTGCCTTTTGGAATGCCTCGTAATTTTTTCCTGATAGCCAGACATGATGTACTGAGTAAAAGGAACTACCGTAAATAGGCTTTAGAAATGGGGGGGGGGGGCAGGAAGTATTCTACAATCCTGTGATTAGGTCTCTCCTAGTGAGCCTGTGCCTCTGGACTGTGAACTTCACTTAGTTTTTTCTCCTGCTTAGGTGGGGCAGGATGGCTAGAGCGGGCTGGAGTTAGATATTTTCCTCCTCCCAGGTCAGTTAGGCTCTGGTTAACTAGTTTCCTTGAGTGTGGTCCTTCTGAAGAATGGAGTTCCCTTGGGCCATCCGGGTGGCTCAATCGGTTGGGCATCTGACTCTTGGTTTCAGGTCATGATCTCATGGGATGGAGCCCCACCTCATGCTCCCTGCTCAGCAGGGAATCTGCCTGAAGTATTCTCTTGCTCTGCCCCCACCCTGCCTTGCACACATGTGCGCACGCACGTACGCTCTCTTGCTCTCAAATAAATATTTTAAAAAATCAAAAAGAACAGAGCGCTCCGGCCAATTTCAAAGTGGTTCCTATTGTCTTCCCCCTGCCAAAAGCACAAGGGAGTTTTTCTCTGATATTTACTCTGGGTGCCTGGTGAGGCTCCTGGAAGTAAATATCACAATATGGGGCTGGGGCGGGGGAAGCAACCATAACTCAGTTCACCAGAGGTTTTTAACTCTCACATTTGTTCTCACTGAACCTCTAGCAATGCTTCTACTTTAGCTCAGCGCTGGTTCGCGCAGCCGGTTCAGCTTGTGAGTCTGCTCGGGTAAGTGGCAGCACCCTTACTCACCCGTCTCCCTAATCTCAGGGGCCGGCCACAGTGTGCCCTGTGGCCTCCTGTCTCTTATGGATTCAAGTATAGTTATTAATTTTTCAGCCTTTTACTTGGGATGGAGCAGCAACTGCCACATCCCTTACATGTGGAAGCAGAAATCGGAAGTCAGAACTATATTCTTCACTCTGGGAAACCACGTATTCAGCTAACATGGGGATTTGTATCACCATCCAACATGTATTAAAGTACAACTGACAGCTACTTTCACAATTATTTACCCCAGGACATTTGGGTTTTTATTCTTTAAATTGCTTAATGCAATGAGCTATATTGAGGGGCTTCCTAAGATGAAAATTATTGGAATGAAAGTTATTTAGTCATACTGTATTATTTTCAATATATCTCCCTAAAAATATAAATTACAAAATTGAACCCAAGAGTAGAAAGTATGAATATACCATTACCAAAGGAGATGTTGCAATACTTGTTAAAGTTCCTTTATTAAAAATATACCAGGATCACTAGGTTTTACGATTTAGTTCCATCTAAACTTCAAAAAATAAAAACAAACATGGGGTGGCTCAGTCCGTTGAGCATCCAGCTCTTGGATTCAGCTCAGGTCATGATCTCAGGGTCATTAGATTGAGCCCTGAGTCAGGCTCAGAGCAGAATCTGCTTGGGATTTGCTCCTTCTCCCTCTCCCTTTGCCCCTTTCCCCTGCTCTCCCCCACAGGCATGCTCTCTCTCTCTCTCTCTCTCTCAAATAAATAAATAAAATTTCTTTAAAAATTTCTAATTAAAAAAATAAAAACAGAATTCGATGTCTATTTGTATCACTGCAGACCATAAAAAATGAAATATTCCCAAATCATTTGACAAAGACATTATTTTAATACTAAACCTGTGAGAAATTAACCAAAATTATAGCTCTATCTCATTTATAAGTTTATATGCAAAACTTTTAAGTAAAATAATTATAATGTCCATAATAAACCTGTTGGTTTAGGAAGCAAGGGATGCTCCCACTAGGAATTTGTCAGGTATACCTTACCATGATTTTAAGAAACCCAGGTCTCCTGAATGCTGGAACAAATGCGGAGGAATTTAAGCCACAGCTACCAATATAGAGCTACAACTTCTCTGAAAACTTTGGAAGGTGGACCTTATTCCTCAACTTTATATATTACTTAACTGCTGCAAGCCTCAATTCCTCCACTACAAAACTGGAATAATAATCGTGTTCTTGGAACAATTCACTAAGATCATATATGTAAGGTGTCTATTACATGTTTGGTGTATGATGAGCGCTCAATATTCTTACATGGCATTTTCCATTGTCTATACCACAGAGAAACGTGTGATGCAAAGGCCTATCATATTAACCTACCTAAAACCATTTGCCAATAGAAAATTAATTCTTTTATATCTTAGTTTTGAGTTTCTTGACTTCTCTGCCTTTGTGAGTGAAAAACCTGGCCAAGTGGGATAGCCATTTTTAAAATGATTTTTAAACTTCATTTAAGAATTTATTTCTCACCCTTTCTCCAAAATTATAGGCAGTTTATGAGAGTGTATCAAATACAATAGCAAAAAGTATACAGAAAAGTTTTCTTAATAAAAAAGCAACATCAAAAGGATAAAATAAAATAATGAATCATACAAATAAAAAACCTGCATATCATAGGGTCCTATGAGCTTGCTGTGGTTTGGCCATGTACTTCATTACAAAATGTTTTGCAGAAAGTGCTGCAAGTTATTAATTAAGCTCCCATTCGTTTTGAAACTGAACTTTCTACTTTGGTTTCTATATTTTTGTCTCTGTGGGTCCTCACAGTCATACTCCTCTAATAAGTCCATGAAGATGATTTTGATGTCTGATATCAATTTAAAAATCTTACAAATTCTGTTTATGTTAGGCACCAACCTAAACATGACTTCTTTCAAAAAATTGGAATAGAATTATTAACGACATTTCCCAAAACTACACAAATGACTGGGGGTTTAGAGGGTTGTTCTATTAAGGGCCATTTTCCTAGGGGGTGCTGTGAATTAACTAGAAACACATTTAACCAGTGAGACAGATTTATAACAATTTGAGTGATAACTAATAGAAACCTCATTTATATTTTCAATCAAGAAAAACGGGTCACAGGCTTACTAGTGAACTTGACTTTGCTTAGTGTCACCCGCGATAGGTTTCTCAGGCCACAAGTTAAACTATTTCTCACTCAGTCTGAACTTCACTAAAGCTGCCTCCAAGTTGGCGAACATAACTAGAAAGCCTAGGTTTTAAGGTTGGGATGGCTGTGATAGACCAAGGGACTTTCAGCAAACTACCTTTAGATGTTCAGTGGATTCCCTTGAGGCTTCTTGAGAGAGATTTCTGTCCTCTCATCAATGTCTGACATTGGGATCCAGCAGGTTTTAGGTTCAATTCCCCTGTTACTGTACTCTTAACCGTAAGAACTCTGCCAAGAGCCTCATAAGTCTGCTTTCGGCTTTCACTTAACCACCTTTAGCCTTGATTACGAGAACAGAATTTGAATATGGAGTAAGTTATGAGAGCTTAATGTAAGATCCAACTCTTCAGGCAGCTGCAAAATTTGCATTTTAAAACCAACGGAAGAATGGGTCAGGCAGAAATGGAATCCAGACAGCAAATTTTAAAGATTGCTTTAAGTTCACGTTCCTCTTTAGCTTATAACTTAAAGAACTAATACTCTAATGTTGTTTTGAAGCAGAACATTTGGCAAAACATTTTTCTGTAAAAGGGCACATAATATTTTAGGCTTTGCAGACAATACTGTCTCTGTCGCAACTACTCAACTTCGCCATTACAGCATGAAAGCAGCCATAGACAATACCTAGATGAATGGGCGTGGCTGTGTGCCAGTAGAATTTTATTACCAACCTTGCAGACCAGATTGGACTTGTCGGCCGCAGTTTGTGCGTCCCTACTTTGGAAAAACTGTGTCTTTACCCTCCAGTTACAAAATTACTTTGCATGTTTTTAATGATAAGATAGATTCCAGATTCAGAAACATTGGGTGACTTGCAATTATTTATCACCAAAATGTTAAATTGTTTAAAATATTAACTCTAAATTCTCTTGACTCCATGTACTAGCATGATTACCATTTCATGGTCTCTGAAACACACTGCAAACCAGAAGATTTCCTAAGAAAGAAATTATAGAAGATGATGTTGAAAAAAGAGGCCTATCCCTTCATAGTTAATAATTTCAGGGCACAGACATTCTTCTAAAATAATGTATAGAATGTTTTTTGCATATCAAGTGAGTTTTACCTTCAAGCTTGGGAAAGTAGTTAAAGAATAATAGTTCAAGAAAGTAGTTTGAATACAGCTACAAAATCCAAATATGGCTGAATTGACACGGAGTGACAGGGCTTTCTTCTTTAATCGGCCTGCTCGGGGTAAAACAACTAATGGAACTTAGAACCACCATTGGCTCTTATGACTATTTCCAATGCAACATAATTGTGGGAAGGACAAAACAGCTTCTAGGGAGACACATGTACGATCTTGTAGTATTTTTATTTTGGCAGCTCTTTGCTTACTCCGTGTCTTTTTGAGATAAGCTATCTCAAAGGAGAAATGACAGGGAGCTTTATCTAGTTATGAAGGTTTTTAAAATGCCACTCTCTCCTTCCATAAACACCCCAGTGTTTTATTGACAACAGCGCTAGAACTGTATTTCCAAATTTTTCTATTCATAGGGAATATTTTCTGACCAGGTGCCCAATTATTCTGTTACAGTGTAGCTTTGTGAGGCTCAAATGTCTTTCACTTTGCTGTTACACCTCTAAATGGGCCAGAGCTTTTTAAAACTTAAAGAGTAAGAAGAGACGTGGGGTATACACAGAGGGAAACACCATATTCCTTCATATATTGTTGTTGCATTTAAAATCAAAATGAGGGGCGCCTGGGTGGCTCAGTGGGTTAAAGCCTCTGCCTTCGGCTCAGGTCATGATCTCAGGTTCCTGGGATTGAGCCCCACATCGGGCTCTCTGTTCAGTGGGGAGCCTGCTTCCCCTCTCTCTCTGCCTGCCTCTCTGCCTACTTGTGATCTCTCTCTCTCTCTCTGTCAAATAAATAAAATCTTTAAAAAATAAATAAATAAAATCAAAATGATTAAGACATGATTATTCATGAAACAACTTTTCTTCTAAGTACTCGAACCACATTTTCACATACCTTAAATGTATGGCTCTGCTTCAAGTTCTGCAATTTTTTTCATGTTTTCTGTTAAAGACCGCCTTTTCATGACATGTATCCCTTCGAATATTTATAAACAGCCACCATACTCTCCATTCTTCACCTTTAAGCTGGATTCGTATTTTTATGGGTACATATTCTGCAACAGAACAAGAACAATTAAATGACATAGCACCAACCTGACTCATTTTTTGTTGCTAGGGTCTAAAATCCTTCATCTCATTCCAACAAGAAAGCTTTTAACTTTCTACCAATTTCTAACCATTAACTCTCTCCTTTAGTTATCCCTTCAAATACTGACGATTCATGTACTCTGAGGCAGCTTGGCAGAATTACAATATATAAATACTGGAAGAATCAGATTCTATGCCAATAGTTGTAAACTATAGATGCACAGTGATTATTTTCAGAAATAGATGTAGGGAATGTCCACAGATGTTTGGAGTTTAGTCCCTTTGAAAATGTCAGACTTGAGTTATGATGGAAATAAACAAATATCAATGCAACCAAGCAATTAAGACATTTTTCTGTTGGTTATGTTAATACCATGCTATGTTCCCCAAATTGTATGTTTGAAATGTATTATTAACTTGAAGATGGGGTCTTGGCCAAAATAGTAAGTACAAATGCACTTAGTGAAAAATAATACCAATATGTTGATTCTTAGGTATAAGATAATGCTCGTGCTACATTTCAAAGATTTTATTTATTTATTTATTTATTTGACAGAGAGAGAGAGCGAGCGACAGCGAGACAGGGAACACAAGCAGGGGGAGTGGGAGAGGGAGAAGCAGGCCTCCCGCCAAACAGGGAGCCCGACGTGGGACTCAATCCCAGGACCCTGGGATCATAACCCGAGCTGACAGCAGACATTTAACAACTGAGCCACCCAGGCGCCCTCGTGCTACATTTCAAAAAGCAAGAAAATGATAGCTTTCACTATTAGAAAATAATTTTTCCTAAATGAATAATATCTCCTTTGCATTCTCCCTCAAAATATAAATATTAATTAACAACCAGGTCTAAGATTAGAAGTATTACATGAACTAAATTTCGTAAATCCAAAATGTATTTATCATCTCATTCACCAAATATTTTTGTCAGATAATGATCTACACATGGATATAAGTCAGGCTGTTTAGCTTTTATACAGAGATAAAATTAATTCAGTTGTGGTGTGCGCATGGGATTCGGTATAGTCAAAAATAGATATTCGATTGAAGGACAAGTAGCATTCGGGGATAACTGACATCCAAATAAACTCAATTCTGGTATTTCTATTTTGAAATCACAGTTCTGGTAAGTTGCCACTGTGGTTTATAGGTAGCTAAACTCATTTACCGGTATTAGTATTTTTGGATATTGCATTGGATTTTCTACATAGTTGGTGATATTATTAACAAATAAAAAGTTTTACTGTTTTTTTTATCTGAGGGTTTTTTTGTTTGTTTGTTTGTTTTGTTAGTTTTGCTTTATTACATTGCATAAGACCTTCACAGAAATTTTGAAGTGTTCAGAGTTGGCATGTTTGCCTTTTTGTGATCATGAAAGTTAAGCATTTGGCCTTACACCTTTAAAAGTGATGTTAACTATAGGTTTTTTTTTCAGATGTTTCTATCAGGTAGATGAAGTTTCCTTTAATTACTAATTTGCTGTGTGTTTTTTATAACAAATAGATGTTAAATTTTATCAAGCACCTTCTCTGCACCTATTGAGATGGTCTTATGGGTTTTTTTTCATCTTTATTTTGTTAATTATGTGAACTGCTTTGATTGATTTTCAAATGTGAAACCAATCTTGAGTTTCTGAGATAAATCCTACATGGTAAAAAGTATTATACCATCTATATAATGCTGGGTTCCTTAAGAGTTTTTGTATTTGTGTTCATAAGGAATATTGGCCTATTGTTTTTTGGGTTTTCTTTTTTCTTGTCTTTGGTTATTGTATAAAGATAGTGCTGACTTCCTCACATTGTTCTTTTGTGTATCTGTAGGCTCTGCTGTGATTCTCTTTTTTAAAATTTCTGATATTAGTTAATGTACTTTTATTTTTTTCTTTATCCAATTGTTAGAGATAAGAATATGCTTTGTTTCACTATTTTCGCTCTTGTTTTCCTGATTTAAAATTAACTGATTTTGCTCATTATTTCCCTTTTTTACTTACTTTAAGTATCTCCTCCCTTTATAGACTATTAAAGGGAGAGGAGTAGAGAATTTAATTTACAATTCCTTCTAATTATAGTAAGCATTTAAAACTGTAAATTTTCTTCTAATCATTGATTTAGCTATATCCCACACTTCAATATGTTGTTTTTTGTTTCATTTCAAGAACTTTCTAAATCTACTAGTGATTTTTCTCCCATTGGTCTTGTGTTTTTAATGAAAAATATTGCTTAATTTCCAAATATTTGAAGATATTTCAGTTTGTTTTTTGGCTTTTTGTTTCAATTGAATTGCTGTAATCAGAGAACAAACAGCAGGATTTCAACTCTTGCACATATTTTCCAACATATATATATTACATATATATTATATATATATATTATAAAATATGTCCTGAGATACATACAGTACATCTTGGTAAATGATGCCTGGGCACATGAAAAGTATATATACTCTATTGCTGCCTGGTGGAATGCACTATAAATGTTAATTAAGCCTAGTTGGTTGTTAATGGCAATCAGTTTTTCTACATCCTTACTGATTTTCATTTTACCTATTGTATCAATTACTGAAAAAGGAGTATTAAAATATTTTTTGAAAGTAATAGACTCTAAAAGTAACATAGGGAATTTGCCTGATCTTTTTATGTAAAAATTCCGAAGTCGAATACTAAAGATTGAAATTTAACTCTTGTTCAAAAGAAAACTGTTGATTCCAATTTTAATACTGTAAAAATGCAACAAAACAGAATAAGGAATAAATGAATTGTACAGCACTAGCTAATTTTTGGCTTACTTAAAACTTCCTTATATAACACATGTGGCTTCCTTGATTTAAGTTTGATTTCCTGAAAACCAAATTAAAATAGTTCAAGGGTCATTCCACCCCAAATTTAAGGTAACCAATTTACTGCTCTGCTTCTTTGTGGACTCTTTTTATCTTTTTCTATGTAGAGGGATTTTAACATTTTTTATAATTTTGGAAGTTGAGATTTTTTACTATATAAGTACTCAAATTATTATTCTTTCATAAGTATAGTCACTTAACACCTGAGAGATGCAATTATTCATACCTTATTTCCAGTTAACTTATTTCTTCTGACCCCTACTGGATGACATTGAGTATGTCAAAGTGAAAATACAGATATATGTAAAAGAAAAAAAAGTGAGGAAGGTAGAAAAGAAGAAAACTTCATCTAGGAAGTTCATTTCTTAGCCTTAAAATACCGAGGCTTAAAATAAAGTATTTAAAATAAAATACTACAAGAAAAAAATACTGTCTTTTTTCTTTCATAGTGCATAATTTTAATATTTTAGAGCAACTTAATTTTGCTGGACTTGCATAATGGTACTAGAGTTTTCCAGCTCATTGATTCCTAATTTTTGTATGTGTGAAGATACTGATGCCGCACAAAGATAAAGATGTAGGCACTGTGTCACATTGCTAACATGGGCAGCTAATTTATAGTTATATATTGCCATTAACTTGCTACTCAAAGATTTTCTCATTCTAATTGATGACTCAAGAAATCTGGGCTAAGCTTTTCCCAAGAAAACTGTTTCCTAATTCCTAATGCTTTGACTTCGAGAATGGTTAAGAAAAAGGTTGCTGTATGTATGCATGGGATTTACAAGTCTGTTAGATCTGTCTTCTTCAAAGGAAAGAACTGTCAAAACACAAACTAGAACATAAACATAGGAAATAATAGGAGATTCCTCTGGACCCCAAATGTCTGGGGCACAACGCCCCTTTACTTTGACACACCACTTCACTCCAAACAAGTCCATGTATTTCGGAAATAAAAAATCCTCCCCATATTCTCAAAAAATTTAATAAGCCATGGGGAGAGAGGATGAAGATCTTCATATTGCAGATCTAGAACTCTGCCTTTACACTTACTATTTCTCTTTGGTCCCAACCCAAACTTGAAGTACATCTTTGATTTCTACAAAAGTAAATAATCCAACACAGTAAGAATTCAAAGCCATAATAGCCTGATAAACGATTTCTGAAATAGAGAGCAGACGAGGATTTATGTTCCAGCCACAAAATCAACTTGAAATTAAAAAATAAGTGTTGTCTGCATTAAAATTCCCTTTGATTATATCTCCGCCAAGGATTGCAGTAACTTTTCACTTTATGTAATCTTGATTCTCTTCAAGTTCTTGGTTCTTTCTCTCTATCCTTCCTTGTATATGGTCTCTTGTCTCCTCTTTCCTTCTCTGAAGAAATAACAAATTCTTTCCTGCTCTCCCTTCAGTACACTCATTGTCTGCCTATTCCCTGAACCATGGTACAAACAAATTTCCCTGAACAAAGTTCTTGGGATTTAGCCTCCTACTCATAAAGCATTGAAGTAATATTTCTAGTTCTGTAAGAATTCTGGGGACAGGCATTATGCTGATGTTGGGAGGTACAGATATATAAAGAAATATAGATATATCTATTATAAATTATATAACATATAAAATTCATTTTATTTTATTTATAGAAAAGGTAAGAGAATATTCAACATTGTAGAGCACCTACAATGGAAGGCTAGGCACAGAGTACTATGGTGAAAGCAAATTGACCTGTCACACCTTTAAGAAACTCTAACATTTTACATCATAATATTTAAAATAAATATAAATTTAGCAAATGAATATTAAATCTCTAATATTAAATATTGTTAAGTATATTTGGGACATAGCATAAAATGTCTTTTTGCTGTACACCTTACTTCCCACTATTATGGACCTAAAACTTCCTTGTTTATTTGCAGGACAAGATGAAACTAGATACCATTCAAATCAAATGTTAAATTTATAAACCTAAAAAGTATTAACTTCTAAATTATATTCTCAGTGGCCATGTCCATTGCAAACATGCCATTTGACAAGAACACAAAAAGAGAATTTTAAAATAGTCTTATTTTCCCTGTAATATGCCCCATGTTAAGGACCAAATACTGCTTTTTTTATAACCAATTTATATTTTTCATTTTTATGTGAATTTTTAATCACTTTTGCTTTAATAACCAAAAAAAAGTCATGGAAAATAAAATTTAATTCCATTCTTTTAACAAGCAGTTAGCCAACCACACCCTTTACCAGGAAAGGAGTGTTAGAAGGTTTTGCTAGAGGAGGGAAAGTTACAAAGAAGATATGATTATTTAATCTTAGGAGGATAACATTTATTCAGAAATTTTAAAAAATCAAGAAGTCACAAAAGCATATTGAAGATTTACTGTACAATATGCTACAAAACACATCTTGATAGTTAAGGTAATGTTAGGGAGTATTCAGTATGACATGATGTTTGACCTATGGATTAAGTCTTGATCTAGAAGATAGAACTTGAAGGTATGTGTGTAGCTGGTATATTGAACTAGCATAATTCATGACTTAAGTGAAACAGAAATTTGTTTTTATTCCCACAATTATCCTCTAAACTTTATTCAGTACTGGTAGTTTTCTCTAGCACCAGATGAGAACTTATGGGATCACTCTTAGATAATAAACTCCTATCGCCATTTTAACACAAACAAAAATACCATTTAGTAATTAGAACGTCTAGTCCTAGACAGTAATCAAAATTTTGAACTGGATTTAACAATAATTCTTCCTTCCTCCACCAACATGAGCCTGCTTCCCCCAGTTCACTTGCCTGTTTTTGCTTCTTCCAATGGTTGGTGGTAAGGAAAGAGAACAGGTAAGATTATATTGGACCTTCCTGTTGTTATCAGGCTTCACACCATCGGGACCTGCAAATTTTTAAAGCTGACTCTCTCAAAATGCATTCTGAGACTCTATAGAGTCTCTGGTTGGCTGTTTCAGCTGTAGTTTCTTTGCTCTGAGAAGGTATACTGTTACTCTAAATAGTCGTGAATTCTCCATCTTACTGATGCTGGAATCCCCAGTTGGTCCCCTCACCACCACCTCTCTATCTTTAGTAGGTATGCTGGAGAGTCAGCTCCTACAAGCTTGCAAGAGCAGACTGTGCTCATATTCTTCCAACTCCATGTTCAATGACGCCATGTGGATAGCTTGAAATCAGTCATAATGGTTATATTTACACCACAGAAATAGACAAATGTTACAAATTAGGAGATACAGGAGCATTGCTTTTATTCTCGTTTTTGTTTTTGGAGAATCACTTTTGCAGCACAATTCTGGGCCCGTGGGGAAACACTTTAAACCCTTAGACACTTAAATCCCTTGGCCCTAGCAAACTATTGATGTATTAATGGGAAAATCCCAACACTGCCTCTTCTATTTGCTCCCTCGCTAACACAGCAGCTAGCATGATTTTGCTCTCTAAATATAACTGGTAGGAGCCAGACCACAGAAAGCCCCAGTGTAGGAGTCACCTACCAAGTTTCATAGGTACTCTTAGAAGTCTCCTCACCACCTGGTTTGATGAAGGGGAGCAGGCACTCTACCTCTAAGGGGGGTGTGGTTCACAACTCAGCTTTCTCCAAAGATAACTTCTACCCTAAATCCACATTCTTCTAAACTACACTCAGGTTTTTATCCTCCAACTGGCAGTGGGCCCAGGAGTTGTGGAAGCGGTCAATTCTGCACTTATGATCTTTTATGATTCACATTTATTTTGTCTTGGTGTCTTCTTCAAAACTCAATTTTAGCATCCTGATTCAAGAAGCAAGCACAAATCATGAAAAAGAGAAGGGAATCACATACATTCAGTATGAAAGGATTACCAGAAATAAAGTCAAATTAGAGAATATACCAATCTCATCTTTTGTGATTATAGTTGTCGTTGTTGTTGTTGTTGTTAAATGTAGGAGGGGAGGCAAGTTCATGTGTAAAACTTATTTATTCTGAAAGGAAGAAAAATACATTAATAGAGCACAACCCTGTGCACGGACTATGCTAGACTGGGCAGTGTTTTTATACTTAATGTACAAAGGAACTTTCTGGGAGGCCTCGTTAAAATGCCGATTCTAATTCAGTAAGTCTAGGTGGGACTGCAATTTTGTATTTCTAACCCAGTTCCACATGATATACCTATACCATTGGTCTAGAACTTCTCTGATCACCCAAGGACTAGAAAAACACACACATACTTATGAAATAATTAAAACAATTTTATGAGATGGTTATTATCTCTATTTTATCTATGAGAAAAATGAAGTTGAGTGAAGTTAACTTGTCCAATAACATATAAAAGTGGCAGATATTTGTCTTCTTCTCTTATTCTTCCCATTGGATGACAGTATCTCTGAAGTTGTTACTATTCTTATTTTCAACCTATAAACTTTAATCTGGTAAAAAATAAATATCAATGTTGAATTTCTTTTCCTCATGACATGATTAACTTCCCATTTTTAAGTAACTGTTCAGTTTCCTAATTACCTCATAGTCCCAGAGTTATAATGGACTTAATCAATACCATGTTTAATGCCAGCTACTAATATATACAGTTGACCTATGGAATGAATGTCTTCTAGATAATTTGGTCCATGTATAATGGTACAAATGTCTATATTAAAGAGTTGTATTTTGTATTCCGTTGAAATATGTAGAGTCTTTGGGTTATCCCAGGTATACTGCCTAGGGAAGAGACTTTCTAAAACCTATAATGCCTCTCATTTACTTATACTGAATGTGTATAGAATGCCCACCAAGGGACACAAAAGCAGATCCCCAAGAAAAATGTGACTACTTGGGGCTGCCCCTAGAAATGTGGCATTAACAACCTCAACCCACAAATTTCGATTTTAAAAGATTACAGTCTTTAAGTCCCTGATCGCTTACAAAATACCTTGGTTACATGTAATACATTTGTACAACAAACAAAATTATTAGTTAAATGATTCTTTTATTATCAAAGTTTATACATTTTTTTTATTGTTATCATTGCTGCATAAACTCAATCCCTTGATCTTTCCTTTTAAGCTTGTTTAAAACTAAATGAAGCAGGAAGATAGAAGGACTTGAGTCACATGCTAACAAAAATAACAAAACAGCCCTGGCCACAGATAATTTCCTGAAACCAGTATGAGAAAGACAAGCAATGTGAAAGAAAAAAATTAGCAAGTCATTTTGTAAAACAGTAAAATTTCCAAATACAATTGAAAAGAGAAAATTTTTTCCAAACTAAATATCAATTTTGAGCCTGAGGCAATAAATAAATAAATGAAAGGGGAAAGCTCAGTCTTAATATTAAAAAGGAACAAAAACTGTTTGTTTTCCAGGTTTATAATATGTCTGAGGAGCTGTTTAAAAAAAGTGAAAAGGAACATTTAGGTAAAGTTCACTTTTAAAAATATATGATATTATGATCTCTATGCAAGAGATTTAATAAATTATTATGTATTCTGGGATTCATTGAGTTTTAACTTTGCAAACATCCCTTTGAATAAATGGAGTTTGATAACCAGGAATCGTTTCATGTGACATATCCTATTAAAAGACCCAAAACAAACACACAAAATGTTTGATTATCTCAACACAGCTGTTAAAAATCATTTTGGTAGATGTGAGCTCCATTCTTGTTTTTTAAATCTTTTATAAAAACTGGGATGAAAAATATTTTATCTATGTGCAAAAATATCAACCTACTTAAAATCAACAGCTATTTTCTTATTAGAGAAACTCTATTAGGGGTCCTCATACATTAAGATCGAAAACAGACAAAGGATGCTCACAATTTCCAATAACGTTTAGAATTTTCCTAGGTAATAATAACATAGAAAATGTGGAAGAACTTGAAGTTTCCAATGTGGAAAAGAGAGATAATATTCTACCCAGGAAATCCAAGATAATCAATTGAAAAGTTAGTAGATTTCGTAAGAAAGTTCAGTAAATCAGATAGATAAAAGATAAAATAGGAAAAGCAATCGCGCCTTGGTAAATCAGCAGGAGACCATTAGAAAATAAGATGGAAAAACCACAGCAACAGAAAAGAACTTAGAATATGTACAAATAAACTTTAAACACACGGACATCTCTGAGTTATTGATATAAACAAAAACTTGAATATATAGTGTGATATCTCATGTTCATGGGTGAGAAAATAGATCAGTAAAATGTTAGTCTTTTTAAAATTAATTTATACATATGAAGTAATTATTTCAAAATTTCAAGAGGAGCTTCGTTTGGAGCTGGAAAAATATTTCTGATTTAATACAAAAGAGAATGAATGATGAAAGAGTCAAGAAAATTGTGAAAAAAGAAGAGTAACAAGTGAAGGGACTTTAACCCTACCAAATATTGAAACATTATATAATAAAGTTTTAATAATGTGAAAAGCATGGTAGTGTCAAATATGTAAGAACTAAATGTGTAATAAATAAGGCTTTCAAAATGAAAAAAATGGAAGATTTGTTTGCGAAATAGTTCTAAAACACTTCTAGAACAATGAAAGTCAAATGGAAAAAAAGAAAAAAAAAGAATAAATTACATCATTAAAAAAATAATAAAACTTATGTAAGCAAATTCTCCAATTGTGGGATGAAAAAAAACCAGAGCTCAAAAACAAAGGACCGGTTTAGCAGATTTAAAGATCTAAAATGCTCCAAATTCTGCCAATCAAAAAAAAAAAAAAAAGCCCATAAATCTTAATAGTAATAAACAACTAGATAAAATATTTGCAAGATAAATCAACAAAGAACATGAACTTAGCATTGGCAAAACTGGAAATACACATGGCTAACACTTTTATTTTTTTATGGCTAACACTTAAAAATAATGTTCTTCCTTACTAAAAAGCAAAGAAGTAAAAAAAATTTTTTTACGAAAATGTGTTTTTTTTTTCAAAATAGTAGACATTTTAAATGATAAGAATAGCCAATCCTGAATACTTTCTTATACTTACTGAAGTCACTTTGGAAGTTAACCATTTAAGCAAAGTGATCTACTCGGTTACAATGAAAGCAAGTCACATGTAACATTTTTTCACACTTAGAATTATTAAACATTCATTAAAAAGCAGACAAATAAAATAAAATAAAATAAAATAAAATAAAATAAAATAAAATAAAATAAAAAAACCTGAACCACAGTTTCACTAAAATGCCACTTCTGTACTTTTAACTGGTCAGACCACCATCTATGTGAAAAATTAACTGAAGCCAGATCTGACAACCTCCCAGAACCAGGACCCAGTACCCTAGTAGTCAACTGCACACAACCTGAAATCTTCTGGAACCAATAGTTGGCCACCAGGCCGTTTGGGGATCAAGCATTGGCATCATTTTAGGGGTAAACAGTAGAGGCCTTCCTGATTTCTTATTCTACCTTCATATAAGTGTGCAGAGTTTCCCGGATTGTTTTAACTAAATCATTTTCCCCAAAAGCTTTTAATTTTGCTAACCAGTTTAATTATCCTATTAACAAGCTACCAGTTTCACCAATAAAAGCTAATTTCTGACAATTATTATGCTAATTCCCATATTAGTTATTAACTGGGACATAAAAAACAGAAACACCTGATTAGCCACTGATGGAGTGTGGACTTATCAGCAGGCTTTCTGTGGACTTTTGCACTGTTGATAGGCAGCTGGATTATCACTTAACCTAACAAAACCTGCCCCCCCACCCTATATAAAGTAAATTATAGGGGCGCCTGGGTGGCTCAGTGGGTTAAAGCCTCTGCCTTCGCCTCAGGTCATGATCTCAGGGTCCTGGTATCGAGCCCCGCGTCGGGCTCTCTGCTCAGCGGGGAGCCTGCTTCCCCCTCTCTCTCTGCCTGCCTCTCTGCCTACTTGTGATCTCTCTCTCTCTCTGTCAAATAAATAAAATCTTTTAAAAAGAAATAAGTAAACTATAGACATTTAACACCACATTAAATGTCTCTTTTCCATATGATCCCTGCTATCATTCTTATGTCTTCTATGTATCCTGTATTCTTTTTTTTTTTTTTTTTTTATCCTGTATTCTTATCTGTGGAGATGATTGGAGCTACTACACAGTTAGTTCAGGTTATATTCAGCTTGGGTCAGTCAACATGGATTCTGGCAAATCACTACAAATGTCAAATTCTTCAAGCCAAAAGGAAATCTACAGTTTGTACAGAATTACAACCATTTCATCTTTTGAAAATTTCTTGCCACCCTCTGCTAAGAAAGATTATCTTAAGTATTTGATGGCAGTCGAATCTTTCACAATCTCGAACTTACTTCACTAGGCTTACCACATCACTCTGGGAGCCAAATAAGGTCAATGTGTAGTCTTTGGCAAGGTAATCTGCACTGTTTATGATGCCACAGCTCTTTGGCAGTGACGCCTGCCCAACCCCCCACCCCCCCAAACACTCTCAGGCAGCCTGGATCTCTGCCAGCAGCCATCAGTGGGGAGAGGAACTAGACTTCAAAGGTCTCCGTGCAGCTCATAAAAGTTCAGGAGGATTGACCCAGGCCAAGATGAAGATTGTATATTTGGCAGTTATGCTTGGTTTTGATGATGAGATAATCCATAGAAACACAGGATTAACTGAGTGGAAGTCAGGATTTAATAGCCCCAGAGCAGGCTAAAAATAGATGTAAAAGAGAACTGACAATGACAATCCCCGGGGGTGATGGGGGAGGACAACTTAGTATCTCACACCTATCATAGGAGAAGAAAAGGGAGATAAAGCAAACATTACCAATCCAAAAGTACCATGCAGGATTCACAATGTTGACCATACATGAAAGTGATGTTAAATATCCAGAAAACAAAAATGAAGAAATGAGGAAGGGAAATGAAATACTCAAAAGACATGGTCAGTAAGGTGGTGAAGGATCTAAGGCGCTGCAAAATTCTGGGGAGAGTGAGCACCAAGAGAGACGCTGAAGGAAATCTTAATTTCAAGAAACTAGAAACCAAAAATCAGCTGGAAACTCATGACAAGTTTCAAGCCACTTCCAATAAATTGAGTATGGATTAAAATTACAATTAAACATCCAAAGTCCACTGCCAATCCAACTTGGACCTAACCTCTTTTTACACCCTTGGAGAAGCCTTTTGCAGTTTTATACCTGATGAGAAGCCTTTTGCAATTCCTAGATATGAAAGTCTTTGACTCCAGTAGCCAGAACCTGGCATTGGGAAGAGGGGAAGCTATTATCAGATTTTGTGTTTATAGCCACCTTGTTCCAAAAACAATATAAAAAAAATCATAAAAAATATAAAATAAAAACACTGCAACATGACAATAAAAATTTAGAAGAAAGTGAAAGAATTCTGGCAAAAAGAAAATAAGGTAGAGCTTATGAAACAAAACCAAAAATGAGTAACACACAAATACATTTTTTACAATAAAATTTCTGTTACGAATAGTTCCCAACCTTTTTTAGGATGAGATTGATTTTTCTAAAATTAGAAATTAGAAATTTTCATACCCTTAAACTACAATCCAGCCTCCTACAACCATGCTAACAGTAATTGCACAAGTATCCACTGATGAATTATATGACAGTAAACTACAATGAATTCAGTTAAGTGAAATTCTATTTTATGAGTCAGAAATGTATTTACATGAAAAGTAGTAATATCTAAATGTATAAGATATAATTTAATTTAATCTAATGAAAATATATGATACTCAAATCAATTCATGGACCTTTCTAAAAAGTCTAATGCCCCAATTTAGCTAATCTATTCATTTTCTAAAGATCTTTGCATTTCATATCTCCCCAAATACGATGATCTTTTATTTTTTAATTTTTTTCTTATTCTTTTTTAATTTTTTATTTAAGTTCCAGTTCACATTCCAGTTCACATACAGTGTAATATTTGTTTCAGGTATAAAATTTAGTGATTCAACACTTACATACAACACTCAGTGCTCATCATAGCAAGTGCCCTCCTTAATCTCTCATCCCCCATTTAACTCATCCCCTACCCACCACCCCTCCAGTAATCATCAGTTTGTTCTCTATATTTCAGAGTCTGTTTCTTGATTTGCCTCTTTCTTTTTTTCCCCTCTGATCATTTGTTTTGTTTCTTAAATTCCACATATGAGTGAAATCATATGGTATTTTTCTGACTGACATTTCGTTTAGCATTATAGTTTTGAGGTCCATCTATGTTATTGCAAATGGCAAGATTTCATTGTTTTTTGTGGCTGAGTAATATTCCATTGTACATATATACCATATTACACCATATACCATATATATGTGTGTGTATATGTGTATATACATATGTATATGTATATACAAACACACACACACATCTTCTTTTTTTTTTTTTTTTTTTTTTTTTTAAAACACACATCTTCTTTATCCATTCATCAGTCGATGGATATTTGGGCTCCTTCCATAATTTGGCTATTGTAGATAATGCTGCTATAAACATCGGGGTGCATGTACACCTTGAAATTAGAATTTTTGTCCAAATACAATAGAAGTTTTGAAAGAAATGTAGCGGGTAATAAACTATGGCCATTAAGGCCTGAAAGGATTTTTCCTAGGGGTCTGTGGAAAAGGCTCTCTCAAAAAAAAAAAAAAAAAAGGCTCTCTATAGTCCCTAATTATCTGTTCTCCATTCTTCCTTCAAAAATAGCCTCCTCCACCCTCCCGAAATATTAGCAGGCATACCCGCCTCCCCCGACCAATTGCCCTTGGGTATAGTCATGTGACCAAATTTTAGTCAATGAGATCCACAGAAATGGTGTGAGCAATCTCCACCAAGGAAGGGCTATGCACTTCATCCCCATCTTTATCCTTCCTGCCCGGTGGAACGGACACGATCCCAGCAAAGGTCATATCCTCAACAGACCAGAGAAAAAGGCTGTATGGAGCCTGGGGCTTTGATGAATTCATAGAAATTCTTTAGTAGGACTGACTCCTGGACTTGGTTCGTAAAAGGAAACCTCTTTTTTAAGCCACTGTTAATTTTGGATTTTTGCTGTCACATGCTTTCAAGTCTAATTCTTATTAACACATTGTCTTTACCTGTTAATAATTTTAATTTCTTTTATTTAGCCTGAATTTACTCTTAGAAAACTTACACAATCTGAGTGAATTTAACTTACCTCCTACAACTCTGCAGCCTTGTTTCTTGCTGTTGTCCTTAGTTCTTTCTCTATCTTTCCTCTCACCCTAGCCATTTACTCTGATAACAGGCTTGCCAGTCTTTGTTGACTCTGCCTGACTGCAACTGGGACCAATAGCTTTTTAGATTATCTGTATAATTGATATACTAGGATTTGTTTTCAAATTATTCCTGGCTAATTCTTCAGTCCTTCCTCACCCCTGCCACTCCCACCTGGTGTCTTTCCTTGGCTTAGTTTTCACCTGTTTTGCTGGAGCAAATCTTCCAGTATCCTCCACATAGAAGTTCATAAAAGTTCATAAATTTAGCAAAGTTCAAAACTAACCTCCTTAGAAGTTTCTGAAAGTCTGAAAATAGCTCTATTTTACCATCACACTCAATTGCCTCTGTGACTAAGCCTAGAATTTTTCCTGAGAACTCTAGAGGCATCGTTTCACTGCATCTAGGACCAAGTGTTGGCAAGATGTCTGACGTCAACGTGATTCATTTTCATGAATCATAAATGTGACAAGTCCCCTGCACCCCAACTTTAAAGGTTTTTTTAATTCCTTGTGTTCTGAAAGTTCAGGTATGGATTTTTTTTTTTTTGGTATCATCCTGGAAATTCATTGGATATTTATAATCTAAGGAATTCTTGTGTTTCAGTACTGGAAAGTTCTCTTTGATTTTTTTTTCATTGCTAACCCTCCCCTCCATTTTTCTCCATTCCCCCCTTCCCCTCAGAAATCCTACTGGGTCAATGCCAGGCGTCCTGCACTGATCCTCCATGTTCTTTTTTCTCATTCATACCATTTTTAAGATCTTTCTTCTCTTTTTCTGGTTTTCTTAATTTCATCTTCATAACTATTTGTTTTCCATTGTTCCTTGTTTTACAGTTTCCTTACTTCTAAATGCAATATCCTCTGAAATTTTCATTAGGATGAGAATTAGCTTCTTTTAAAGTTCTCCTCTTTTTCCCTAATAATCTGTGTTTGTTCTAAAACAAATGTTTTTGTTTGAGTTGTTCTTTCATGCTGCTGGTTTTATTCATAATTTTTTATGATCTCTGGCTGACGTTTTATAAAGAAAAACAGTGGACAGTTGAATTTCTAAGATAAAAACTATGAGCCTCCTAGGTTGTTGTTTGTGTATTTTAATTTTATGGTCAGTGATGATGCCTGGCTCAAAGCTCGCTGCAGATAGGCCAAACTAGTCTACTGGGTGGGCAATAACAGAGAAGGCATTTAGGCTGGGGCGAGGACAGAGCCTCCAAATGTCAGAATGAGGAAGGTTTTACACGGGAAGATTTAATTTTATACCTGTACTTCATTTGATGTCTTTTAGAGAAATGGCTTTAGGGTTGCTTTTTTGTTACCGTTTTGTCTCTGTTTTTGCCTTCAAGTTATATATCAGGCTGCTTAGAAATGCCCGAGCTCCACCTATCTTGGGATGAGAGAAGGCAGGGAAGGAGTGTTGCAATCCTACTCTTCAATGGTCAGCCTTTCAGTTAATCTCCCAATTTGGCTTTCCTTCTCATTTGTGTTTTTATCGCTCCGGGGCCAGGATCATCTCTGTAGCTCTGCTATATAATTCAGCCTTCTCTTTAGTATGGCATTCCCTCCTGTGTATTCTGGGCTGCAATGATTGACTTTTAAAAAATCTGTCGACAGAGTTTTATCTTCCTTGAGTCTTCTAGAAATTTACTGGAATCTTTTTCAATAATTTTCTCCTCCCACTCTTTCCATTTTATGAGTTGATTTCTTTGCTATCATATATTGGGATTTCAAGAGGGAAGGGAATCCACATGTTTATGCTAAATAGACCACCGTAAACCAGAAGTAATGGTCAGTGTTAAATAAAAATGGAAAAAAAAATCTTGCATGTCTGGTAAGCATCGATCAAAATCATTATTGGATTAAAAATTTAATATTTCTTTTCTATTTCATTTCTTGCATATATATTCGTTTATGTATTTATTTTTATGCCTTTATTTATTGTATGACTTCTATTTTATCTTTTGATATTAGCACAGTGAAATAAATTGCAGCTACTCTAAGTCCTTGGGAAACAGGAGGGATGATATTTTTAAATGAGTTTTGGTACAAGTGATTATGTAAAAATTTTGTTACTGAATTTATTATTTTGTTCCTGAAGGGAAAAAATGCTTAAGCACCTTTTAAATGTACTTTTTTAACAAATACTAAATGAAAAAAACATGAAAATAAGTATCATTTGGTATAGTTACTAATTCGGTGGCTCCTGATGCCTAGAAGCCAAATCATGTGACTCCATCCAGAGCCCAAACAGCAACAGCAAAAGAAGTTTCAGGTCTACGAGAAAATACTTCCGAATATTTGTCTAGATTGAACATCACGTGTTATAGTTAGGAGCACATTTTGGGCTTTGCTACTTATAAAAATCCATTGGATTTTCAGAAGCCCATTTTTACCCAAAGCCACTGGAGTATAATATGTAATGAAGAGGATTGTCTTGACCTGAACGTAATTTCTTCATACTGTTTAGAAGGAAGAGTTTACTGCGCAAACCATTTTAACTTGATTTTTACTAAAATGTTATTGTCCTTAAAATACTTGTAGTTTTAAGAATGATTTATCAAGACATTTTGGGATATTTTGTATTCTGCCCAGAAGGAACTAAAAACAAAACAATTATTTCATTGGTTTCCCATATAATTTCTATGCATTTACATACATAACCTTGGGGATGTGTTATTCTTTAGTATGAGTCCACTATCTATTTTGGGATTCCCTCTATCCCCCAAATGTAATGTGACTCTTTTCTACTTTGGGCAGTGATTCACTTGTATTTATAGATTAGCCCGTACTGGGAAAAACGGTCCTCTTCAGAGTGACTAAGTAGACTACAACCCTCTTTCTACCTAAATATACTGCATGTCTCCCAGGCATTTTTTCTACCCCTGCAAGAAAAAAGAAGAGAGGCAGAATCTTATCAATTACCATTTTACTCTTGAATTGAGCAAATAAGAAACTTTCCCTTCCTGGGAGCATTAATTAGGGAACCTCAAACTGATTTCGTGATGCCCGGCAAACAATCCATTTCTCTCTCTTTCTCTGTCTCAAATGGAGATACAATTCACATGCCATAAAATTTACTCTGCTGAAGTGTACAATTCAGGGATTTTTCTTTTAGTATACACGCATGGTTGTGTAGTAACTGCTAACTCCAAACACTTTCATTACCCCCAAAAGTAGCCCCCATTCCTACAAGCAGTCACTTCCTAGATACCCACATACTCCTCCCCACCCCCACCCCTGGCAACTACTAATCTACTTTCTATCTCTATAGACCTGCCTACTGTGCACATTTCATCTAAATGGAATCATTCAATATTTGTCTTTTTTGAATGGTTTATTTCACTTACTATAATGTTTTCAAGGCTCATCCATGTTATAGCAGGTATGAGTATTATATTCCTTTATATTGCCAAATAATATTTCATTGCATGGATATACCACATTTTATCCATTCATCAACTGATGCGGCTTTTGCGTTGTTTCTACTTTTTGATTATCATGAATAATGCTGCTATTGGGAGCTTTCTATGTGGATCTATGTTTTCTTTGATATATACCTAGCAGTAGACTTGCTGGGCCATGTGATAATTCTATGTTTAACTTTTGGAGAAACCTCTAGCACACATTTTTTAAATTTCACTGTATCGAATAAATGGAATAATTTTAAAAGTAATATTACCAAAGAGAAAATAATTATAAACATTAATCTCAGTAAGACAGAATTTTGCAAATAATAGTGTTTACTAGTTTTTTCTCGAATCTGAACAGGAGAATCATGATGAGGCTCTGCCAGTAGGGTCCATTCTCTGCAAATATCTGTAAGTTTGACTATATCAGAGAGAGTTCTTTAGCAGAGGACTTTCTGAGAACAAAAACAGAATCAGTAAAAAATGCCTAAATCCTTATTTAGAATCTGATTCTGAATATATTACTTGGAAATATATATCACATTTTACCATTTGCGTATGCTTATTCATCACAACGTATAAGAAATATACAATTTTCAATCTTCCATTCTTCCCCACATGGAATGAGTAATAATACTTATCTAGAATAATGATAAGAGCAGTCTCTATTCTGTCTGGACTTTTTTTTTCTTCTAGATCCTACCAATAACTTTCAGGGTTTTATGACTCTCCCACCCTGAGCTATTTTTCATTAACATAAGACTTATTTTCAGAGGACTTATTCCCCATGTCTACTTTTATACTTGCTTGGATTTCATTTTAAGTACCATGATTTTCTGAAGAGGATTCTTTTTCCTCCCCTTCTTGCTAACAAAAGAAAGGCTGCTCACACTCTATTAACATGGCCCCGAAGCTGGTCAATTCCTTTTCTTTGAGCATTCTTCTTTCAGTAGGTCTCATTCTTGGCCATCCTGTGATGAAATTTGTAGCCTCTTGATGAGAAGAATGACATTCAGGCCCCAGCTGAAAGCATACTCTCCACTGTATGAAAACATAGGTGCCACATGCTTCCTTGGGTAATGTTATTAAATCATGTTATTAAATACACTCCCTGGCTATTCAAAGATGGGAGTTCCTAATTCATCATTTTGCACGGAGCTTCCTTGGTTAAAAGAAGACGGATCAAAATTTCTACATGACTTAAATTTATAGTTGTCTTTAAAACCAGTGCAGGAAAAAAAAAAATTAATGCTTTTAGAATTGATTGCTGCCCCGAGCACATTTTAAAATGTTTTCTCTACTTTTGTTCTTTCAGAGTCAATGCTTGTGTTATTTTTTTTCTTTCTTTCACAAGGCATCAATATTCTTAGCTTGAGGACACTGTCTCTAATGGTAAAAGAGAAAAGATGTGCCTTTAGTCCTGAAAGAGGTGTCTGTGGGGGGGAAGAGAGAATGGAGGAGGGAATTTTCCCTCCCTGCTATAAACTAGAGTATCGCTGAGTATACTCTCATTGTTGAAGATAAATCACAGCTGTAAAATGGAAAAAAGTCTGAAAACTTACTGTGCACTTGGGTGGTATTTCGCCATGTTGTAAACATGATGCCATTAATATAACAGCATAGATGGTCTTTACAAAATAGTGTTTTTTACTCTTTTTGTGGGCTTTTTTGCACCCCACTATCAAATCAAGGATGAAAGAATCATTTGCTTTAGTGACATCTACAGGCACATCCAGAGAAAAACATCCTCAACTCTTGCAACTGCAGCACTTGCACTGACCTAATCAGGAACACCTGTATAGATTCAGCCTGATGATCAGTAGTCTTCACTGTAGTCGGGTATAGAGGGCAGACCTTACTGTAGTTTCAGTTGATTGAGTCTTAAGTGTATCCATTTGCTCCAAAACTAATCTTCATCAAATGTTTAGTCATCTTGATTTCCCACACTCCCGTATTTGTTCAATGAAAACTTCATGTTACAATTTGGGCTTAATACTGTACTAAAACAATGTAAATGTCTCCGATTTGTTTGTGTATGCTTTGTTCCACTCACATAAATTGTACCTTTTACAGGATTTGACTGGATAGGGGAGACTGCTGAGTTCTCCTACACACACCCCTGCTACCCTCCTACTTCCTATGCTGTAGAAACTTGTGCTCCTGTTTCAAGATACTACTGAGGGAAAGGGTGGTTTTCAGAGGAGGTGGGCTGGATTACCAGAGTTCGAAGCTTATAGGAGGCCACTGGATTGAATAACCTTGAGGAGCTTTGCCCAAGACAACCAGGCACTTGCCATATCTGAGTGACCCCAGTGCAAGTAAAGCTGTGGAATGGTGGGTGCCAGATCAGGCAAAGAGAACAAGATGAAATGGGTTAGCCAGAGAGAACATCTCTCACAGCAAGAGACCGCGCAGTGTCAGAAATGGGAGAGGGACAGGATGCTGATGATAAAAACCCCACAATGGTGCCCCATTAAAGAAAGAGCCAGCATTAGGAACCTGCCTTGCCAGAGAACACGTGACCCCTGAGTAAGGTCTCCCAGCAGCACCAGCTAAATAAAGAAGACTCTTTTTTTTTTTTCCTTTTTTGCCCCACATGTCTTACTCCTCTGTCCCAGCCAACCCTGAAGGATCCAGACGCAAAGAATGGCAAGTCAGGAAGATAAGAAGCAGAAAAGAGAGAAGAGTCAACACACCCCTTCCCAACATTCTGGGTCAGCCCCAAGGGAAAGGGAAAAGCTCTAAAGTGGATATGACAAGTTCAGTTTAGATCAGACTGCTCTTTTAATACCCGAAAAATGAAACTGAAAGTGACCAGAAACTATCATCTAGGCGTGAGGAAGGAATATCTGACAGAGAAGTTTTCAAAAGTGGTAGGAGAAAAATAAAACTATTTTCTAATCTTATACTACTGAGTCCTGACCATTTTGTTGATCCAGTTGGAATTTTACTTTCTACTATATTTTCTTCTTAGGTAATAAGTCAGCTAGTTTTAGGGAGAGCTTGAAAAAAAGGGGGGGTATTTTTGTCCATGTTCAAAATTCAAGAAAATATCCCAAAAGTTATAGTTATTTTAAGGTATATTTTGCATATTTATAGTTTTAAATTTACATAACCTTCATTTAAATTTTTCCTCCTCATAGTAATACTTTACATAGAGTTTTGCCTCTGTTCTATGAGAATAGGAGAGCAAACCTCAGGAACTTCTCTTCAGGACTTTTGTTTAGCTGGACTTAAACTGGACTTTTGATCCCCCAACTCTCCCACTCCCAAAAGTGAGGCTTTTATTGTCTGATCTCCATCAAGTTTGCTATCAGTGTCTGAAACTGTCTGCTCTCTTGGAAGGCTAATTTATCTTTGCTGAAGATGCTTTTGAGTTCCCTACCCCTCACCCCCACGGGGAAGTTCCCATGGCCAGAAAGTGCTACTGTGTCTCCAGATGGCTTTTCTAGGAGACAGTCTTGCAGACTAACTTACACTGATCAGACCTGAGGATTTTGAAACTTCACAAATATTTATCAGAAGGATTTACAGATGCTTGGTTTTTATAACTGCCTGTTGATACCAGTGCCACATCAGCTGCCTCAAAAATAAAATGGATTACTCATCAGACAGGAACACAGATGATGCAACACAAAAGATCCATTAGTAATTACATAAACCCCTGTGGATCATGGGACAATGAAGGTAAGGGTCCAAGGAAAAGTTTCTGGAATTGTTTATTTCATTCTGGGCAGGATAGATTGCACAGGATGGTAAGGGTACTGAAACAGAGAAATAGGGGAGGGAGGCCTTTCAAGAACCAATTTACTGATAACAAAAACCAGGAAGTAGTGGTGTGTGTTGTTCGAGTATGCACTTCCTCGTTCCTTGCTGCTCCAGAGGTCTGGCCACACCACTGAGTCATCCTGGCAGCAGCCACGCTCCTATCTCTCGAAATCTCCCATCTTCCCAGCTTCTTCCATTAGAACTCAGACAACCCTTGAGACTCAATGACACAGTACAGAGGGCAGAGAAGAGTTTTTGTATGCCTTTTTCTCTCTCCTCCATTTCCCTAGGCAGATTATTGCCCTTTCCAATACCACCATGCGTCAAGAAAGCAGGAGCCAGTCCAGTGCCCGCTGGGGAGGTGTTGGAGTGTGATTAGGGAGGGCACAGCTCTAGCTGGCCTGCGAAGTCAAGTATTAACAGTATGAATAAGCAGATCTCTCCACCCCTAAGCATTTTCTCCTCCCATCCTCCCACTTTGTCCTCCTCTGCATCCTCCAAGGACTTTCTTTAAAAAGCTCTCCTAGAAAAAGTAACAACCCGCTACCACCCTACCTGGTACACTCATCAAGGGGGTCCCCTCACACATGACTGTCTAAGGTAGCTAATATGCTCTGGGAAATATAAACTCAAAAAGAACAATGTGGCATCTTAGGAGCATAATCATTACAAGCAAATTATGTATGATATGTATGAAAGCAGAATTAATAGAACAAACACAAGATTTGAAAGTAAGCATATGAACTATCCTCAAAGAGACAGAGAGGATCCTGGAAACCAGATACAGGGGGACTGGGGTAAGGGGGTGGGAGAGGGAGTCATAAAAAAGTGAAGATGCTACAATGAAAAAGAAAAGTTTTTTTCAATACTTAATAGATTGGTTGACTATCATGAAAGATACAGCTGCAAACTCGAAGATTAAATGAAGGAACTTGGCCTATCACAGGTGGTTCAATATATTCCTCAAAGTATTGCTTAATCCATATTAAATAATCCTCTGTCCATGACAATCTAACATAATTTTCTCTTTTCAGAAAACCATTTCTTCTCTCTATTCAAGTCATAGTTAAACTACCCCTATTTGAATTGCTAAAATGAAACTCTAACATACCAGGACCCAGTATCTGCATTCAGACAAAGGATTGCTTCCGTTTTATTTAAGATCTGGGGCTGGTGGTGGATGCCTGACTACATTTGTGTAAATCAAGTGTCAATCTTGGTGACTGTCTCCAACCTAAGATGGTTTGGCCTCTGGGCTTTCATTTCTAGGAGTTGAAATTGCCAGTGACCAACACCCTGTATCCTGGCTTGCCCCAGCCTGCCGAAAAGATGGCAAATATATTGCTAAATGGATAAAAAGAGAAATCAATCCCTTTTCACTAGGTACCCTACTACACAGAGTAAGATTTGCCATGCTTAAAGAAACATTTATGCTGCTGTGTAAGGATCACCCATTCAAAAATGATATGAAATGGACAACTTTAAGAATCTGAAATATTTATTCCTTTTTATATCAGGTACATGAATAAACTTAAACATATATTTAAGTGGACATATTCTTTTGGTCTGGGGGAAAATAATTTGGACTAGGACTACACCTAATTTCTAGATAGAGCCTCAGTACTAGTTTGGGATGCCATGACAGGCAGGGTCCCCCAAACCTCAACCCCACCACCTACTACTACAGGTACTGCGAAGAATAACTATTTGCATTACAAAATACTTTTCCTGAGACCACAAAATTGAAATTATGCCTCCAAAATTTATGGCACGGGGTAAGAGATGTTACATGAATTCCCAGATCAAAAATGGGACACTTATTTAATTCACACCACAAAAATTTATTCAACACCTGCAGTGGGCCAAGCTTTTCCTTTTTCTTTTTCTTTTTTTTCCCTTTCTTTCCCCCCACCGGAAAGAAAAATTCCCATATTCATGAAAAAAAATGTAGGTTATTTGGAAGAAAGATTTTAGTGGAAGAAAATAACTTGTATTAGTTGTTTTAAAATCACAACTCTAATATGTAACAGAATTGACTTTCAATGTACTAATTTTAGTAGTCCCTAATCCACAGATAATGATAGCACCTTAAACGTAAAAATGTTTTCCTCTAGAAGAAAGCATGAAATGTACTGGAAAAGTACTAAAATACATGTCTTATGTAAACAATTAATAGGAAATGTTGTGAGTTTGACTTAGATTTATTGCTGTCCTTCTGCTTCTTTTTACTGTAAAATACAATTTACAATCCATGTATAAAATACTGCCTTTGTTATATATGGACAAGTGGGTGGAAGAAACCACTTGGTCATATGATGTCCCTAACAATAAAGCCTATAAAATGTTTATATACTATATTTAAATGATTTATATAATTTTGGAAAGAGAAGAAAAGACACAGAAGATAAGGATTTAATTAGTTTGTGGGTTGAGTAACATCCAAGGGCTAATACCTCTCCTTGCAGAAAAACATGATTTTCTGATGACATCATTCATTACAACATGCAGGAATAAAGAGGACACTGCAGTCATTAACCATACCCTATAAAGTAGAGAGACAAGTGTCTGCTTCATTAGCTCATCATCAAGTTTTGGCCTTTAGTTAAAGATGTTCAACGTTGGCTATTTAAGGCATTCACCAGCACATACTTGGCCTCAAACTCCCTCAGTTGGCTTAAAATCTTAAATTTCTTCTTTCTGGCAACTAAAAACATTAAATAAGAAATGAAAAAGTTAACAAAGTTCATATAAGGCAAGTTTTGGATACAAGTTAGCTCTCCTAAACTATATTTACATAACATGAAAATGATAGTAAAAAGAAAGAAGTCACTCTGCCTACTTGTGATCTCTCTCTCTGTGTCAAATAAATAAATAAAATCTTTAAAAAAAAAAAAAAAAGAAAGAAGTCACCAAAGAAATCCATGTCTGATAGGGGTGATATCACTTTCCTGTACAGTTACCTGCCTCTACCACTTGAGTGAATTATAAACCAAACTTGCCAATAACAAACAAAAGCAAACATGCTCTGAATCAATACCTTTACAGTCGGACCTCAAGGAATTCATTAAATTAAAAATCATGACTTCAAAATAAAAAATCACCATGCATGTGAGGAAATGGGGCAGTATGCGTGAGAGTTAACAGAAACAACATATAGCAGATTTAGTTGTGCAAAATTTCAGACATTGGAATTATCTGACACCAAATATAAAATAAGGGTATAGAAATAATGCACAAATAAGAAAATGGAAATAATGAATAAATAAGAAAATAGCAAGGCAGTTCTGACAAAGAAATATAACATTTCTACTAACGGAAAAAAAACATATTTGGATATAAAATTCAATGTATAGGTTTAAGAACAGATTAAAAATGGAAAATGAGAACACAACTGAATTCATAGAAAAATCTAAGGAAATCATCCAGAAAATAGAATAGGATAGAAAATATGGTGAGAAGTTAAAGGATGTGAGGGATAAAATAAGAAGGTCTAATATCAATATATATCAGAGTTCCAGGAATACAAAAAAGAGAGAATAGGGTGGAAGTTAGTATTCAAAAAGAATGACTGGGAATTCTCCAGAAGTTGGGAGATTTTCAGATTTACAAATCTCAGTGAACCTCAAGCAGGATAAATAATACTGTCATAGTACACTGAAGCACAGAAAAGATCTTAAACATAGCCAGAAACAGAATAATATTCAGCAACAAAAAGCAGTAAACTTGCTACAAAATGGATAAATGTCAAAAAATTATGCTGAGTTAAAGAAACTAGATGTAAAAGAAACCAGATGTAAAAAACTGCAGAGTATATGACTGCATTTATATAAAATGTCTATAAGGCAAATTTGTAGAGGAAAACACAGATCAGTTGTGCCTGGAGATGGAGCAGATATTAATTGCAAGTGGTATATTTATCAGCCAAACATAAGCCAAAAGAAAGGCGGATTAGCTAAAGTAATGAAAGATCAGACAGGTTTTAAGTGTAAAACATTACCAGAAATAGATCAAGTGATGATATAATAATAAAAAATTTAAATCACTAGGTAAATGCAAAGCTTCTAGATTTCTGTGCAACTAATAATAAGATACATCAAGAATCTACGGAACTACAAAATGATATCACCACAGTGGGAGATTTTTTAAATGTCCTCAGTAATTATTAGATTAGGCAGACAAAAATATCAAGCTATAGAAGATGTGAACAGCATATTTACTTATTTTAATCCAATGACACACAAAATCCATTATACCTAATGAATGTTTCATGTTTAAAGATAAATTTATAAAAGTTGCTAGAATGTAAGCCTCAGAAAAATTCAAAGGATTTTTATCATGCAGGCTACATTACCTGACTTCAACACAATAATTCAGAAATAATTAGAAAATGAATCATATATTCAGAAATTAAAGTATATTTCCAATAAATAAAAAAAATCATAATGGATATCAAAAATACTTGGAGTTAAAAGATAAGATATAGTAGTACCACATATCAAATCTTGTAGAATATAGCTAAAGCAGTACTTAGACAGTGACTGCCTTAAGAAATTTTATAACATAAAATTTGAAAATAAACTAAGCAACAATATGACAACCCCCCAAAAAAGTAGTAAAAAGAAACTAATAAGGACAGAAGTGAATAAAAATTAAATAGTCTAGAAATAACCAAATGTCTAGAAATTTTTTTGATAAATGACTAATAAATAGAAAAATACTGGTAAGATTTATCATGAAAACAAAGGGAAATTCACAAATATTGTAAATGAAAAGGGGGCCATAATGACAGAGACCAAAAGGTTTAAGAGGATATCCTGAACAACGTTATATCACTAGATTTCAAAACTTAGTTAAAATAGGGGCGCCTGGGGGCCTCAGTCATTAAGCGGCTGCCTTAGGCTCAGGTCATGATCCCAGCGTCCTGGGATTGAGCCCTGCATCACATCGGGCTCCATTCTCGGCGGCGGGAAGCCTGCTTCTCCTTCTCCCACCCCCCTGTGCTTGTGTTCCCTCTCTCACTGTGTCTCTCTCTATCAAATAAATAAATAAAATCTTTAAAAAAAATTAAAAATAGGGGCGCCTCGGTGGCTCAGTCAGTTAAGCGTCTGCCTTCCGCTCTGGTCAGGATCCCAGGGTCCTGGGATCAAGCCCTGCATCAGACTCCTTGCTCGGCAGGGAGCCTGCTTCTCCCCTGCCTGCCATTCCCCCGCTTGTTCTTGCTCTCTGGCTCGCTCACTCTCTCTGTGTCAAATAAATAAATAAAATCTTAAAAAAAAAAAAAAACTTAGTTAAAATGCATAAATTTTTTAAAAATTCAACACAATCAATTCAAGGACAAAAATACCTAAAATACTAAAACATTAAAATTAAAACTAAGTGATCAGTAGTTTACAGTTATCCCACAAGGGAAACACCACAAGACTAAATGATGTGTCAGGCAAGGTCTACCAATCATTTTAAGATCCCTTTATACGAATCCAACAAACAGTAGTCCAGAAAACAAAAAAACAAAAAATACTACCCAATTAATCTGTGAAACCTGTACAAACTTGAGATCAAAATAAGAGAAGGTCTCCAAGTGAAAGGGAAATCGGAGGCCACGTTCCCTGTTGAACATCGATACTATGCCCATAGACACCTAAATAAAATACTAGCAAACGATGAATATAAAAGTCAGAATATCATGACCAACTTGGATTGAAATGGAAGGTTAGCATAATATAAATCGATGATTCAATATCTTAACAGATTACGGGAGACAAATCATTGAATCATCCCAATACGTGCAGAAAAAGCATTAGATGAAATTTAGTGGTGGGCACCCGGGCGGCTCAGTTGGTTAAGCAACTGCCTTCGGCTCAGGTCATGATCCTGGAGTTCCGGGATCAAGTCTCGCATCGGGCTCCCACCTCCACGGGGAGTCTGCTTCTCCCTCTGACCTTCTCTCCTCTCATGCTCTCTCTCACTTTCTCTCTTTCTCAAATAAATAAATAAAATCTTAAAAAAAAAAAAAGAAAAAGAAATTTAGTGGTATCCATGATTTCGAAAAATTGTAAGCACACTGGAATAGAAAACAACCTGATAAAGTGTGTCTATAGAAGCTATGCCCAATATGGTGCTTCTTGGCAAAACACGAATGCATTCCTCTCATAAAAGTAACAATAGGACAAGTATACCTGCTATCATCCCGCAGAGGTTAACAATTACATGGTGCTTATCTCGCACTAAGCAGAGTTTCTACATACTCTGCATTTAGGCAATGGATAGAGAACTTAGTGGGGTTCAAAATCCCAATGTTAATATGCTTTATCAGAGATGCAAATTGCAACTGACACCTATGATACTTCAGGCACAAACCTGGACACTGGGTATAGAGATGAAAATGCAAGAACCATTCTCTGAAGAGGTTTTGAATTTAGAGAGGCAACTAAAAAGGCATTTTACATTCATCTGAGTACAGGTCAAGAGACACTTTGAAAAATACATGAATACTTTATGTAAAAAAGTTTAACACCAAAATAAATTTTCAGTCAATATTGATATCATATACCTATGCCTGGTTCCTAATGAAGATAAACATAAAGAAAAACAATTAGACTACAATGCAAATTAATAATTTAAAGAAATAATTTTTAAGTGACTAATTTGTAGTAGAGAAACGTACCTATATTCACGTGGTCTTTTTGTAAATATATGTTGTGCTGTCATAGGAGACGGTTTTTTAAAAGCTAGAAATTTTGTTTTATGATCAACATTTTTCAAGCTCAGATGCACCTATCCGTGATTTGAATCTGAGCTTAGCACTGGAGGCTCTGATTAAGAGAACTGTCATGCCTCAAAGGATAATCAAAGACCAAGGAAATGATAATGACCAAGGAAATAATGAAGTTCTGTATGGACTTGCTGTAGGAACTAACAGCAAATTTTGGTAAGTTAGAGGACTTTATTGTTCTAAGCCTTAAACAGTAGTAAGAGCCAAAATGTACTGAGCTCTTCCTGTGTTTCGAGCCCAATGCCAAGCACTTGATACATGTCATTCCACTTTAATATGACTTAGATTTTGGTCTGATAAATGCCTGTATGTAAATTCTGGTCAAACCATTTTTGCTTCCTGCCCACCAACCATAACAAGGTCTAGACACTCAATCCTCTGAGTCAAAAGGTGGATCAGAAATTAATGATATTGTTACAAACCTCTATGTATACCTTCTTTGTTCTCCAGATCGCCCTGTGAGAGGACAGAGTGAAACCAGGGCCGTAGAGACACTACTTGACTTTTCCTGTCCTGCCCTGACTGATCTTATAAGAATGGAGCAAAAGCTAGAAAGTCTCTTCAAATAACCTAGGACACATTCTAAGATGGTGGCCTTTACTAACAAAAGAGACATAAGGATAGAGATATCATACTGGTGGGAATAATAAGTGAAATCACCTTTCTACAAAAAATTTGAAAATGGTGGTTAAAGATGCAGAAAGTACACTTCCTTTGATCTAACAATTTTCTTGTCTAAGAGTTTTTTTCTAGTTCAATCTAAACAGAAGTATACACGAATATGGGTGACCAAGAATATTCGATGGATTGTTTAGAACAGCAAAAAAATGTGGAAACAGTCTAAATTTCCAACAATGGAGCAATGGATAATTCTATCTTAGGATAGAATAACAGGTAGCTACTTTAAATAATATTATAAAGGAGGGTTTCTAAATCTCAGAATTACTGACATTTTGGACTGCATAATTCTTGGTTGTGGGGGCTGTCCTGTGCACTGGAGTACATTCAGCAGCATCCCTAGCTTCTACCCAGTAGATGCCAGAAGGAAAAATTGTTTTCAGATGTTACCAAATGTCCTCAGGGGGTAAAAACTGCCTGGTTGGGAATCACTGTTAGAGAGCAATATTTATGGTCATGGGAAAATGTCCATAATGAGCTAAAGATGAAAGAAGGAGGATACAAAGCACTGTGACAAATATTTCTCTTTACACACACACACACACACACACACAGAGAAAGAGAGAAAGGAAGAAAAAGAGAGATCTTTATTTATAATTAAAAAAAAAAAAGAAAAAAAAAAAGGACTGGAAGGATAGTCACCAAAGTATTAATAAACATTATTTCTGGGTGGTGAGATTATAGTCTATGTGTCTGTTCTCTTTCCATTCTTTAGTGTTATCTAAATTTTTGGACTTGAACTTTTATTCCTTTTCATAATAAGGAATAAAATTAGTAGCCTTTATAAGCATCACCAAAGGCCTTTATTATCAACATTCTCTGGATCTCTGATTGCAGAAAACAATTTTTACTTATGCATATAAAAGTAAAAATATTTTTGACCCGTGAGGATAATATGTGTGTTTGAAATCCTGTGTAATTTTTAGAAAACATGCTATAAGACTATCATAACTACTAGATTTCTCTTAGAAGACAAATTTTGATAAACCTTGAAGACCGCTTTGTAATATACTTCGGGTGCATTTGAGAATTACAGACTCCTCGAGGCTAGTTCCAAACAAAGCCATCTAGAAAGCTTGCCAGGGGTACTTCTAGATAACTCTAAGTGATACAGGAAGGGGAGAATGATGTCCCTAGGTCCACTGACCCAGTGTAAAATGTTTTACCTATGAGGGATACGTCTTTGGGTATGTTTTCAGAGGGGAGAAAGTACAAAGCAGGATGAAGAAAAACCAAAGTTGAGGAGACTTAGTAGAAAGAATAGATTTTTTTCATAATACTGTTAGAAGTAAGGCCAAGCGCTTCTCAAGGGAGCCAATTTCATTAGTCTGTTCATTCGTGATGAATTCAGTATGAAGATGAACAGAGAATGTTCTCCCCATTTGCCAAGAGAGACAAAATATTTCCCCTGCCAAGTTTGAAGAGCAGCATTAAACTCATTCAGCATTTCTAAGATCCCACTCCTATCTCCTGATTTTGCTTCGTTGCCTGGATAAAATGACCTTCTTGACAGCTCCATGGACACCGGATAAAGAGTTTGAAGGGAAGCCTAGTTTGACTCTATGGAAAATACGGTAACCTGTTAGTAGAGAGGTTGGGGGTGGTGGAGAAGAACCAAGTATACCAGGAAGTCTGTAACTTTGTAGAGCTGTCTGCTCATTCTTAATTTGTTCAGAGCCTCATAATTCCTTGAGACCAGCAAGGTAAAAATGTATAGGGTGCTGGTGGCTTAGATCATGGCACACAGGAAAAAAAAAAAAAAACACACACACACACAAACATATGCACCAACTAACCAAAAGTGTAACTAACTGAGAAAACCACGTAAATACTGAAACTCTGAAAACCACAAGACAGTAGGTCACATGTTGAAAGCCAATCATAGTCGAAGATTCAGAAAGTCCTAAAGCGTTATTAGTTTCTTCTCTGGCATATTCTACTAGCATTCTCAGGAATGTTGCCATACGGACAACACCATACAGCTTGCCAAATCATTCTTGAAGCAAATTAACAACGGATTCATTAACAATACAGTGACAAATATTGAGTATGAAGATTATCCAGCACTGCACAATTCTCACAAAATTCCCATTTTTCACTTATGCCTACTTTCCCCACGGCTCACACAAAATGGAAGAGAAATCAATGTCCTATAGGCCAGATGTCCCAGAAACCAGGTCATCTATGCCACCAAGTACTGACCACTACTGAGTTTCTATCTACTACTGACGCGGCCTTCCTGATAGTCCATATATGTTCCCCAACCCCTGCCCTCGTAGAATGCTGCATCTTAAAAATCCCTTCGTTTATTTTTAGCTGCTATCTTCCTTTCTCTGCTACAACTTGACATTGATCTCTATGCTTTTTTCAGTACAAAAAAAAAAATAACTTTAATCCTATTATTTATAAGATTTAAAATTTATTGTTGGCAAGATTCTCCAATCCTGGCACTAAATATCACTTCTTAGTTCTCACTCTCAAAATCACCCTCCCTACTAAGTGACAGTAGCCATGGTCAGCTTTGCACAGCAGTGCTATTCGTCTGGGAGTCTTCCTAAATATGGCCCACCGCCGATGTGTCTGTTTCAATAGAAAGAACTCAGTTAGAAAGTTTGAAAAGCTGGACATTCTAGTTAACTTTCTGAGTCTTTCTACTTTAATCCATTAAATGTATTACCAAAAAAATACTACTTTCTGGCTATAATTTGAAGATGATTAATTTGCCTAGTTTCCTTTATAAGTGATGACAATATAGCAAGAATCTAAACAGACAGATGTTGGTCTTTAAGAGTTGAGTAGTCCTTAACTAAATTGGACTGCTTCTTTGTAAATGAAGATAATCGGTTTTGTGAGAATTAAATGAGTTGTATCCTAGCACAGAATATGAAATCTAGCAGGCACTCAAGCTATGTTAGCTTACATTAACATAGTTCTTCTTCTATATCTAATTCTAATTTCTTTTCTGTCTTCTCTTTTTAAGGTTAAATCAGCTCCATTTACAGACTGTGACACTTATCTAGAGGAGGCGTGGGCTGTCTTCTATCTTATCCTCCATGTGGTTTAGTTTTTATTATGGAATCTTTTTAATGTCAGATGTTGCTAGGCGATTTTTTCTGGTTTGATTAATTTAGTTCTAGCACAAACAAAAATATGTCCAAATGGTTTGATCTTCACTGATGTTGCTTTTCTTCCAAAATAAATAGGTTCTACTTTTGTGTCAAAAGACTTCTGATGTGGTTCCAGACCTTTACAGAATTGTGAGTGATCACAAACTTAGTGGTTTAAGAACTTCACCACTCATCGTTAGTGTAAATACATTGAGAATGAATAACAATAAGTGATGAAGTACTGTAAAAAAAAAGAAAGAAAAGGAAAGAACTCTAAATTAATTGGAAGAGAAAATGTATGCATTGCAAATGATAGTCAGACAAGAAAGAAGTGTGACTTCTTTTTAGAATTCTTTCTTTATCTAAATAGTCCATGGAATATATAACCGTTCATCTTCAGGGGGAAACTGACAGGTCATAACGTGAGCAAAACATGTAAACAGGTTATTGAAATTAACCATTCTGATGAATAATCTCCTGAGGTTTCACAAATCCGTATGATTTTGGACTAAAAGTTAGCAAAGCAAAGCATGAACTGCTTTACATTACAGTTTACCCAGAAGACAATAAAACAAAAAAATGCTGGATTAAGAGTACTGGCTCTATAAGATCTTTTAATATTTAATTGTGAAATTTTTTTGATTTGCTGATTCCTGTTACCTGAGTTTATTTACATTGGCTGTGGGAAACTGCCAGGATAAATTTTTTTGGTAGGAAGGGAACACTATTCAAAGTAATAGAATTTAGAACAATTTTCTTTTATCCATGGTTAATTTTTTGAGTAGATTTCTATAACGTTCCATCTTATTTTGTGGTCACATTAAAATGTCAGTGGACTTTATGGATTGCCCAATGATGCCAAAGATAGAGAAATATCCACCATGGTGGGAAGAAGGGACACAGCAGTGTTATTAACAATGCTTTTGTTATTAACAGGAATATATAAGAGGGGAATTCAGTGAAAATGGCTGCCATCCAAGTATACAGCTAATCTTTTCTTCAGTTGAAGTTGTGGGTTCTAATCAGCAGCTCAGAAGGAATGATGTTGGTGAATCTCACAGAAGAGTTTTTGAGAAACTTATTACACAAAAAGCTTTTGAATGAGGAAGTAGGCCTTTAAATGGGATGGCCTCTCTCAGATATTTTGCTCATTTCCAGTAAGTCCTCCTCAAAAACGAACGCTGATTCTAACTGAACAATCACAGTATTTCAACACACCCACGGCAAACTGGGTAGGGAAAGCTGAATTATGATGAAAGCCTGTACTATTATGACCTTTCTCATGACCATAATTGATGGATGTGCCCCTGAAACACTTTGCAGGACTCTTGATATATTTAGAAATACGCCTGTGACTCATTATGCCCATAATTTGGTAGTAAATAGGGGCAGATTACCCCAGTGGCTACGGAGACAACTCACTGCCCAAGGATGTGGTTCTTTCATGCATAATCACCTTTTATAGAATGTACAGTTGTCTCCTTTTTGAAACTGTACAGGCTGGGCTCAGAGTTTCATAAGTTAAACTCTATTTTTTTATCAGTATAAATATCAAAATAAGCAAGATCAAAATATTTCAACATCCTTTCTGGTACAAATGCAAGTGAAAAATGCTAAAAAAAAATCTTTTACTTAAAAGCTTATATTGACCTTTGGCTTCTGCCTTGGATGTAGAAATGTGGAGAGTGTCACTTCTACTCTATCAACTAGAAGAGGCTGGATAAACTATAAATCTTGATTTTTCTTGAGTCTAGAAAAGAAAGTTTGTATGGTATCCAGCTCATCTAAAGCCTAAGAAGAGACTGATATCTTTAAGGAGAGAGGGAATATAAGTATGGGCTTACTAGTGAGAATAGAAGAAAGCCAAGATTGCCGTACAGGTGGGTAAGAAACATCCAGTTAAAATTTTTAATAAATTTCTAAAATCCAAGAGTGGGCCATATGAAAATATGGAAGCCCTGGAAGTTGCAGATATAAGGAAAATTTACATATCTCGGTTATTCTTCTCCATGACTCTGTGATTCTCCACTAATAAAACAAACACGTTTCTCGCCAAGGGTAGCAAGAACCAAATAAACAGCAACATCAGTCTACCACTCTGGGAGTGGCAAGAATGAAGAGAAACCTTCTCTGAAGTCTAAGTACACAGAGAAGGTCTATTGCTAGGGGTGTAACAGTGACATTGAGAACTCATGGGCTAATGGGACCCCACCCTAAACACGAGGTAGTGCAAGAGAAATTTGTAGCCAGGGATACAGTCAATGAAGCCATAGCAACAACCAAACTCAAACCCAGCTCACTTCTGAGTAGGTTGACCTACCACCCCACAGTAACAGCCTAGCAGAACACAGATAAGCCCATTTCCAAGCATAAATAGTAGTTATCTCACTCTCTACTATTATTCACATGATACCGACTATTCAATGAAAACTTATGAGACATACAAAAAAGCAAGGACAAATCAACCCACTGATATGAGGAAAAGCAAGTGACAGAACCAGAGATGACCCATTTGTTGGACCATAATATAGTGAATTTAAAATCACTATAATAAACATATTAAAGACCCTATCATGAAGGTGGTCAACATACATGAACAGATACTGAATTTCAGTGAACATAATGAAAACTAGAAGAATCGAATGAAAATGCTAGAAACAAATTCACATAAACAGAAATGAAGAAAGCCCTCAACTGTCACTGACATAGACATTATGCAGCTGAAGAAAATCTCAGCAAGTGTTAAGATAATTCATTAGCAATTACCTAAACTGAAACACAAAGAGAAAGAGAATGAGTAAAACCAGTGAGAGCATCCCAGAGCTATAAGATGTTATTAAATGGTCTAACATATACCAATTGAAATCCCAGGAGAAGACAAGAGAGACTGGGACAGAATAAGTATTTGAAGAGATTATGGTCAAGAATTTTCTAAAAATAATGAAGGATATCCAACGTGCAGATCCAAGAAGCTATAGGTTTCCAAGCAGAATAAATACAAATAAAAAAAAAAAAACCTGACATATATACAAGGTGTTAAAAACCAAAAAGAAACAGAAAATCATATAACAAGAAAGAAAATGCCACATTATATAGAGAGGAACAAAGGCAAAACTGTCAACAGATTTCTCATTTGAAAGTGTGAGAACAAGAAGATACGTTGGAAAGAAAATAAACTGCAATTAAGAATTCTATACACAATGAAAATATCCTTCAAAAGCGAAGCCAAATTAAAGAGTTTTTCGGATGAAGATGAGCAAATTAATTACCAGTACACAAAGCATTATCAAACATAAAAAGAAGTTCTTCAGGCAGAAAGACTGTAAAACAGAAACTTAGATTTATACCAAGAACTAAAGATCTCTAAAGTAAATACAGAAGATTTTTCTTATCTCTGATGCCTCTAAAAAAAATTGACTGTCTAAAGCCAAAATAGTACAAATTTATTGTGTGTATATAAAATATATAAAAGTAAAATCTATGGCAACAATAACTCAACGGCTGGGAGGATGGAAGTGAAAGTATACTGTGGTTGGTACGGTTCTCAAACCTATACATTAAGAGGCATAACATTATATGAATATAGACTGCAATTAATTTGAGATGTATAATACTGCCAATGCTATGGCATGAGATAAAAACATTTTTAAAAAGTAGTAAAAATAGTAATTCAATAATGGAGATAAGTAATATGGAAATTTTAAAAATACTCAGTATCATGATATCAAGCCCTGCTTCAGGTTCCACACTGGGCATGGAGCCTGCTTAAGATTCTCTCTCTCCTTCTTCCTCTGTCCCTCTGTGCAATAGCCCCCTCCCCACCCTGCTTGTGTGCAGGTGTGCTCTTCCTAAAAAAAAAAAAAATTAATAATCCAAAAAATACAGAAAAAGGGAACAAATTAAAAGTGAAAAAGGAAACAATAAGCAAGATGGTGGATTTTAATCCAACCACACAAATAATTATATTAAAGGAAAATGGTCAAAACAAACTGAATAAAAATCAGATTCTCAGCTTAAAAGAGGAAAAAAGCAAGATGTAAATATATGCTGATTACAATAAAACCAGTTTAAATTTAAAGGCTCAAATAGGTTGAAAGCAAAAGTATGGGAAAGATATACCATACAAACACTAACCAAAAGAAAGATGTAGTGATGCTATTAATGTCAGACAAAATGGATTTCAGAACAAGGAGTATTTCTAGGGTTAAAGAGTGCTATTACAATCCTAAAGGTGTATGTGCCTAACAACAAAGATTCAAAATACATGTGTAAAAACTGATAGACCTGAGAGTAGAAATGGACAAATCCACAATTAGAGCTGGAAATTTAAATGTTCCTCTGTCAGGGCGCCTGGGTGACTCAGTGGGTTAAAGCCTCTACCTTCGGCTCAAGTCATGATCTCAGGGTCCTGGGATCGAGCCCCACATTGGGCTCTTTGCTCAGTGGGGAGCCTGCTTCCCCCTCTCTCTCTTGGCCTGCCTCTCTGCCTACTTGTGATCTCTCTCTGTCAAATAAATAAATAAAATCTTAAAATAATAATGATAAATAAATAAATAAATGATTGTTCCTCTGTCTCTGTAATTAATAAAATGAGTAGCAAAAAAAATCACCGAGACTATACGACCTCAACAAAACTAGCAACCAACTTGAGGTAATTAGTATTTATAAAACAAAGCACCCAACAACAGCACAATATCCATTCTTTTCAAGTTCACAAGGAACATTCAACAAAATAGACCATATTTGGGCTCATGAAACAAATCTCAACCAATTAATAACAATTAAAATCAAACAAAGTCTGTTCTATGATACTAATCTAGGAATCAGTAATGAAAAGATATTGAAAATTCCCACATTTGGAAATTACAGACATAAATATTATAAATAACTGATGGGTCAAAAAGAACATCATAAGAGAATTTACAGCATTAAATATTTATATTAGAAAAGAAAAAAGGGCTTAAATCAGCTATCTAGTTTTTAACCTTAAAAAACTGGAAAAAAGGGGCAACTGGGTGGCTCAGATGATTAACCCAGTGTCCTGGGATCGAGACCCATGTCAGGCTCCTGGCTCAGTGGGGCATCTGCTTCTCCCTCTCCCTCTGCCTCTCCCCCTGCTCATGCTCTCTCTCTCTCTCTCTCTCTCTCTGTATCTCTCTTGCCTCAAATAAATAAATAAAATCCTTATTAAAAAAAAAACTAAAAAGAGTACAAATTAAACCCAAAGCAAGCAGGAAAAAATTATAAAAATGAAAGGAGAAAAATCAATTAAATATTGAAAGGAAAATAATAGAAAGAATCAATGAGACTGCGCTTTTAAAAAGATGAATAAAATTAATAAAACTCTAAGCAGATTGACAAAAAAAAAAAAAAGGGTGGGGGTGGGAGAAAGTGACAGCAAGGCCGTCACTTAATCACATAAATATCAGTAATTCAACGACTCAAAAGGAAGGGACAAATTCCTTAAAAGACCAACTGCCAAGATTTACTCAAGAACAGACAATCTGAATAATTATACATCTCTTACAGAAATTAAATTTGTAGTTAAAAGTTTCCAACAAGAAAAACTCTAGGACCAGATGAACTGATTGGCAATCAGTTCTGCCAAATACTTAAGGAAGAAATAATATGAATTATACTCCAAAATTTTTTCTAAAGTATATTTAGAATAGCACCAAAAAGCCTGATTTTAGGACTTTCTATAATGCAGTAGTATCAAAAAAGTGTGGTATTAATTATATCAAAGGAATAAAATAGAGTCCAGAATTTTACCTATACGAATGTAGCCAATTAATTTTTCACTAAAGGTGCAAAAGGAATTCACATGAGAAAGATTCGTCTTTTCAGCAGATGGTGCTGGAAAAATTGGATATCAGTATATAAAAAAAATAGTAATCTCTGACCCTTATCTTACACTATCCACAAAAATTAACTTAAAATGAATTACAGAATTCAATGTAAAACTGTAAACAATAAAATACCCAGAAGAAAACAGCAAAAAGTATTTGTGACTTGGGTTAGGCAGTGATCTGCCACGTACAAAACCAAAAAGTCAAACCATTAAAAAAGAAATTGATAAACTGAAATTCATCTAAAATATAAACTTGTACTCTTCAAAATACACTGTTAAGAAAATGAAAACACAACTTGTTAAAATATTTTTGAAAGACATGTTAGGTAAAGAACCTGTATCTAGAATATGTAAAGAACTCTCAAAACTCAATAGTAAAAAAAAAAAGCAATTTTAAAAAGTGAGCAAAATATTCGAACAAAGAAGATATACAAATAAATGGCAAATAAGCACACGAAAATATGCTGAACATCACTACTCATTGGGAAAGTGCAGATGAAAACAATGTGATAACACTATACACCCATCTGATTGACTAAAACACAAAAATAAAAAAAAAAACTGATAACATCAACACTGATAAGAATGAGAAGCAACAGAAGCGCTCATATGTTGCTGGTAGGAATGCAAAATGATACAGCCACTTTGCAAACCGGTTGTATAGTCTCTTTTGAGTTAAACATACACTTGCCACAGGATCCAACAATATTTTTCATTTTTTACCCAAGAAAAATAAAAACTCATGTTTTCACAAAAATGTATATATAAATACTTATAGTGGCTTTATTCATAATCACCAAAAACAAAGAAAATACCCCAAATGTTCCCCTGGTAAATTCACAAATAAACTGTGTTAAATCTATGTAATGGAATAACACTCAGAAAAAGGAGCAAACTACTAATATACACAAGAATGACAAAGCACAAGTAAATTTGGGAGCCGTTAGAATGGTTCTAGATCTTGACTGGGAGTACACGCATTTGTCAAAGCTCATAAAATAATGTACTAAAAAGGGTGAATGTCAGTTGCTACTGTATGCATGACTCTATCAAACTGACCAAACACACACACACACACACACACACACACACACACTCTCAGAGGAATGAACTAAAAGGCCTCTGAGATTATTTTACATTCCAGAAGATAGACTCTAAAGGACAAATCTAATATAGGAGGTATCCAAAGTCATAAGCACTGAACCAGTCTGATGATAATGATGATAAAGCTAAATCTTAAAGCCTTTAGATTCTCCTCCCCCAAAAAATATATTCATAAGAATACTCTTACCCTTCTATTTTTATTCTTCTAAAATACCTAGGTCATATAAATACAGAGAACAAAGTAATGGTTGCAAGAAGGGCGGGGGGTGGGCAAACGGGGTGAAGGGGAGGGGGAGATACAGGCTTCCAGTTATGGAATGAGTAAGTCACTGGAATAAAGGGCACAGCATGGGGAATATAGTCAATGCCATTGTAATAGTGTCGCACAGTAACAGATGGTAGCTACTCTTGAGGTGAGCAGAGCATAAGGTGTAGAGATGTGGAATCACTATGCTCTACACCCGAAACTAATGTAACATCGTGTCAACTATACTCAAATTTAAAAAATTACGAATAAAATGAAATGAAATCCCAGGTCATCCTTCATCATCCAGATTGTCATTTCCAAATGGCTTTGTTTTCCCCCTAATTTGACCCACTTTTGTAGCTCACACTCATCTTCCTTGCTCTTCTCTGTTCTCGGGCACTCCCAATATGTCATCAGCAAAATCCCCATGTATCATGAACTTCCTACGGGAATGTTCCCTGCACCTTCTTGCTGCATCTGAAATCTGGAATCCCTGGAGGTCACTGCTTCCCCTACAGCCTTCTCATCCTGTTGCTGTCTTATCCTCCAAACCCTTGTGCCACCAGGTCAGGAAGTACAGTAGTTGAGGTCCCTGCTTTTACTATTGCTTCCAGATCATCGTGCTTTCGATGTCAAGAAAAGGCTTTCGGCAATCTAAGTCATGCCTGCGATCGTAGCACCCAGTATGTCTCTTTGTTGCAATCATCTGCAGAGATCCTTCGGACTGCCCCTCATTTCTGGAAGAGTTTAGCTCCTGTCTCACTCTCTCTCTCCATCACCAGTTTTTTCACAGTTCTTGTGATCTTCATATCCCTGCAGTAATCTGTTAGTGCAGCTTTGCAGTTCCGGGACCACCTCACCTCCAATGATCTTGTTCTCTCTGCCACTCACTCCACGGTCACACTTCTCATGACCCTTCCCCCTCTCACCAACAGTTGATGACCTCGTTTCCTATTTCACTAAAATTAGGAACAATAAGAAAAGAACTTCCTTATTCTCCATCCACTGGTCTACCCACCTAACTCTGTCGTTGCCTGTGTACTCTCCCTTCCCTGCTGTTCTTCCAGATAATCTACTATTCTAAGCCCACCCCGCCGGTTAAAACTTGCTCAACTAGTTTTTTAGCACAGTGCATGGGAACTAGTTTTTAGCATGCGCTGAAGGACATCATTCTTGCAACTGGCTACTATCATTGTTGGAATTAATCAACATTTCATGAACCATCTGAACATAATCAATTTTCAATTTCCTCTGCATGGATTACACACTTTATGCATTCCTTCTCTTCATTTGGACCATCTCCTTCCCCACAGTCTCCTCTCCTCCCTGGCCTGCCAACTGAAGTAATTTTAGTGTTCTGGTGATGAGGGTTAAACTGCACCTGGAGATATTTAACTCTCTGGGGGCAGGCAGCACCTCGGCATCCATCCCTAAGGGCCATAACAAAGCAGTAGAATATAAACAGATTCTGGGCTGGGGTCATTATTTAACCTGTTTTATGAAGCAGGCACTCTGACCTCAGAGACTCTGTGCCCCACCTACCTCGGTGGATCCCAGAGACCCCTGCGCTCACTCTGCTCTAGCCAACAGGGCCCTGACCTGACACGCTGCTATTGTTCCTCTTTGGTTGGACTCCTGCCAGATCAGTGCCAACTCTGTGACAGCTCAATAGAGTATGTCCACTTTTCAAAACAACTTAAGAAGCACTATGTCACATGAAGAGAGAGAAAGATTGGAAAAACAAAAAGCATTTAACAAGTGATCTCTTCTCCTTCCAAGAACTTGCCCATCTAGTGCCTTCTGTTTCTCTCAGTTTTATATACATTCGTGCGGCCTTGGCAGAAAGGAAAGGCCATGCCCAAGAGTATTTTGCAGCATACTTCCCAACTATGATTCAGGTCCCACAGGCCCTAGGTATCAAACTCCCAACCCAGCACAGGGCAATGTTCTATACCAAATACCTGTCCTCTCTTCAAGAGTACAGCCTACTCTTCCAGATACACAAAGGATGAGCTCTGTCTTGTGACAGATGGTTCTGGCAAATACAATCGGAATGGCCCTTTCATATCAATCAGACCCCACAACCTGGCAGGAAAGTCTGGACCCCAGGGCTGCGCTACAACTGGCTCATTTAGCAGCCTGCCTTCAGAGTCCTTTCCCAGGTAAGCCATTCCACCTTAGTTCATAAGCTGCACTTATCATAATCAGTCTTTCATTTCTCCTCATAAATAGTATTTTCTAGACTTATCTCCATTGCTTTATTTCTTTTTTACTGCTGACATTTCCCTTACTTTCATCATATACAAAAATGAGAACTCCAGAAAAAGTTACTGAGCTTGCCAACTATTTTAAATATGAGATTTTTATTCTTATGTTGTAAGTCAGGACTCTGAGATTCAGGTAACATGAGTAGCAAAATGTCACACAAGAGAGGACTGCTGTTCAAATATGAACTTGGAATCTTGCCTTAAAGTCCTTCTATTTTCATTAGACTATGCTGTCGTTAATACAGGTAATAAAGGAAGGACTCAGGGTATATTATAGTGTATGAGGTCAAGGGTACTAAGACATAGTATAGAGCTGTGCTTGGCACATAGTAGATGATGATGGGGAAAAAAGTGAATTACTCCATAGATACATTATTCAGCGATTTCCAGATTTAATCGGCTTCATCAAATGTATTGCCCCAATCCCTAAGTTCTTGCTTCCCACCAGGGGCAAGCATGGTCTGCTGTCACACGGTAACTGCTCACATAGTCTAGTTGCTCTTAACCAGGGTCTGGTTTTCATGGGTTTTAGCACACAAATGTCAGCCAGACCCTGTAGGAAAAATGAGGTGGTAAGCATGTTGTAAGCAAGCACCTCTAAGGACATAGGAGACAGCTGAGTGTGGCTTTGACATTTACGAGAGTTGGAAATACCTCTATTTAGAAAACTACTATGAATGTATCAAGAGCTATCTATAAAGACACCTAAAATCTTAAATTCCCACAAAAAAATGAGATTAATACAATATCCTCACAACTTTAAAGATTTGGAGAAAAAAAAAACTCTACTTTTGGCAACTTCCACAACAGCCAAAACGTGGAAGGAGCCGAGGTGTCCTTCAACAGATGAATGGATAAAGAAGATGGTGTGCGTGTGTGCGTGTGTGTGTGTGTGTGTGTGTGTGTGTATACACATACAGTGGACCATTACTAAGCCATCAGGAAGGATGACTACTTAACCATTTACATCGACGTGGATGGAACTGGAAGGTGTTATGCTAAATGAAATAAGTCAGTCGGAGAAAGACATTATCATATGGTTTCACTTATGCGGAATATAAGAAATGGCGAGGATCATAAGGGACGGGAGAAAAACTGAACAGGAAGAAATCAGGAGGGAGACAAACCATGAGAGACTCTCAACTCTGGGAAACGAACTGAGGGCTGTGGAAGGGGGGAGGGGTAACTGGGTAATGGGCATTAAGGAGGGCATGTGATGTGATGAGCACTGGGTATTATACATAACTGGTGAATTACTGAATGTTACATCTGAAACTAATGATATACTATATGTTGGCTAATTGAATTTAAATTTTAAAAAAAGAAAACTCTCCTTTTAAATTTAGTTTATTAATTGAAAAGTACCAGACGTTTTGTTTTTCCTATAGAAAACCACGCAATACATTGTCTTCATTAGGTAATTGGTTTGAAGCCTTCCATTAGCGACATGAGTCAGCTGTTAGTCAGCTCTTTCTTCAGATCTCAAAGAGGTTAAAAAAAAAAGAGTATTTCTATCATTGCTGATTCATAGTTACCAAAATAAATAACATGACTGCAGATCATGTGTATTATATTCATCCTGGCTCTTAAGGTTTGGTTCCAACAGTTCAAGTGTGGCGGTCTCTGAGAGGTTAGGGTGTAGCTTTAATTCCATGCAGCAAGGACACTCCTTGCACTGGACAGGAGCTGCCTCTGGAAGGCAAACTCCATGCCTTCCTCCTGTTTCCTTGCAACAGTCAGAGCCATGAGAACATACCCCACCATCAAATTCAAACTCACTGCGTCAGAAGCCCTACAGAAGGGCGTTGATTTTAGAGAAGGGGCCCCAAATGCACAAAGCTTCTTGCCCTAAATCCAGTGATATCTGTGAGAGACGAAGAGATCATTTGTTGCCTGTATATTTCTATTTACTTTCCAAATGTGGCATTTAAACAAAAACTGGTGTTTATCTGGTTCAAAATCAGAGCCGAGTTATAGTGTCAAGAGCGAGTCTTAATTGCTCAGACTATGTTTGGCCCTAGTGTGTGATTTATCAATTAGTACAGCACATCTGATGAATGTGTTTGCTCTAAGTAGGGAACGGCCATTAAGCATTACACATCCTGAACCTTCAGAAGAAAGTAACTTTGATTTCTCTGCTCTTTCATAATTAAAATGAATCACAGCTGATGAATAAATTTTCTGTATCGCTTAATACCTCCCAGATATCAGTATCAAGAACTTGGCAACGCAGGTAAAAAGGTTTCCATGAGCAAGAAGCAAATGAGAAAGACTTCCTCTCTGGAATGAATTCTTGGTAATTTCTGTGGGAAACTTTCTTTTGTCCAAACATCCTTCCTCTTCCTTTGCCTTGCCCTATTATCAATGTTTTTAAATACACCAAATATGGCTTTCTACTAGGACTTAGGGGAAAAGCTACAGTATAGCCCCTCTACTGTAGTCACATAAATAAAAAGCAAGATATAGTACATAGCCACAGGGGGACATCAGATCTTCCTTCCTCCTGACACAACTTGTACAGTCATCAAAAGTGATTAAAGTCTTGGGGACCCAGACACAGTCATATCTATTTTGGTACTGCTGGCTTGGTCTATCCCTGAAGCTAGAAGGGAATCACCCTCTTTGTGTAAATGTTTGCTTTGTTGGAGATTCTTAAGCAGAAATTAATAGTATACATCCTTCAGGAGTATTAAATCACCCATGATAAACAATTCCCAGGCAATGTTTAGACAAGCCAAAAGTCACCCTAAGAATTGTGCAAATGGATAAAACAACCCTTTTGGCATCTACATACTAGGACCATCTATAAAACAAAAAACAAAGTAGACATCTGTCAACTAACCAGTTAATCTAATTAATGTGTTCCGTCAATATGGGTGGGTAACAAATTAATGACTAGGCAAGTACGAAATCTCTACTTTGTTTTATGCGGTGTAGATACAGTTAATTAATCATGAATGTGTGATATTCTCTGCCAGCAGTTACAGAACACACTTGGAACTTCTCTGGAAATCTGCTTTGATCTCTTGTTTGAAGTCATGTGCCAATATTCTGGACCCCTGTGACATCAACTATCACCACCTGCAGGCTATTAAAGAGCTGAAACTCATCAGGTAGAACTGACACCAAGAGAAGTTTCAGTACAACACAGTCATGTGTTTAAGGAAGCTCTGTCGAGGTGTTCAGGAAGCTCAATAAAGTTGCAAATATTTTTTGAAAATGTATACAAACACACAGAGAGATACCTACATATATACACATTATAGAGACAGAAAAAGGAAGAAACAAAAAGATTTCTGGTTTTCCATAGTCTAAATCAAGATTAAAGCATTGTTTAGGGTATTCTCAGTAAAAACTGGATAGTGTATTTCTTTATAGGAATCAACAAAATGGAGCAAACCCACCTGAGGGTCCTTTGAGGTTGTGTCACTTTCCCAGTGTGCTGACCCAAAAACTTGGAGGATACACAGTAACAAAGAAACCAATTCCATGGAGAAGAATCTTATTTTGAATAACATCTTATTATAACTGACTTTGAGCCAAAAGAAAAATATGGCTTTGGCCGGGGGTGGGGTGGGGGGGGCAGTGGCTAGAGGGTAGGGAAGGGAAGGGGGGAGGAATTTATTCTACTTCTGTTGTCTGATTCACAAGTGTTGTTAAATATTTACCAGAAACCTGACAGCCATTTCTTAACATTTGTTAATCACAGATAACATCATCCCATGAACAACTCAATAAACTTCTTTAAGGTTGTGCAAGGTAAGTCTCACTACCTTAATACTGCTAACCCATCTTTGTAGAATAAATATTTATTTTTGATTTCTCTATGCCAAGTTTTATGGGATCTTGTAATCTAAATCTCCTTTTGTAAATAAGGTATGCCCTCAAGAGGATGAGAGTGCAGAATCTAAAGCCTTGTCTGCATTCTCTCTACAGGTCCTTGAATAAAGGGTTTCATGTCTCCAGAAAAATAGACTTCAGGCACTTCTGACAAGTACCCCAGCAGGAATGTCTTTGAGAAATATTTCAATGACAGCTTAAGGCTCCTTTGCCCACATTTTCCCACATCCTCCAGCCT
>CM052887.1:42651952-42680800 GCA_028534135.1 Potos flavus
GGGGAAGGAAAGGAAGAGCGGAGAAGGACAAGGAAGAGAAGGACCAATAGCAGAAGTCTGACTATGGCTGTGCTATGGTTGGTTTGTCCATTGTATTGCACAGTGATTAGCTAGTATATTTAAGATGAAAGGTGAAGATATGGTAATAAGGGCAAAAAAAGGTAAACTATGACTCAACAATGAAGAAAATGTAATGAAGTAAAGGTCAAGAAAAGAAAAGAATACCCTACAATACAGCAATTACACTACTAGGTATTTACGCAAAGGATACAAAAATACAGATTTGAAGGGGTACATGCACCTCAATGTTTAAAGCAGCATTATCAACAATAGCCAAACTATAGAGAGCACCCAAATGTCCATCAACTGATGAAAAGATAAAGATGTGGTGTATATATATATACAATGGAATATTACTCAGCCATAAAAAAAGAATGAAATCCTGCCATTTGCAATGACGTGGATGGAACTACCGAGTATTATGCTAAGCAAAATCGGTCAGTCAGAGAAAGACAAATACCATACGATTTCACTCATATGTGGAATTTAAGAAACCAGACAAATGAACATAGTGGGGGAAAGAGGCAAACCAAGAAACAGACTCTTAACTATAGGGAACAAACTGAGGGTTACTGGAGGGGTGGTGGGTGGGGGGATGGGTTAAATAGGTGATGGGGATTAAGCAGCGCACTTGCAATGACACTGGGTGTTGTATGTAAGTGATCAATCACTAAATTCTACTTCTGAAACTAAGATTACACCGTGTTAACTAACTAGAATTTAAATAAACTTGGGGAAAAAACAAAGAATGAAATATAAAGTTGCATGTATCTTACAATCATTAGTATTTTTAAAACAGTAGTATGTGAACAAGAACTGGAAGATATGATAAAATAACACTGTAGAGTAAACTACAATGGGTTTTTTTTTTCCTTTTTCTTAAAATTGATTCATGCTAATGGATTTTCTTTTTAAGTTATGCTGACTAAATGTTGTATTGCCTGGGGCTGCTCCCATTCTGAGTTCCTCCATATTAGTTCCTATAATCATGTCCTGTAGGACCTACTGGTGCCAGGAGGCTGCTCATGTTGTTGCTGCTTATGTTGTATAAATTTGAAATATGTTCTCACCCAGCTGGTCAAGTGTCACAATAGATCAGTGAACCTGGATGATATGCACACATTCTAAAAGCTTTGTAGTATTTCTGAGAAAGAGCTAAATTGCACATCTCTGTTTTTGAAAAATTTTGTTCCGCAGGAGATACAACACCTCGAGTCATTTGAAACTTCAAAATCACATTTTTAGAGTCCGTGGTGTGGTTAGCCTTCGATAAGGAAATTGCTATTACCAAAATGTGTAGCAGAGACACGTGGAAAGGACAAATAAGAAGGCTCAGATAGGAAATCCCTTTGCACTTTCATCACTAGAGTCTCATCAGAAGATGTTACTGGGAATGGAAGAGCAATAGGAAAAACAAGGAAATGTGCAGAATGTGAACAATTAAGAAAATGTCAAGTACAAAGGGCCAACCCTTATAAAGAATAAATAATTGGTAAAGAATTTATTTCTTCAGCACCAAGGGGAAAATAAATAGAAATGGAAGAAATAGAAAGGAACTTGCTCAAAGTGGCTTGGCAATCTAAAGAACAGCTGGATTTAATTCAGCTTTCCCAAGAAAGTGAGGAAAGATTTGGAGCTAAGCCAACTTGTCTGTCCAGATTAATTCAGCTTTCATACATTCATTCATTCATCAACAAACCTCTACCAAGAGAGGTGGGCAATGTGCCAGGCCTTGGGAAGCAAGTCCCCACTCCAATCCTGGGCCTCTTTTCTGATTCTTGCCCTCTCCCATCCTCCTCCTCATTCTGACACACTAACCCTTCACGGGGGGAAAAGTGTGCAGCCCAATCCCACACCTTCAGTTTTTAGAGCACCTAGAATAATATAAAGAAACAGAACCCAAAATTCCAATATTTAATGCATCAGTTGGGTTAAAATAACTTTCTGGACCCAAAATGAGCCACTCCTGCCTGGGAGGTCACATCAGCAAAGAAAACCTTAATAACTTTTGTGTCCCTGTAAATGCTCTGCTTGACCAGAAATGCAGAATATCCAGTCAATCAATCCCCAAACGCCAAACCAACTCTGGGCTCTATACTTATACTCTATACTTCTTGTTCCTTCTCAACCCAAACAAGGTTGACTATATGGCCCCAGAGAAACAGCTATTTTCTATTTTTTTTCTTCTTTGTTCTTTATTCTTTATCCTTTAAAAGCTTCTTGCCTTCCACCCTATTTTCTAGTTCTCCATATAGAGACTATTCACTTCATGAAGTATTAAATAACGCTTATTCACATCACTAAATTGCTGTCCTTAATCATTTATTAATGGTTGGAACCAAATCCTGTTTCTTAATCAATCAAAGAATGAGTCTCAAGAGGTTAGTTACTTTACTTTGCACCTAGTGTTGGAGAAGGGCACTAAGATACAAAAGGACTTAAGGAATCCTCATCCTTGCCATCGAAATGCTTCCAGTCTACAGTTTAAACAATTACAGGACAATATAAGATTGTTTATAATTATGGAAACAACATGATGGCCTAGTAAAAGGAGTATTAGAAGAAACCCCAAATTCATTCTTTTTTGCCCATTTTTCTCAGTAAGTTTGACATTGTCAAAGACTAAAAGAGAAAGCCCCTGACACATTTTGGTTACCAATGCTATACACCAAAGGCAATCCTTGGCATGATTATCTACTATTCTAGTATTCATGTAATGTCTACCAGGATGTTGGGCACACCTAGATGGGTTACCTTATTTCTGTGCAATGGGATCAGGATGTCTGTGTGTCTGGCCATTTCAAATACAGGATCAGAATGGGAGTGGAGTGTTGGTAAATTTACTGTATCCTAGTCCTTTCCAAATGAGTGAGTTTCATTCTAGCAGATTCAGGGTATAAAGAGCTGCTCCTAAGCCCGTTCCTTAGACTCTAGATAACTCTCCCTCACTCATACTCATGCCTTTAACTTCAAGCATACACCCACATAATCATAACAGTACAAATGAAGCATCAAATCTGGTAAGGAGACCCCAGTCTGATTCAAAGCCTTGGGTGGCAGCCAGTTAATTCTTGATACTTGAGATTTAAAAAAAAAAAAAAAAAAAAAAATCCCTCTGGTGTAACTCTCTTTTGTGCCAAGCTAGATACAAAATGGAAAAAAATCCCTGATTTCATGCAAAAGTACACACCTAACCTACTCAACCTTTAGCCAGGATTTGATAATAACCCTTCTTCTGATAAAGCTACATATATAAAAGAAATGAATCATATTATGATCTGAAAGAATGCATATTTAGAGCCAAATTTTAAAGTAACAGTTACAGTTGGCCTCAGAAGGATTAACTTAGGATACTGAAGGAGATGTCTGACTGCCCATGTTTGGGGCTGGCCCTGACACCCAATCCCACAGTGAATGATTCACCTAATCTCAAATGAGGACATCGCACTGTGAGTAACTCCAGACTCAGTGTTCTGAAGACAAGAACATAAAAGCATGAATAGTAAGAGCTGGAAGGACATTTGAGTTTCTCTATTCCAATCCTCTACTTAATGTATCAATTCTTTCTACATTCTGGAAAAAGTGGTCATCAGCATTGTTTGAACAGTCAAATGATTATCTCACAACACAGTGTTTTAAGTTACAATGATATTACTGGGTGCTTCAAATGATATATATCCCTTTGGATTATTTTTCTAATGCTAATGGTAAATAATAGTCTCTTTGTTTATGTTTGTAGATTCTGTATCCCTACATGCTAAGAATTTTGAAGCTTTCTTACCCTGCCTTTTATAAGATGATACAAACTGGTAAACCCTTTGTTTGCTCAGCCCATCCAACCATACCAAGTAGGGAAGAAGAATATCACAAGTAGTAAATTAATATCCACTTTCCACTTCAAAAGTAAATAATCCACCTACGTTAAGTTGAAACAATTCATATTGATTGTATATTGCCTCAAATACATATTATTCCTCTTTATCCCCACCCCCATTGAGAAGAATCATAAACTGTATATGACTGAAGAACTGGAAGATTCCTTAGGAACCATCCACTCTAGTTTCTGTAGAAGCAGATAGGGAGATCTAAAAAAAAAGATATTTTGGAAAATGTTTTGGAAGAAAGAAATGGAAGGAAAATGTGGCTCTGTTAGACAAATGTTGGCTTACTGTGGAAATGTGAGCCCAGAAAACTGGGAAGTTCTACATTTACAAATCAGCCGCTGTAAACTAAAAGATATAATTAACACCAAAAGAGCTAATAATCATTTGACAAGCATTAGTGTATTTCACATGTATTAATTCATTTAATCCTCAAAAAAATCCTGTAAGGCTCCAAAACTACCTCATTTTAGGGATGAGAAAACTATGACTTAGAGAAGTATAACTTCAGAATTTATGCCTTAAACTCTATGGCATGATCATCTATATATACTGTGGTGTAGTACAAAATTTTGTTCTGAGATCCTGACATCCGATGCAAAAAAAAAAAAAAAAAAGGCAGAAAACATTTGCTTTAGCAATTTAATTATCCAACAAATTAAATAAGTTATTTCTTCAAAAGATGAAAACTTCCTACAGCAAAATTCAGAACAAGTAAATTATGCAGGGCCTTGTATAAGAAATAATGGACATCATAATGGTCAGTAAATGCTGTACAGCAGTTTTTCATGGATGCATTTCTTGTATAAGCCTTCAATCAAAGCTGAGGACACAGTGTTGATCTGGAAGCCAGTAAGCTATTCCACAAGTGCGAAAGGCACAAATGATGAAGAAACAAGCACAGGCATCCTTCTGCTTCTGAAAGGGATTTTTTCCTTTCTTATCCAGCTCAGTTTAACTTCAGAAGGAAGCCCAATGGAACAGAGATCATGCAACCGAGGAAAACATTCCTTGTGCTATTTCCTGTTCAGGAGATAAGATGAGAATCAACCCCGCGATAGGGTCGAGTGAGGCAGCAATTGAGGCAGCAACATACAAATTTGAGGCAGCAACACACAAATTAAACCAAAAATCCTTCCTTGAGTGGGGATGAGCTGCATCTACACCTGGCCTTGTTCCCCTCTTCCTTGCTTCCCTACCCTGTTGCAGTGCCCAGGGTTCTCCCACTTTGCCCACACACTTCTTTTCTGCACGCTGTGTGTTGCTGAGTCTCGAACACAGAAGATCTCCAACACTAATGGAAAAGTCAGCCTTCAACAACCAGTTGCATCCAATCATACCTTCTCTTTCCTTTCTGTTACAATGGAAAAAAGTTCTCCTGCCAAGGCCCAATTCCCCAAATTTGTGTTCTGAATTCCTTCCCCTCCCATCTCTCAGAAATCTGTTTCATCCACTAGCCCATCTCTGTCATGATCTTCAAGCTCCTCTCTACAGAATGAGGCCCTAAAACATGCAAACATCACTTTAAAGTCCTCTTTCACCCCATCTTCTTCCAGGTATCCATCTAAGTCTCATCTCCCTTCCCTGCCCTGCCCAAGTTTCTTAAAGAAATTTCTACACACACTCTTTCTTACTTATCCAATTTTTAACTCAAATCTAAATTACTCTTGCTAAAATCACCTATTGTGGTTACTATTTTCCAAGGATAGCCCCAATCTGCCAGTTCTTATGCAAGCATGCTGCTCCTTCAGTCAGAAGGTAGAGTTTATTACTCCTCCCTCTGACTCTGATCCAGGTCTATAATCTGCTTTGATCAATTTAATACAGTGGAACAGAGGCCTGACACCTTCACCTGGCAGCTTCTGCTTCTGCTTTTTTCTCTTGGAGCACTCTCTCGGAGCACTCTTATCTCAGAAACTAGTCACCATGCTATGAGAACTCCAAGCCACATGGCGAGGCCCCCTGCAGGTGCTCACCTACTTCCGGGCCTACACTTCACCTGTCCACTCTTCTGAGAGGGCTCATGTACCTCCCTGCTCCACCCCTGATTAACTCCACTCATCGTTCAAGTCTAAAACTAAAAATTATTTCCTCAGAGATGTCTTCGTTTGAAATACGCCAACTCAAATCAGGTACCAATATTGTAATTTGTCATCAAACACTGTATTCCCAATTCATAGTCACAATTTTTAAATGCTATTTTATTCAAGAATTATTTTAGTGTTTGTCTCCCCCGATAAACATGTAATCCTCGAGTTTTATTATTCACCATCATGGGAGGCAGCTTCTAACATGGCCGCGGATGATCCCTAACCCCGGTAGTCACACTTTTGTGTAATACTATCCCCTTATGTGTGGGCTGGACTAATGACTCGCTTTTAATCAATTAATACGGCCAGAGTGTTGGAATATCACTTCCATAATTAGGTTGTAAAGACTATGACTTGTATCTTCTTAGCCAAGTCTAACAGATTGGTTTCTCAAGTTACACACTTTGATGAAGCAAACTGCCATGTTGGAAGGACCCAAATGGCAAGGAACTGGGGCCAATCACTGGCCAACAACTGTTGAGGAAAAAAATCCTGCCAACAACTAATGTCTGGGCTTAGAAGTGAATTTTTCCACAGCTGAGCCTTGAGATGACTGCAGCCCAGGGAACACCTTGATTGCAATCTGTGAAACAGAATACCCATCTAATCCATGCTCAGATTCCAGCCCCACAGAAACTGTGAGATAATAAACATGTGTTGTTTTAAGCCTCTAAATCTTAGGGTGTTTTGATATGCAGCAATATAATCACCATGTCTCCTACAACCAAAAATAGTAAATATTAGTGTTTATAATGTTTGAGACAGTGTTCTGAGCACTTAGAACTACGGAGGTAAGTGCTGTTATTTTCTCAATTTTACACATGAGAGAACTGAGGCAAAAAGATTAAGTAACTGCCAAATATCACTCAGCTAAGTAAGGGTTAGAGTAGTGCTTGGTTTAGGTAATCTAAACATTTATCAAATGAATGAACAAATAAATGTCTCTATTACTCTGAAAACTAAGAAAATCAGTATTCTGGGGGCCACTAAAACATTTTCAGCATGTTAGCAAACTATGAAATTAATCAATGCATATGTAATGGACTCTCGCTGTGTACTCGTACCTTTAGGTCCTATGACTGACATAAGATAGAAAACATGTATCCTTCAATCCAATGTACACTATAGATATTATAAGTACTTGAGGATTACATGTTTATTGGGGGATACGAACACTATACTATTTACAGTCTAGTTAAGGAAATCATGCAGAAGAGTCTGATCACTGGCCAAGACTTATGACATGAGATTTACAGCTGAGATATGTGCATCTGACCATTTTATTGACCCAAATTATCAGCTTCAGCTGTAAGCAAGTCATTTTTCCACCTTGAATAGCTAATGGGCATTTTATAGGCTACCTCCTGGTTATCCATAATGTGTCCTGCTGGGTAATGACAACTCCTTCCAGTTTCACACTTGCAAGCTGGGTCATGTGATTCATGCCAGATGATTTCCTTGCTGTGACTTAGGCGTGGTTTCCAAATAAAACAGTTCCAGAATATGGCTTTATTCCACTTACTAGGACCAGTTTGTTCACACATCTTTACCTTATCCATATTTGAAGCGAAAATGAATTCCCAAGAGTGATCATTTCAAAAGTCTGATATGAATAAAACAGAAACGGGTAGGACTAAATTCTTAAACTTTAATCCTATTTTACCTCCTGAGGTTCTGTGGGTGTTCACACGGTAATGTAATAACAAATATGCTGATATGTGTCTAAAAGGAATGTTACATGACCATGAGTCATTATGCCCATCACTTCAAGGATGTTTGGGTAGCTGGCAGGAAGTAATGTGTGTCTCCAGAGCATAAAATTGGCCTCAAAGTAGGTGGGGCCTATGAAAATCTTGATGTAATATAAACATTATGTTTCTAAACTATTTACAAGGTCACCCCCACCCTACAGTAGAGGTTAAATCTACCTCTGAGAGGTTCCACATGGGTTTCTAGAATATTCTTTGGGTTTCAGCACTTTTGCCATTCAATTAATTTCTGATGTGTGTGGGAAAGGCAGCATAAAGTCATTAGAAGAGCACTTAGCTTGGAGTTCATTTATGGGGTTTTCACTCAAGTCAGTTCACTGGGTTTTAGTTTATTCTAAAATAGGAATAATCTTAGATCTACTTTCTCTTAGGATTAGCCTCCTCTCCATAGTTTGATGGACTTCCCAGTGGTGAAGAAACCAGTTCTTTCCAGGATCTCTTTGGGGGCAATATCACTCTCAGAGACAGCATCAGAACTATCACCCCCACACCTACTCCAACTTGCTCGGAGATTTTTCATCAACCACTCCTCCCCTCACATTTACATCCTGGTAACCTTCTGGAGAATAAAATATAACTCCTCTGTTCCGAAAGTTAAAGGACCACTGCCATTAATAACAAAGCCTAGAGGGAAGGATTATCAATCCTTTAAGTATAAATCAACCCTATCCCTCACCTCCTACACTACTACTAAGAAAATAGGTTTATTCCTACTTACAGTGAGGATGGCTTAAACTAAGAATTGCCTACAATGGCAATTATTACTTATTAAACAGTACTTTTATTTTCACAATAAACCTAGAAATACCCCATTTACCAGATGGGGATTCTGGGACCCAGAGAAGTTAAGTCATTTTTTTCTAAGGTCATATAATTCATATTAACACACTGAATATTTGAGCCATGTTTTCCTAGAACAGAGACTTAACCACACCTGATTCTAAATTACAGAAACATCTACTCCTCAGCCTGCTAGGCCATTCCAGGGCTGACTCTGGCTTTAGGTGTAAATCAGGTCCTCAACTTCCTTTTTCAGCACCATTTTCTCACCTCAAACTTCCATTCCCTTCCCACTCTCCATTAAGTCTATTTTCTAGGAAAACAAATCAGTCAGGAAATGTAAGTCACTACCCTGCCTCCTCTCAAAGAAGTTTACCTTTAAAACACTTTGTTCTTGACAATGAGGATGGTTTCACAGGGTGTATAGTACCTATCTTCAAACATAACAAGTTGAATATATTAAATATCTACAGCTTTTTGTATGTCAATCTTACCTCAATAAAGCAGCTTAAAAAAGACCTTGCTTTATTTTTCAGCCTAATACTTTCTCAGATAGCTGCCATTAGACATCTGTGAGCAAATGCAGAAGGGGGAATGAAATAGGAATGTGTATACATGGCAGAGGATTTTTCTTAAAGACTCAAAAAGAGCACCATAAACAATTGCTCCTGCCACTCCTGGTCTTTTGCCCAAAGGTAGCTGTTCTGTTCATAAATAAGGAATGGGAATTGCATCCAAACCTGTTTAATTCAGCCTCATTATTAACTTGGGACTCGAGAGTATACGCAGAAGCAGATTAGTAAAAGATGGCTGACATCCTTGCACATCACTACCTCTTTGGACAGAGGGAGCAAACAAATGAACACAGGAAACAACCAAGGAAAACCTTTAGTTAAAGAACAACTAAAAGTAATTTTCAACAATGTGATGTGCCAAAATAATTAATTAAGGCAATTACTGTTGCACAAGATCCACACAGTGGAAAAATAAATTTATCTTACAGAATTGGGGAGGATTACCAAAAACAGAGATGACTTGGTATAAGCATGGAAGGATGTGAAGAGAAAACAGAAGCGTTACAATTGGAGAACTAAACACAATAGCGTGGAAGTGAATGCAAAAACCTCACCAGGTTGAAACAAAGCACCTATAATTCTTCCTCTCTGCTTGTTCTATTTCTCCATGAACACTCACTGAGTTTCTATTTTGTGCTAGACACTGCTCTAGGCAAGAGGAGACTGATGGATGAAGGCCCTCCATTTAGAGAGCTTATATTCTGGTGGCAAGATTGATACATAAACAAATGGCGGAATAACATAAATTCAGATAGTGACAAACGCTATGAAAAAAACAGCACAATGGGATAGAGAGTTACCAGAGGAAGCTCTTATGAGTTGAACTGTGTCCCCCAAGAATTTATATATTGAAGTCTTAGCCCCTAGTATGACAGAATGTGATCGCATTTGGGGATAGGATATTTGAAGAGGTCGTTAAAATGAGGTCACTAGGGTGTGTCCTAACCCAGTATGACTGATGTCTTTATAAGAAGAGGAAAAGAGACAGAAGACCATATGAAACCAAAGGGAGAAGACACCCATCTATAAGCCAAAGAAGGAGGCCTCAGAAGAAGGCCTTGATCTCAGACTTCTAGCCGCCCGGACTGTGAGAAAATAAATTTCTGTCATTTAAGCCACTCAGTCTGTGGCTCATCATTATGGCAGTCCTAGCAAACTAATACAGAAGCCTATTTCAGGTACTATGTCGAAGAGAGCTTCTCTGAGGAGATGATAGATAATAACAGAGCTGAAATCTAAAAGAACACTGTCCCTAATAGAGAAAAGGACATGTATAAAAGACCAGAGACAGAAAAGTCAAAAGAAAAAAAAGCCAACATATCTGTGGCACAATGAATGGGAGTGTGTGTGATAAATACTGTCTTCTGGAGAGCACAGACATGTTCTCTCCTATTTCACAGGGATGGTATACAAGTACAAACAATGGGACCAGGAGTAGGGAGTGTTGTCCTTAGATAGGAACTGAGGACAATTCTATCATAAAAGGGGGGGAAGGTAAAATACATGTGAGTAGATACATGTCAGTTTATCTCTTCTTTTTAAAATAAATCGTGAAGCAAGGTCATCAGCTGAGGAAGTTAGAAGAGAAACGATATCACCTCAATCAGTGGGAGAGTGGAGGTGTGAGAGAAGTAGGTAGGACTGACAGCCTGTGCTGGGTGCCCATCTGAAATCAGTGGCTACACTGATGACTGAAAGTCATCAGAGTTGCTTGATTTTCTCTAACAACACTGAGCTATTAGATCAAGTTCAGAGTAGGCAGAGTTGAGTTTAATCAGGCTTCTTATGTTGCGCATATGTATGACTGAGGACAAGAGAGTAAAGGGTGTTTGCAAGAGAATGGTGATAATATCAGTCGAAGGAATCGACACATCCCCCTTCTTTCTTCCTATGAGGGTTTGGCCTGCTAAGAGTTCCAGTAGCTGGATAGAATAAGGCCAAATTATGAGAAGTCTTAAATGCCCAGAATGGAAAGTAGATTTGATCTTGGAGAAAATGAGTAGTCGTTCATGATATTTTGAACAAAGAAATGATAAAACTAAGAGAAAAAAAAAACCTAACATGATTCATAAAAAAGGAAAACTAGGAAATGATCTCTCCTCTCTTGAGATTTCAGGATTTGTAGCAATTTATTTACACCTGGGTTTACAATAGGACAGCAATACTATCATTAAAGAGCATCTCTACAAACTCATTTTATCCACTGTGCAAAGTTTAGTAACGAAAAAACAGTGAAATGTGATTCCCATATTCTAGGGACTTTTCCTATAAACATGATGACCAGCAATGATGAATTTTCCCAGAAAATTTCAAATTCAAGTATTCTTCCATTGTCCTGAATGATACCCTGTACTTATTAAACCACATGCCTTCATTGTTGTCTCAGAAAAATATGATTACCATAACAACTAGACCAAACACACTGACATTAACAGAACAAAGACAAATCCAGATTAAAACCTTATGTAAAAGAGATCCCAGAATATGGTTATAGGCGGTTTACTTGTTAAAAAATCCACCATTTCAGAATCCTGAGGTCACTTCAAAAGAAGGACAATTGGCTTGATATGGTCAGACCAACAATCGCTCCAAGACTGATTCTGTCTAAAAAGTTAAGGAAGAAAGTCATCGCTCAACTATACAGGGTATTTCTGGGAAAGAGTCAAGATACACAAGCTCAATTTGGGAACACTAGTTGGCAACTGAAAGGGAAATACGATTCTAACTGTATCCATTAGATCATTATCCAGATCAATATATCTTTGATAGGATATAAGCCAAGGTGTCATAGCAAAGAGTCCCCAGTATCAAGTGGCTCAAATAGAATACAGATAGGTTATTCTTTGTTATACCAGTCTGGAAGGAGATAGCTATGTTCTAAAATCTCACTCAGTGTTTCAGGTTCAGTCCATCATATAGCTCAGGGGTTCTCAAATGTTTTGGTTTCAGAATCCCTTTACACTGAAAAATTATTGAAGACCCCCAAGAGATTTGTTTCTATGAGTAATATCTAATAATAACTACTGTATTTAAAGTTAGAACTAAAAATTATTAAAATATATGTTTATTCTTTTTTAAAAACCATGATAAACTATATGCTAATATAACTAACTTATGGTATAAAAAGTAACTATCTTAAAGAAAAGTAGTAAAAAGAGCAGCATTAATTGATATGTTTGAAAGTCCAATGACCAGCTTAATAAGAGAAGATAGTAAAATCTTTAAAAAAAAAAAAAAAAGACGATAGATGATGATGATGATGAAGCTCTACATTCAATCCAGTTCAGGAGGTTGTTTTAGTTCATGTGAAGAGAGTCTAGCCTCACACAACTACATAACTCAGAAAGGGAGGAGTATTTTAATAGCCTTTTCAGACCATTGTAAATATTGTTGACACTACATCAAAACTCAAGTAGCAGTTTCTTAAAAGTTCCAACTCGACATCTGAAACATATCCATAAACTTTTCATACTCTGATACAAAAATGTCCAGTGGTGGTGTGGTGATTATATAACTGAATACATTTACCAAAATTTAGCAAACAAACAAGCAAGATTTCTTGTTTAACACATCCGGTGGGGGTCTTATCCATGCATGATTTTGTAACATCATGCATTGTTCCTTTAGAAATTATTGCTTCATGACTTAGGCAGAACTTCCAAATGTTAACACATTTTATTACACAATATTAGAAAATCATGTTCACTGATATCACCACTGATCTCATCAGAAAAGGCTTTAAAAACTGAGATGCTGTTAAGGTCATGGTGGAAGATACCTATTTTCCCAAATCCAGATTTTTGCTTGAAAACTCAAACTTTTTTTTTTTCAAACTTTCTAATTGGTAATAAATACTATCTGGTTTTTTTTCCTTGAAGTGATAAACTGATTTTCAAGGAAATGTATGCCGAATGTCTGGATAGACAAAGCTTGTCAATCATCCTTTCAAGTAAAAACAGTGTTTAGTTTAACTTGAAATTCAAACAATCACACAAGTGCTTTCCCTTGAGACAAGAGATTTTCATATGCTTAAGTATTTATGCGTACTTCCTATTTCGTTACATGGAATATTAAAAAGACATGTACTCAACAGGGATGATGAAAGTAATTATTTGTAGGGCTTCTCCAAGGACATTCTTAACTGAAACTACCTTTTTTTGTTTAGTTTTGTTGCAACTGCAAGTCTGTGACAAATGTGATGACTTGGTATGGTTGGACGTTGGCGCCTCAAATCATGCTGGGTTACCAGCAGTTTCACTCGCCAGTACATTGCCACCATCAACACAAATGCAAAACAGTAAAAGAGGCAAAGAACACCCTAAAATTATGAAAACAGTTTTGACTTCCCAGACTCCCTGAGAGGGCCTCAGGAATCTCCAGGTGTCTGCAGAACCGCACTTGGAGTAGTACTGCACTGGAGTTCTGTCCCCATCGGTATGGATGACATTCCCTAGAGGAAAGGAGGGAAGCTTACGTTCAAGGCAAACGCTTTCCTTTTAAGTAAGTGACCAAAATATTTGAACTCTTATATTCCATGGGTGAGAACTTAGTTCCTTGGCTTTAGCTGGCTGCGGGGTGGATGAGGAAAAAGTAGTCTCTAACTAGGCAGCCAGATTTTATGGAAGAGCGAGAGAACAGATTTGGGCTCGTAACAGTCACCACACTCACCCCATTAATCTATGAGCAGGTCAAGTGAAAGGACAGTCACGCTAGAGGGCCTGCAGTCAACTGACGATAAAGGTACTTCTGCTTCGTGCCTGGCCACAGGGTGTAACACTGGTCAGGGGGCCCCTGGAGATCAGGGGACAGGAGCAGAGGAGTGGCTGCAGCCACCAGTCCTGTGGCCAGACGGATGGAGCACCAGGAAAACCGTTCTCAAAAGGGCTCCCGAGCATTAGTCAGGAGAGGATCACTGGAGGAACAAAGAAAAGGAAGCAGCAGTGAGAACAGAAGGACCCATGAGGCAAAAAGAGAGGGCAGATCCTCTGTGGGTTCTGGTGAGCAGACTGTGGGCAAGCCAGCAACTCCTGCAAGGAGGAAGAGCCCTGGCCCACAGCAACATCCCTAACTGGGCTCGGCCAGAGACTGGCTGCTGTGACTCTTACTGTGACCTCACTTTGTCCCCAGGCTGGAGAGGTGGGGGAGTCTGGGTAGTTTTATGCTGCTTTCATAGCTCTACTTGACGGAAACCTATTTCTATTTGAGAGCTGCGTCCAAGTATTTTATTTGTTCCCCTCTCAATAGCAACAAGAACAGCAGGCAAGAGCCAATTCTGCAGAAAATATGCTGTGCAGCAGAAAACAGACATGAACTTAGGGCACAAAGGTAAAGAAAACAGAGGTAAAGGTAACTCTGGTCGCGGGGAACAAAATCCTAATTCCAGCAAGCGTACTGGAAGCCAAGACTAAACTGACCTTGCAAAGCTCGATAAACGGGAAACATGGGACCGAAAAGCTTTCAACTGCCGTGCCTTATCTGATACGCCGGCAAATGTACACAAAAACAAAAGGAAAGGACTGGAAGGCGTTCGTTTTGCGATCGGATTCAGGTCAACCGAGAGATCACGGGTCCTTGAACTTCACTCCATCAGCAGCAAACAGAAAGTCTATTGATACCTGGTAGAAGGGGTTTATGACAAAACAGTTGTCCAAAAATCATCCTCATTCATGTTTTCCCCACTACCTCCCTCAATGCTTCTATTTTTCCCCCTGCTGTCAATCCTGTCCTACAAAAGAAAGCAGTTTTTAAACACATTATTTTGGTATATTAGCTCAGGTTACAGGACACACAGACAAAAAAAAAAAAAAAAAAAAAAAAAAGACTAGAAATGAAAGACGTATCAGAACCAAGGAGATGAGAAGGAAAATATTTGCCAACTTCAAGAGTTTATGTATTCCCTGTGACTGGACACGAGTTTTGAGTCCAAGACTTTTGGCAGCCTGTGCAAAAAGACAAACATGATGACTGACATGGTTCTCATTGTAAGAAAAGAGGAAGCAATATTGCTGTTGGCTCTCAGTTCTCGAATTTCTCCTCTGAGTCCCTTAATGAGAGCCAGTAAGTTACATAATGGACCTTCCCCTCAGTACCAGTTCTGTGGTCAATGCAGATGGATGCCCATTTAAACATAAGCCTTTGATTTATGTTACTCATCTTTGGGCAGATTTTCCAAGAACCTATAAAAGCATAACAAATGTCACATAAAATGAACTATGTGTGGCTTTTAAATTCTGCCAGGTGACCTACAATAAGTCTGACCCGGGAACACCTGGCAATGTTGGAAGGACCCATCTACCTTGGTCAGGAAAGGCTACCTCCGAATGAATCAGAAAGTCCAGACGCATCACGAAGGTCCTGAGCACCACCACCAGCCTCTGGGACAGGTACCGGATTTTACATGGTAGGCTTTGACATGAAGTTCTGACTCCGCCGGCAGTTCCTGTGCTACTGGTCACTTAACCTCCCGGTACTGCAATGCCCTCGTTTTCAAATGACTCATAAGGTAGCTGCCATTTTCTGAGGCCCTACTCTGTGCCAGCCGCTATTTCATATCTGTTTTCCCAACTGGGTTAGAAGTTCTGTGAGGGCAAAGACAGTATTTCTTTTGCTCACCCTTGGATTTCCATCATCTAACAACACAGGTCTGGCACATAGTGGAGGCTTAATAAAAAACTGTTTTAACTGACCAAATTCCCGGTGTCATAACAACCCAGCAAAGCAAGCATAATTCCTATTTTATGATTGAAGAACTCGAGGCTTAGCAAGTTTAAGTGACTTTCAGAAAGTCACAGAGCTGGTTAAAACAGAGTAGCCTGTCCAGCCCCGAGCCTGCTTTAGTCCCACGAGACTGCAGCAACGCAAACAGACCAGAGCACGTTCCAAGGCTCGTCCGGCTCGATCATGCAATGGTTCCTCACAACTGGTGGGCAGCCAATACCCTTTAGCACAGTGGTGCCTGTTGCTGAAGGAGTTCCTGCTTAATGAAATTCCTCAGCGATTTTCACTACATCAAACCCGGTGGGCATGGCAGAGAGGTTGAGATGGGGGAGGGATAAGAAGGGGCCTTACTCCTCTATCCATGCCATGAGCTCCCTCGTTCCCCCACTGGCCACCCAATACCTGCATGCGGCCCATACTGAGAAAGTGGGGGGTCTGCAGTGGCCTCTGCTATTCTCCAAAGGCACAAAGCAATGCATCCAATACTGGACAGAAAGGGAAAAAGAAAGAACAGTGGAGGGAAAAACAGCAGTAAATATAGAGGCAAAGGCAACAGAAGGGTGGGAGAGAGAGAGAAAGAAAAATGAGGTAGGAGACATCAGACCATGCCAGCACCAAGACTTGTCTGTAATAATAATCGTAATAATGATGATAAAAACGATAATATTTATGGAACATTTACTACAGGCTAGAACTTTGCTAAATGCACTGCATGTGTTATCATTCATTTACTCAAAAATATTCGAGAGACAAAATCCCTATCCCCGTGAGGCTGACACTGTAAGTTAATAAAATATTTAGTAGGTTAGAAGGCAAGTGCCAAAGATGAAAATGAAACAGGGGAGAAGAATGGGGCTTGTCAGGTGGGAGCAAAGAGAAACTGCTTTAGCTCAGTGTCCAGAAAATGCCTTCTGAGAAAGACTTTATTTGAGAAAGACTTCAAAGCAGCATCAGCTCTGCTCACGCTCAGGCATTTCTGGAACATTCTGGGCCCCCAAATATTTATTCTGTTTTTGAGCCAGTTATGTCTTTTCTGTTTGTTTTCTAGTCTCGTCTCTTACTCCATTTTATGTCTGAGGCAGAGAGTGTGAGCCACCTGAATCATTTTGAGGGGTGTGGTCATTTCCCTGTACCAAATGGAAAGGGACTACACGCTTATCCAAGAGGAGCAAATCTATCTTAAGTGTGGAAATCTTGTCCTGAGAAGGAAAGGCCAGCGGGTGGTAGTGTTCTTCTATATTTCCTCCTGCTGCTGTTACACAACTTACTACAGGGAGCTTCAGAACGTGACAGGAAAAGCAGAAGATATTGCCTCAGACAGTCAATCCCACTTCGTTACGTCATGAAAAGATCATTTGAATCACCTTATTGCACTTCGAATCCTGTTCAAATGGTTGGAAGGCCTTGCATAAAATTGTGCGCTGGTTATCACATTAGCATAGTTTTGCGCCTTTCGCAAAAAAATCGCAGACACTGCGGCACGTCCTCTCCACAGGAACAGTAGGCGCTAGGGAAATTTGTGAGGACAGAGTGGGAAAGAGAGGGGAAACTGACTGACTCGTGCTTCGGCTGATTTTATTACCAAGTACCTTACTCAGCAGGCTGAAGAGAGCAAGTTGGACAGACAAGGCTAGAGAGCCTTGCAAACACTAGGAAAACAAGGTAGACCAGCACCAAACACGAGAGCTTGAGAAGGACAGAAAAGATATCAATTTACATGTATAAATATAAATATTGTATCACAGATGTATGTATGTATATAACCACACACATTCATGCACAAAGGAGCCCTAAAACGAAATCCTTCCCTTACAAGTGCATGGGAACCAGTAAATGAAAGACTCGATAAAGCAATAACTGGAAAAGTCAGCAAGGAAGTACTGCAAGAGGAAGCTTTTCATTCCCTCCCACTGGCCAAGACTGTCAGAAGGGAGCCCGCACCACTGTACTCTTTTACTCAAGGACAGAAGGGGCGAAGCTGGCTCAGACCAGCTCCTGAGAGCTGTCCATACATATCTCTTCCTCACCCCACATTCTGTGGTGTCAGGGTGGTAGCTTCGCATAGGCCGTGAAGAGAGTATTTACACCATGGAAATCACCAAATGCTACCAATCAGTGTCAGGGCCTTGTGGGGTTTTTGTTTCCCATTGCGAGCCTGTTGTTACGCCTTTACTAGCAGAGCACAATGGGAGGGAGAGGCTGCTCTGGATAAACAAGGGGATCAGTGTGACCACTCAGAGGCAAAAAGGAGAGAAGTCATTCCTTCGTGCATAAAAATATACAAAAAGTCTGAAATAAATATGCTGATGATAAAGGTGTTCTACGGAATAGAGTGCCAAAATATTTTAAGGCAGAAGCATCCCGTTTTGGTAAAGGAGATTCCAAAACTCTGTTTGAACCCGGATTCTCTTGACTTCATTAAACAGAATGAGGATCAAGCGAGCCAGCTCTAGAAGCCTCACGAAACTTGGCTTACTTGGAGACTTATGTCATAAAGTCAAGGTCAATTTTCCATCTTAAACTTAATTTTAAAGTACCCTTTAATTCCAGAAGGTAGGAAAGTGAAAAAATATGTATATAGGAAATCAGGTTAATCCAACAGTTTAGCCATATACGTATCACTGTCTAAATTACCAATAAAAAACACAAACATTCCTTAATTATCCTAATTATTCTCTGTAATCAAAGATCAAAGCTTTCATCAAAACTGAGAGACTTAAACGGAACACAGTGGAGCGACGGACAAAGAATCACCAGAAAAAAAATGTCTGCCCTAAAGTCTCCACGTTCCTAGCTTAGAAATTCGCAAGCTGACAGAATTCATGTAAGTCCTGAAGGCATATTAAATCTGACATCACTCACTACTGAAACTGTAAACTTTCTAATAAATAACTTGGAGCAGGAGGAGAGATTTTATCTATCTGCCCTCATCTATGCAGAACACCAAAGGCCTTGTCTGTGTTCTTCCAGGCACCTTCAACAAAATTCCTCTCCTGAATTCCTATAACCAGAATAGTAACCAACTGATACCAAATAGGGAAAATGATAGTTCTTCACTGAGGTAGAGATTTCATTTGTGATATCTGCATTCATTCCTTCTGTAGGCATGGATTTCCTTGAGTTGTTAGTCAAAATGCATTATTATAATACCGAATAATGGTTAAAAAGAAAATTTTTGGAGACAGCTAAATCTAGTTTTTTTCTTGCTCTGCCACTCGCTAGCATTGTGACTTTGGACAAGGTCCTTAAAGGACGTATTTTCTCCCTTTGTATTAGTGGGGATAATAATACCTAACCTTCATAGCTGCAGTAAAGATGAGATGAGAGACTGTATGCTAAGCGATTGACTCGGGGCTTAGCCTAGAACAAACCCTCCATAAATGTCAGCTATTACAACTCTCTTAGTGAATCTCCTTCTAATCCTATCACCAGATTAGCTGACACATGCTGATGCCCATGGATACTGAGCACTTACAGCTCCTACCCTCAACTCTACTACCCAGGCACACTTCTACTCCTGACTGTCGTGTTGTCACTTGTTCATGTTCTCAAAACTGCCAATTCTAATCACACTTGTTATTTTAATTAAGTATGATCAGTTAAATTTTATGTAAACCCATGAAATATGAGTGGAAAAAGCCAGTTGTGTAACATTGCTATAAAAACTAAAATGGTAGCTTTCAAAATACTCAAAAGTGCAAGCGACTAGAAAAAGTACTGCTAATATACAAGGTATGGATGAGTTGACCAGGAATACTGGGTAATTTTTTTTTTTTTAATGCTTCACAGACATTATTGCTTTAAAAGTATTGCCAAATTATCCACCCGCATAAAAATGAGTAACTAGCAATATACAATGGGAAAAAGATACTCTCTTCAACAAACAGTATTGGGAAAACTGGACAGCTACATGCAAAGAATGAAACTGGACTACTTTCACCATACACAAAAATAAACTCAAAATGGATGAAAGACCTAAATGTGAGACTGGAAACCATACAAATCCTAGATGAGAAAACAAGCAGTAACCTCTTTGACATCAGCCATACAACTTTTTTCTAGATGTCTCCTGAGGCAAGGAAATAAAGCAAAAATAAACTACGGAGACTACGTCAAAATAAGAAATTTCTGCACAGCAAAGAAAACAATCAACAAAATTAAAAGGCAACTTTCAGAATGGGAGAAGTTATTGCAAATGAAATATCTGATAAAGGGTTAGTATCCAAAATATATGAAGAACTGATATAATTCAATACCCAAAAAACAAATAATCCAATTAAAAAATGGGCAAAAGACATGAACAGGCATTTCTCCAAAGAAAACATCCAAATGGCCAACAGAAACAGGAAAGATGCTCACAACACTCATTATTACAGAAATACAAATCAAAACCACAATGAAATATCACTTCACACCTGTCAGAATGCCTAAAATCAACAACACAAGAAATGACAAGTATTGGTGGAAGATGTAGAGAAAAAGGAACCCTCTTACATTTGGTGGGAAGGAAACTGATGCAACCACGGTGGAAAACAGTATGGAGGTTCCTCAAAAAATTAAAAATCAAAATACTCTATGACCCAGTAATAACACTACTAGATATTTACTCAAAAACAAACAAAAAAAAAAAAAACTGGGGCACCTGAGTGGCTTAGTTGATTAAATATCTGACTTCTGCTCAGGTCATGATCTCAGGGTTCTGGGATTGAGCCCTGCATTGGGATTCCCCACTAAGCAAGGAGTCTGCTTGTCCCTCTCCCTCTGCCCTTCCCCTTGCTCATGCTCTCTCTCTCTCTCTTTCTTGCTCTCAAATAAAATCTTTAAAAAATAAAATATGTTTTAAAAAATACAAAAACACTAATTCAAAGGGATACATGTACCCCTATGTTTATTGCAGCATTATTTTTAATAGCCAGACTATGGAAGCATCCCAGGGGCCCATCAATAGATGAATGGGTAAAGAAGATGTGGTAATACATATACAATGGAATATTATTCGGCCATAAAAAGAGTGAAATCTTGCCATTTGCCATGACATGGATGGAGCTAGAGTACAAAGCTAGCAAAATAAGTCACTCAGAGAAAGACAATGATGTCACTCTATGTGGAACTTAAAAAATAAAGCAAATGAGCAAAGAGAAAAAAAAGAGAGGCAAACCAAGACACAGACTCTTTACTCTAGAGAACAAACTGATGGTTACCAGAGGGAAATGGGGGAGGGGGACGGATTAAATAGGTGATGACAATAAAGAATACACCTATCATGATAAAAAATATAATATGATAAAATAAGTATCACTAAATTATCCCTCCTCTTATAAATGAATAACTAGAAATAGAGGGTACATTGAATGTGTGTGTGTGTATGTGTGTGTGTGTGTGTGTGTACATGCACACAAATGTTGAATAAATGAATAGGTGGAAGAATTTGATCAAGGTTTAGGAGAGAGGGACTACTGAGCAAAGGGAAGAGACATGGTGTAACTTTCTTCCATGCGCTAGTTCAAAGTCTTTAGGCAAGTCACATAGCCTAAAATGGAGATAAAAAACAAACTTAAAAGGCATGGATTTGAATCAGAATCTTTCAGGGACCTTTCTAACTCAATGACTCTTAGTATCATAGATTTTCAGATAAAGTAATGATGCACGCAAAAAAAAGAGAAGCTTGGTGTCCTCTGCAGATGAAACTATTGATCAGGGAATGGATATTCACAACAAGCTCCTTGATTTGCTGATATGAGTGCGACAAACACCCAAAGGATGCTGGGTCCCTGAGCAGGAATGAATGGGACAAAGCCAAAGCCCTGACCTAAACCTGCCATTGGGCCACAGCATGGCCAGGCCACCTCACCTGTCTTGTTATTTCCATGCCATTATGATGAATTTAAGCACTTCAAAGAGATCTAGACCTTCGATTCTGATCTACTTTACTTAGATGTATGTATATATGACTGGTGTTCAGCAAAAGCACTTATAATCTCAGTGTGAGGCAACATATCCCAGATACTGTAGCAACACTTGGCCAATTTCTTCTTCGTGCAATCAAAAAATTAAAATTAAAATTTTGTGAAAATCATTCTAAGAGCCCACCTTTTTTTGTCTCTGCCTTGGTATAATCAACAGAAAGGAGAGATGATTTTTCAAATGGTAGGTTATTGCCATTTGGTAGAGATTATCCTCTGGGCCCACTAACCAAAGCCTCAAGGCACTGGCATCCTGCCAAAAAAAATGAGATGCAATGCATTAAGATCAATTTGTTAATTTTTAATGAGGCTTCAAAATGCCCTAATAAATTACTTAATCATTTTAAGAATGGATTGCTGCTTCTTCACTATTCCTACCTCCTGTGCATGGAAAAGCTAACTTTCTTTTAATCATTTCCATTCTTCCTTTCATCGTTGAAGCCTAACAATAATTCTCTGCTATTACCATCACCAACTAAAGCAGCCCATAAATCTGAAGATCAAATATAATGAAAGGGCATTAAATAGCACGGCAGGCTTTTCAAAGCAACTAGATTCTTTGACTCTATTTACCAAAAAAAAAAAAAAAAAGTTAATTCACAGTTTTAACATTGGGAGTTAATATATTGTATGTCTTCCTCTTTGGAAGTAATGCTTTAAATTGTGAAGAATTTTGCACACTATTACAGTTCCAATGAGTTAGATTATATTACAAAACTTCACTTGAATTGATTCTTTTCTTAATCAACTGAACTTTAGAGTGAAGCTTAGCAAGATGAGGGAGAAAAAGTTTTAAAGCACACTGTTGAAAAAGCGATCTGAATCCATAAGGTCAATAGTCCTTGGGTGCTTTGTTCACTGAGTGGTCCCACGGCTTTGCCCAGGGCCAGCCAGGCACATAAGAGGGGCTCAATATGTATCTTTTTTTAATAAATGCTTTAAAGGAGATTTATTCTTTCCTAACAGTCGAAAAGATATTCAGGAAGTATAATGGAGGAAGAAACAGCACAGATGAAGGCAATACCAAACCTATAACTACTAAACATGAAACTACTAGACACGAAACCACAGATCTCCTGGAATAAAGCCAAGGCTTGCACATCTGATAAGAGTAGACATAACCCACAGAATGAGAGTCATGCTTGTTCTAGTTCATAGCAGCACCATCTTTCTAAACAGAGAAATACACATTCCTAGTAGAGAGAGGTCTGTAACTTAAAGTGAGATGTAGCATTTTCATTAGCTATTGAACATTAAATATTTGGAGAGTAGAATCTCTTTTTCTAAAACTCAAAAAATAAATAAATAAATGGAAGGAAAAAAAGCTAAAACTAGATCTATTTCCATGGTAGCAAAGATTTACAAAAATATTTTCACCAAAAAAGCCATTTTAAGGAACAATGTGGGGTTCATGACAATAGTCTTCAAAATCATCCTTGCTAGGATGTGAGCTCACAAAGGCAGAGTCAGCACCTACCCATTTGCTTGTTTCCTCAGCACCTAGAGTGGTAGAATAAGGAATGGAACTAAATCAGTAGAAGTGGATTCAAATCCCAGCTTTACCTCTTTCCAAGTGTAAAATGAAAGTCTGAGCCTCGGTTTCCTCCTCAATAAATTAAAATAACCCTTCCTTCTTGGAGTATTATGATGATTCAGGCCCAGGAACCTGCATTTTACAGAAGCAGGTGAAATGGTGTTCAGATTGTCTACGTAGATACTTTTCTGAAAAACACTGCCTTTATCCCACACTTCTTGTCCAAAGGAGGAAACTGAGCCCCAAGTAGGATGAAATGACTTACTAAAAGACCTTCAATTACTTTGAGGAAGCCTTGGGAGTAGGGGTCAGGGCCAGAGAGCAGGAGGAGTGCCAACAGCGGAGCAAGCAGAAGGTTTCTTTTGCTTCCTATAGATAATGTAGAATCAATTTTCATAGAATCAACAGATCATTGCACTTACCAACCCATAAATACGATTATTTTTAAGTAAATTCTAGCTCCGGAAATGCATAAAAATATGCATTTTTGAAGGCTTTTGGATGCATGTTTACCAAAACTGTCTTCTATAAGACTTATACCAATTTATACTCCTACCTGCAAAGAGAAGGGGGGTTCACTTCAACATTCTACAAAACAATGGCTCAGGACATAATAGAATACTATCTGGGACGCCAGCTAGACCTACAAGATTCTGCAGTCTCTTATGGAATGTTACTTGGGCACAGCATTTTGGTTTTGACACAGACCTACAGTTGCATCTTGAGTTTACCATATATTTTTTTGTCAGTTGGTCACATCCTTAATCCTTGGTACTGATTTGGGGTGAAACTAGATTACTTCTTAAGAACTGTGATTTCATATAAGATGAAACCAAGAAATCTTGTATCCAGGAAAAGCAAATTAAAAATGTTGATCTGGATGATGAGCCTCAGTCAGTTTTACCACGTGAGCCAGAAGAGAGCCCAAACTCAACATAAAAAGCACTGGAAATGGGAAAGTAACCAATTCCAAAGCCTAAAATGCATGAGCCAAACATCAGAACTTAGCCATCTTACATATTTATACCCAATGCTTGCCAGAGAGGGAAATGTTATGTTTATTCAGTCTGCTTGTGGTTTTTTGCCAATATCCATCACCCAAAATACAGCAATTCAGCATTTTCTGCAACTTCTTTGTATAGGACTTTATATAGAACCATCTAAATCAGTGCTACTCAAATTCTGGCATATATGCAAATCACTAGTGATCTGGTTAATATGCAAATACTGATTCAGTATGTCTGGGATAGGGCCTGACATAGTGCATTTCCAACAAACTTCTAGGTTCTGAAACCTAGAAACTCCTGGTTCCTGAATCATACCCTGAGTAGCAACAATCAACACTAAATGTACTAAGGAACTATGAAAGTCATCATCTGTCAATGCCTTAAGCCAATGTCTATACCACAGTGCACTAGTATGACTCTCTCCATGAAAAGGAAAGTGATAGCATTAGAACAAGCTCCTGGACTTGAAATCATCCATGTGAACCAAAGGCAATATTATCAATAACCCAACAATTAGTTACTGATTGACTTGTATTGCCCATAAGAACTTGTTAATGGGTGTATTGGGGCAGTAAAAAAAAAAAAAAAAATTAAGAACCAATGCTTTAAGTATTTGTCTGCAACGACATGAGAAGTCTACTCATCTCTGCGGCCCTCAAGTCCATTCCAGAAGGGAAGCCCATCAGGTTGGTATAAACACGTCCTGGCAAAGCCAGCCACCATGTAAGTGGGATGGAGCACAAGATGAGATTGTGGACGTTTTAATCAAAACCTCCTACATATTGACATTTATGTGCAATATAGAGAGTCTCTGGCTTTTCAAGCACCACAGGGATATTTGGTCAGAAAGAAGTAATTTTCTAGTTAATGCAATTGATAACTGAAACATCCAAAGTGAGTTTAAACAAACAGTTCTAGAACTCTCTTCAAGGATCCAAGGAGTAACAACAAATTCCCAAAACAAAATTAATTTTTAAAATAGATACGGTTCAGTCAGGTTTTGGAAGAAAAGAAGATGTCACAAAACTGCCACAAGAAATGACAATTTTTCTAAATCATTATTTTAGTATAGTTATTCGGCTCAGAAGCATTGAACATTAGCAGATAACAGAAACAAACAAGCCAAGTAACACTAACTAAAGACATGCACTATTTCTACACAGGTTCACTGAAGGATTCAATTTGCAAAGTGACACTAAATTGTACCTATGCAAGTGACAAAGTTCTATTTCCAATAATCGAAGAAAACTTGAAGCAGTAAATTTTACTAGATAACTTATAATAATCAAAGTTAGTATAGTTTCAAAGTGATATTTTTAAAAGGCATATCCTACCTTCTACACTGAACTATGAACACTGTCATTAAAGTAATAACCACAGACAGCGTGTGTTGCTATCATATGGTTGTACTTGAGAAGAGTTCCTTATCTCCAGGTTCGACCTCAGATAAAATCCCTTCTAAAATGCCCCTTCAGGGTTCCTTTCTGAGCCTGTAGCATATTTTTTTGGATTTCCTTAATGGAATGGACTCCTTTGAGAATGGTTTGCAATTCTGAAAATAGCCAAAAGTCATTTGAAACCAAAGATAATGAACAAGGCAAGACAACAAACACTGTTCAGAGAAAACAAAAGTAACTGGGACTGATTTTCTTCTGTGGCCAGTAAATGGGTTCTGAGGACATTGTGAAGCCGGAGCTCCAGAAATGTTTGGAGCCACGAAATGTCATTCGAATAGCATCACATTGTGATGACTTGGAAAGCTAACACATATTTTAAAGGTTATTTTGTTGAAAATTGGCTCGCTGTTTGTAATGTGGTGTCAACACATCCACAGGGGTCCATAGATGGGTTTCAGTGGGTCATGAAATTCCTGCAATTGCATATAAAATGTGATGCATGTGTGCCTTTGTGCTTTTTTTATCATAGGAAAGAACTTGATGTTCTCATAAATTTTCATAACTGGCAAAAAGGCATGTTGGGACATCAGACAGATATGTGGGCTCAGGCTGTCCACTTACCTTAAGCAAGTTACACTAAGCCACAGTTTTCTCCCCTGTAAAATGGAGATAATACCTACCACAAAGATTGCCATGAGAGGGTCGCCCGGGTGGCTCAATTGGTTAAGTGTCTGCCTTCAGCTCAGGTCATGATCCTAGGGTTCTGGGATCGAGTCTCATGTTGGGCTCCGTGCTCAGTGGGGAGCCTGCATCTGCTGCTCTCCCTGCTTGTTCTCTCTCTCTCTCATTCTGCATCAAATAAATAAATAAAAATCTTTAAAAAAAAAAAAAAAAGGATTGTCACAAGAATTAAAGTGAACATAATGTGAGACACAGTAATAACTTAATGGTAATCTTATTGATATGTAATTATACAGCAATCATGTGACAATCTCTCAAGTGTCCTGATCATACAAAATGGCCTCAACTCTACTTGTGCCATTTCATCCTTCCCTCAAGGCTCAGAGGAAGGTGGTATCATTTTCTACACTAAGCCCCCAGTCTATCCCGTTCCTTCATTTTTCTTCTTGCATTTTATTTCCTGGTGCTTCCTCTGGCACCTTCCATCTCTCTGCCTCCATTGCTGCCTTCTCTCCAGTACAGCTTGCCATTTTCACAAAATCCTCTCTTGATCTTCTAGCCATAATTTTATACCTCTTTTTCCTTTTACTCTTTCTCTTTGACATGTGGTCTGTTCCAATGGTCCCAGTCCTTAACACTCGAATAACTGATTTCTGCACATGAATGAAAACGAACTTATCGAGGGCATCAGTTACATCCCCAGGAGCTGACTTCTGTGGCAAGTGCTAGTTGTGAAAAGATGGTGAGCCACTGGAATGAGGTTCAGTGGACATTGTCCTGGATACAGAGACACGGATTTTTACTTATCTCCCTGATAAAATATTCTCAACTCCCCAGTTTTATTTGTGGAATCAAAGCCAGCTCTATCTTAACTAGACTGTGTGATGTTCTTTGCCAACCACACAGCATGACATGCACATCAGAGATGAACAGATATCCAGAAAGAGATGGCTTCAAATGGCTCTAAACGACTTCAAACATCCTCTTCTCAGTCCTCAGCCTCTGCGATCTCTCATGGCATTTGGTAGTGTCAGCTACCTCTTTACCTCCATAACATTATTATCTCTCCTGTCTTCTGGACACATCCACTTGAATACAGTACCAACTAAGACTCACAATTTCAATAGCTAACTTTTGTCCCCCCCCCAAATTAGTTCTTCTACCCCATCTTCTAGAGTTTCCATTTTGTGTCAGTGTTTTCACCCATCAAGTTTCCTACTATAAAAAATCTGACCCTTGGGAGGAGTTGCACATCACAGAAGAGGGATTCCAATAAGGAGTGACCAGTAGCACAACCCTGCCCCCAGTTGTCCCACATTCTCTCTCCTCAGCTTAATCCAAAACTGACCCGGAAAAGTGACATTTCTGGTACATGGAAATGCAATCTCCTTTCTTGGGGATTGGGTCTTGTCCTGAAGACCCAGGTATCTTGAGGCTGAGAGTAATTAAACTTAGAAAAGTTCCAACTATGGTGAGGGGGAAATCTCCAAAATAATTAAAATCAGCGTTTTAATAGTGCTATACATAAGTATTCTAATAATGCTATCCATGTTCATAAGCAAACTAGAGCTTCAAAAGACCATTTTATCTCATTCTATATCATGTATCTATGTTATATATATTCATGTATGCTAATATATATGAATATGTTATCTACACATATCTGTATGAAGTTATTTACTAGTCAAAGATTTATCGGGCAACTCTGACACTCAAGTTATGTTTCCAGGCAAATAGAATTCTACAGATGACTAAGACACAATCTCCATCCTGGGGAAGTTCATTACTAAAGAAGGCAAATATATAAACAAACACTTGTGACAATATCAGCTACAGTAGCTAACCCCTGTGCACTTGCTGTTTGCTAGACACTGCTAAGTGCTTTGCATGGATATTTTTACTTAGTTCCTCGTGATAATACTGTAGGTAGATACAATTATAGATGAAGAAACAGAGGCTCTAGAGACACTAAGTGCCTTGTCCAAACCTATAAACTGGCAAAGGGTTCAAACCCGTATCTGTCTAATCTGGGATGCAAACTCCGAACTAGCACATTTTCCGGCATCCAAAATGCCCGAGGAGCAAAGAGACAAGGAGAATGCCATGGGTCAGGGAGGAAGTGAGGTTGATCTTACTCCACGGCCAGGTATGGCTTACAGAGAAAAGGGAAGTTGACTGAGTCCATACAGCCTAAGAAATAAGAGAAAGCAGGGAACTCCCAGTTATAAAAGAAATAAGTTACTGGGATGAAAAGTACAGGAAAAGGAATGCAGTCAATAATATTGTAATAACTTTGTATGGTGACAGATGGCAACTACACTTATCATGGTGAGCATTTCATAATGTATATAATTGTCAAATCACTATGTTGTATAACTAAAAATAATATACTAT
>CM052887.1:42681300-42707917 GCA_028534135.1 Potos flavus
GGCACTGGTTTAGGCACTGGGGATATAGCTATGAACACACACGCACACACCCCCGCACTAAATATCTGGCCTCAGAAAGCTTACATACTTGTAAATATAGTTGGATAAAACTCAAAAGTTTAGCTTGGTAAAGGAACTAGTTCTAGCAACAAATTACTTGGTGTGGTAAAGAGGAAAAAATATATATAATTTTTCTTACAAATAGAACTTCAAAATGAGTTGGTGAATGGAAGAGATTATTTCTAAATTATGAGTTTGTTTTATATAAAAATAATCGACTTTTTACTTAAAGAACAAGTCAAGCAATACAGAACATCATAGAGAGAGAAAGCAGTAAATCACCCCAATCCCTCTTCCCAGATTAGCCCATCGGGGAACACAATTCCAGACACCTCTGGGCAGCTGTAGAGACAGAAGGAATGCTATACGATTAGGATCACACTATATGTATGATTTTAAAATATATAATTTTAAGAATTATAATGGAATTAAAAGAAATAAAAATAGAAATTGGAGTAAAAACTAAAGGAACCCTTGAGTTTCAAGTAAGTGTTCTTTTTGTTTTGTTTTGGATTTGTGGGTTTTTTTTTTTAAGATTTATTTATTTATTTGAGAGAGAGAGAGAGTTGGGGGAGGGGCAAGGGGAGAGAATCTTCAGCAGACTCCATGATGGGGACAGAGCCCACAACAGGACTCTATCTCACAACCCTGAGATATATAACCTGAAACCAAGAGTCGGACACTTAACCTACTGAGCATCCAGGCACCCCTTGGATGTTCTTAACAGACAGTCACACTAAAACATTCATCAAAGAAAAGGCTGAAAAACACAAAAGTGCATGGGAGGCCATTGGAGGGAAGGGGAATGGCTGAGGAAGGGAAATCGAGAACACAAGTCCATTCTCAGGGGACAGCCCATTCTCAGGCCCTAACAGGCTTGAATTGGAGTCCAGTATTTTCAGATCTTGTAATTACTCAAGAAGATCCAGAAACATGGGTTTTGTGTAAAACCTGATTTTTTAAAAGATTCATTATATGACTTTTAAAAAGTCATATTGAAAAATTGCTATACACTGCCTTATACTTCTGACTCTATAACCTCAATGCAGAAAGCTAAGCACTTTTAATGCCTTGTATTTTTCCATGTATCTGTCTCCACATTTCTAAAAATTGCCTGTCTGCTGGTATTTGATTTATCAATTTTAAATGTAATCTATTCAATTCTAATAATGAAAGCTAACTATCAGTGTCCTTACCTGCCCCCCTTGTTTTTGTTTAAATTACCATGACTGTTTAAACTGTTCATCGTTAACCCAAGTGGTGAGCTGTGTAATTATTTCCTTCACGCACCACTTTTATTTTTCCAGAAAGTAACACTTAAGGAAAATTTGTTTTGCTTAGTTTTCTTCTATGTATCTAATTCTTCCCTAACCCTCACACAGCCTCTCAAAACATCTTCTAGGTGGTCAAATGTATCAGTGTATCTGATCCAATGGTTACCACCTGGAAATTTCCATCCTGAAGCACTCTTTTTGCTACACTGCGTACTGTTTTCTCTAGATATGTTTCTTAAAGTCTCAATAATGCCTCAATAAGCCTCTTGTGATGTAAGGAAAGGAAAATTATACTTTCTTAAGCATTATTATTTAAATATTTTAAATATTGGCAGAGCAGCCTTTGTTCCATAGAATTAAGTGAGGTGTTTTTTGTTGTTGTTTTTGGGTGGTTTGTTCGTTTTTGCTGAAACAATTCTAACCGACCCTTCATCACTCTTAACCATATCTAATGGGCAGCCCAAATCCAATCCTGTTCAGTTGTAGTAAGAAACCCTTTGATTTCAATATTTTTCTCAAAGGTGGCTCATTTTAGGGATTTGGTTTTTTAAGAGAGAGAAGCAAATGCTTGATATTTATTTTATTTTCCATAATGAGTTTTGCTTCCTTCATGTGTGTATTTTTGATGTCTGAGGATTTGTATGGCAGAGTTTAGCTCCCTGACATTCCGTTCAAACATTCTGCAAAGGTGGCTGTGTCGATGTGTGTGTGTGACTTCTGAGGAAGGCCCGTGGTTTTCATCATATTCTTAGAGCAGTTCTTAATGCCAAGAGGCTAAATGCTTTGTAGAATAGATGTGCTTGCAATTTAGGGAATCAAAATAGTAGTTAGAAGGGACTAGAAGAGACCATCTGGTAGTTCAGCAATTAAACCATCCAAAAGATAGAGTGAATTACTGTTTTCTGGAAGTGGCTCATCCATGACTAAAGGGCACAGTTTTTCACCTGTCAGAACCACTAGGCTTCAAGCCTCTCCCAGACTACAGAGCACAGTTAGGCTCTCTGATGGAGAAGACTCTATTGTTCCTCCTTACAGCTTAAGGCTGTTGAAAATGATTACGGGGAAACTGAACAGGGCCTAAAAAATGTGCCTAGTGCAATTTACCATGGTTGATCTTAATAAATGAAATCCACCAAATAGGTTCTTCCGTCAACCAACTCGGCGAGCACCCCCCATGATGCAGGTCGCACAAGTTACAACACGCACGGACAGGCATCTCTTACTGCACGCAGAGTTGGGTCTCTGGGAAGTGTGTGAGATTGTGAAAAATGCCCTGAACAGGAGGTAGAATATTTGGATTCAGTCTTGTTCTGCTTTAAATTCACCATGTCCCTCACATGTGATATAAGGGAATTTAAGGGTAAGGAACCAGTAATCTTTCTGAGTACTCATGATGAGTCAGGAAATTAGATATAGATACAGGTATATAGATAGAGATTCGTTCAGTTAATCTTCTCAATATTGGTATGGAATCTATTATTTTCTTCATTTTATAGAATAAATACCAAAAGCTCAGAGAGATAAAATAACTTATTCAAAGATCACACAAGTATCAAGTCACAGAGCTGAAATTCTAACAAACTCCCCCATTTTTTTTTAATTAATAAACCATATATGGAAAGTTTCAGGTTCACACAATATTGAGTGGAAAGTACAAAGAGTTCCCACATACTCCCAATCCCCACTATCAACATCTGCCAGCCCTGTTTTTTTGAAACATAAAAGCCAGGCATTCAATGGCAAATGCTCAATTAAAATAAGAGAAAGGGGATTTACAGGCAAGAGGAATAGAATTTAAAAGAATGTTTGGCCCCAAAACCAAATAGTGCAATTTTAAAAAGGGCAGAAGAAATGAACATTTTTCTAAAAAAGACATACAGAAAGCCAACAAACACATGAAAAGATGCTTGGCATCACTCATCATCAGGGAAATGCATATCAAAACCACAATGAGGTTAGCACCTCACTCCCGGCTAATATCAAAAACACAAAAAACAAGTGTTCGTGAGGATGTGGAGAAAAAGGAACCCTCTTGCATTGTTGGTGGGAATGCAAACTGGGGCAGCCTCTGTGGAAAACAGAATGGAGTTTCCTCAAAAAGTTAAAAATAGAACTACCCTAGGATCCAGCAATCATAGTACTGGATATTTATCCGAAGAATTCAAAAAACACTAATTCAAAGGGATACATGTACCCTTATGTTTATTGCAGCATTATTTAAAACAGCCATAGTGTATGGCAGCCCAAGTGTCCATCTACAGGTGAAAAGACAGAGAAGATGTGTGTGTGTGTGTACACATATACACACACACACACACACACACACACACACACACACAGATACAACGGAACATTATTCAGCCATAAAAAAGAATGAAATCTTGCCACTTACAACAACATGGATACATCTAGAGAGTATTATGCTAAAGGAAATAAGACGATCAGAGAAAGACAAATACTGTATGATCTCACTCATGTGGAATTTAATAAACAAAACAAAGAATAGCGTATTACAAGTAATTCTTCAAAATACACAATTTATGTGATCTAGTACATGATTTTAAGTATCAGAAGGGTCATTTTGTCATATGGGCTAGATTCTAAACATTTACCCTACTCTAAGAAGATCCTATATGGGAGACTCTACATTTGCTCAAACAAAAACCTATGAAGTGGTTATTTAGTATTCACTTTACAAAAACATCTGCTTAAAAAAGATTAATAATGGGCCTTTTAAGCGTGATGTTCCTGTAACACATTGAGTGCTATGTGAGTGGGTTTAGAATGGATTTAGAATCTTAGAATTATGGAGGGGGGGTGTGCAACGAATGCCTGACTTTTATGTTAAAAAAAAAACAGGGCTGGCAGATGTTGATAGTAGGGACTGGGAGTAGATGGGAACTCTTTGTACTTTCCCCTCAATATTGTGTCAACCTGAAACTTTTCATATAAGTTTATTAATTTAAAAAAATGAGGGGTTCGTTAGAATTTCAGCTCTGTGACTTGATACTTGTATGATCTTTGAATAAGTTATTTTATCTCTCTGAGCCTTTGGTATTTATTCTATAAAATGAAGAAAGTAATAGATTCCATACCAATATTGAGAAGATTAACTGAACGAATCTCTATCTATATACCTGTATCGATATCTAATTTCCTGACTCATTGTGAGTACTCAGAAAGAGTACTGGTTCCTTACCCTTAAATTCCCTTATATCACATGTGAGGGACATGGTGAATTTAAAGCAGAACAAGACTGAATCCAAATATTCTACCTCCTGTTCAGGGCATTTTTCACAATCTCACACACCTCCCAGAGACCCAGCTCTACGTGGAGTAAGAGCTGCCTGTCTGTGTGTGTTGTAACTTGTTTGACAAAGCAAAGGAAAGAAAAAACACAGAGAGGCAAACCAAGACATAAGACTATTGACTATAGAGAACAAACTGATGGTTACCAGAGAGGAGGTGGATGGGAGAAATGGGTAAAATTAGTGATGAGGATTAAAGAATACACTTATCATAATGAAAAAAATAATAATAAAAAGAATGTTTGGTAAAGTGTAGACTTAAAACTTCAAAAACAGGGGCACCTGGGTGGCACAGTTGGTTGAGCACCCAACTCTTGGTTTCAGCTTGAATCATGATTTCATTATCTCAGGGTCATGAGATCGAGCCCTGTACCAGGCTCCCTGCTCCGTGTGGAGTCTGCTTGGGGGTTCTCTCTTCCTCTCCCTCTATCCCTCCCGCTCATGCCCTCTGTCCCTCTCAAGTAAAAAAATAAATCTTAGGGGCACCTGAGTGGCTCAGTCGTTAAGTGTCTGCCTTCGGCTCAGGGCATGATCCCAGGATCCTGGGATCGAGCCCCGCATCAAGCTGCCCACTCAGCGGGAAGCCTGCTTCTCCCTCTCCCACTCACCCTGCTTGTGTCCCCTCTCTCGTTGTATCTCTCTGTGTCAAATAAATAAAATCTTAAAAATAAATAAATAAATAAATACATAAATAAATCTTAAAAAAAAAAAACCTTCAAAATATAAAATGATAGGTAACTTTAGAAGATTTTGAACAAGGTTGTTAATCTCTCGAGCTTCAGTTTCCTCATCTGTAACACCCGGGGAGCCTGGGAGAGCTACGACAAGGTACGCGGGCTGCTGAGCTCAGTGAGTTGGTACCTACAGGGTCTAGGTACGTTGGAGGCTATCATGGCTAATATTGTGTCTGCTGCTGCAGAAGTCCGACTTCTCTCCTTTTTTAACTGGAGGTAGCCGGAGTTGTATTGGTGGAAGGTGGTACCAAAGTGCCTGTAATCCTTCAGGTAAAAAAAAAAAAAATAAGAAAGAAAGAAACATAGGTAGATTCATCTTGACCTTCATTACATTTTGCCCTGAGAATTTACTTTCCTTTCTTGGAACAACAGTATTTTAAGTTAAATAGAAAATCTATGTGAGGCTTCTTTGAGAAGCAGAGTGGCCTGGTCAGCCACAGCTTTGTATCTGAAATCCATGTTTCATTTATCAGAGACCTATCTTTTCAAACATATTAAAGTCACATGTCAAGCATTCTATCTAATCTAAATGGGGAAACCTCTTAGAAAGAGATTTAAAAAAACAACCAAAACTTAGACTACCTGAGGCTCCATTACCACCTCAAGTCCTGGCTGTGGTCTAGAAATTCAGTCCATCTTTGCCCCATTTTTTCATTGCCAAATTGGATTACCAATGTGCCTATTAGAATCAGAGTATCTAAAATATAACAATTGGATTTTAGATGTCACTCAGTTTGACTCCCCCCTCCCCCACCCCCAAAACGAGCTTCAAAAACCCTGGAAGGAATTCCTGAGGAAGAAAATGCAACTAAGGCTTAATTTTTCTCCAGAGAATTTTTAAAAATTCTGTTCACATTCCTAAGCCTCGAAGAATGAGGCCTTAAATTGAAATGTGGGAGCCAAGATCACCCAATGAGGCAGAACTAGGTCGAGAACCAAATTCCCCTAACACCCAGCTCAGCACCCTTTCCAGTACCTCGAGCTGACTGACTTGCAAAATAGTTGTTAGAAGCTAGCACTCATTTTCCCCACCCCAGACTGTCTAGGGTCATTATGTTTGAGGCTGAAACAAAGTCCAGGAACACCAACAATCCAGCTCCAGCAACTCACCCAGAAGCAGAAAATGAGGGGCTCTCCACCAAGATTATGTAAGATCTCACCCCAAAGCAGTGTCCCACTGACAGAGAAAGGCAGCAGTCAGAATCTTGGCATGTGGCCATAAAGCTCAAAGATCAATCCCATTTTGAAATGTGCCTAAAGTTGCTCGGGGAATTCTCCCCAGATGCTTAAATTCAGCAATGGAAAAAGTCTTTCAGTTACATGGAAGTAATTATTCTTATCCTCTTAGAAAATGTTGCCTTCTTTGAAATATGAATTATATATACCCACTATAATTAAATTTCTCTGATGGACACTGAATGCAATTGGCATTTGGTTTTCCATTTGCTCTGTTTATCACAGGATATACTTACTCTGGTGAGTATCCCTCCAAATTGTCATTTTTAAGCTGATTACACCGTTTTCCTTTATAAGAGGAAATGCTTGGGAGGAGGGAGAGTCTTAATTAAAAATGACTAGGAAAGAGGGGCACCCCGGATGGCTCAGTCAGTTGAGCATCTGACTCTTGGTCTGGGCTCAGGTCATGATCTCAGGGTTTTAGGATGGAGCCTCCATCCCCACCACACCCCACCCCACAACCTGCCCAGTGGGGCTCTGCACTCAGTGGGGAGTCTACCTGAAGATTCTCTCCCTCTGTTCCTCGCCCAACAAGTGCTGGCTCTCTCTGTGTCTCTCTAAAATAAATAAATAATTTTAAAAATCTATTCTTAAAAAAAAAAGACCAGAAAAACAACAGAAAAAAATCGATGAAACAAAGAGCTGCTTTTTTGGAAAAAAAGAATCAAAATTAGCAAACCCTTCACCAGGCTAAAGACAAAGGAGAGAAGACTCAAATAAGAAATGAAAGAGGAAACATTACAAATAATAATATGGAAACACAAAAATCATTAAGAAAGACCTATGGACAATTATAGACCAACGAATTGGACAACCTAAAACAAATGTATAAACTCCTAGAAAAGAAAATGTATGGACTGAAAAAATGTATTTGTAAGTCATCTACTGATAGGGATTAATATTGAAATATATAAGGAACTCATACAACTCAAAAGCAAAAAACAACAGATTGAAAAACAGGCAAAGGATCTGAAAACACATCTTCCCAAGGACATACAAATGCCCAAGTACGTGAAAAGAAGTTCAAAATCATTAATTATTAGGGAAATGCAAATCAAAACCATAATAAGATGTCACCTCCTACTTGTTAGGATGGCTATTATCAAAACCACAAGAGATAATAAATGCTGATGAGGATGTGGAGAGAGGGGAACCCTGGTATCCTCTTGAAGAGAGATCTGTCCTATGTTCGCTGCAGCATGATTTATAATAGCCAAGACATGGAAACAACCTAAGTGTCTGTTGATGTATAAATGGATAAAAAAAAATGTAATATGTATATATAGATATACATACACAATGGAATATTATTCAGCCATAAAAAAGATGGAAATCCTGCTATATGCAGCAACATGGATGAACCTGCAAGGCATTAAGGTAAGTGACATAAGCCAGAAGCCAGACAGGGAAAGACAAATCCTATACGGTATCACTTATATGTATATATGTATGTCACTTACATCTAAAAAAGTTGAACTCACAGAAACAAAGAGTAGAATGGTATGCCAGGGGCTGAAGGTAGGAAGAACAGAGATGTTGATCAATGGATACAAACTTCCAGTTATAAGATGAGTACAGTCTGGGGTTTAATGTATAGCATGGTGACTACAGTTAATAATACTGTATTGTAGACTTGCAATTTGCTGAGAGTAAATAAGCATTCTCACTATAAACAACAACAACAAAGTAACTATTAAGGTCATGGATATGGTAGGTAACTTAATTATGGTAAGCATTTCACAATGTATATGCATATTAAATCATTATGTTGTACACTTTAAATGCATACCATTTTGTCAATTATACCTCAATAAAGCAGAAAAAGATTATTACTACATGTCTACGGTGGAAACTAATGAGAATTTATACTCACATTCATTTACATTTATAGCAAATAAGTCACTATGGCTGGGCCTCCCTTGTGACAACTTTTCCACCTGCATTTGCTATTCATGAAATAAGTCAGGCACTTCGCCTGACTCTCGCCTTTTTTCTTCCTCAATAAGAATCAGCATGTTCTCTCTTTTATGCCCATTTGTATTTTCCCACTGGGGGTCTAAAATCAGTGAGGCTGCTTCATTTTAAATCCCAACTCCCTTGATTACTATCTATGCGCCTCAGCAACTCTCTCCTCCCCCGATGCCCTTCTGTACCACAGAGCGCCCAGCCAAGCCTCGTGCTGAGCTGGATAGTCGGATAGTCGGGGAAAGGCTTGGGTGCAAAGCTGTGGTTCTTTGTTCTCTAAATTATACCGAAGGAAAACAATTCTCCCACATTATGGGAAGGCAGGCAAGAATCCCAGGAGTCCCTACATTTTTATAAGAACCCCATCCCAATGAGACTAGAATGAATTGAATCCAGTACCCAATGCACACATCACTGCTACACGCAAAAATTCTACTTGCTCTTTTTTAAAACTTTGCTAAGTAAATCTGACTTACGATGACATCTGCTGGGAGTTTTTGGCACTGGAAGGGGAAAAAAAGGCCAAATATTTGATATTAGCAGCACTGCCCAGGGAGAAAGGAACTTTAACAGTGTCAAAAGTCAATGTCTTAAATGGTCTTTCAAACGGGGAACCGTATTGTGAAAAATAATAATAAAATAAAATAAACCTCAGGTGAACCCCTAATAAATACCAGATGTTGCGCTATGAAACTAAGCCCGAAACGTGAGTCAACATTCTAACACAGGGTTATCCAGCTTTTAAACAACCTTCTAGAGAGAGAAGGATGAAACACATGTCAGTCCTCCTAGATGCACTCATGCTTCGGGGAGTTTCTCAGAGCAGAATCTTCAACTTCTCAAAGCTGAAACTTCATTTTCTTTCAAAAATATCAAAATATTAATTCAGCTTGATTATTCTTTATTTTCAGGGAAAGCTGCTACAAGTTTAGGCCAGACATCCTCAAAGGCTGTCTGAACATCTTTCTCCTAACCTCAGGCTTGAATTCCAGTTGAGGGTGTGGCCAAGGTAGATTAGAAGGACCACCGTGCTCATGAATCTTCCAGCAAGCCACTGACACGTCCAGTGGATTTATTTTCAAGGAGAGACGATGATGCGTAAGTCAAGAGTTTCCCGGCCCAAGTAAACTAAGCTTTAAAGGAGCACACTGCTAGGATGGAGTCTCTTAGCATTCCCTTCCCTGTGGAGGAACAGATACCTGAATGAAGGAGGAACTGTAGGAGTTCATAGACAAATCAGGAAGACAAAAGGCATTATTACAGGGACAAGTTATAATTCTACTTAACCGCCACCACTAAGACATATTAACATTAGATTCAATTAACCTAAGTATTAAAGTCCAATCTCCAGCTGCCACTCAGTCAAAAGAGTCATAACCAGATAGAAGCTTTCATTGTTCATTAAGGGAAATTCAAATTGGTCTTACTGTATTTTAAATTATGTTTGAAATTATTTTTCCCTGTTTTGTTCATAGTAATAATTGAGGCCATTCTTTAACATTTTGATTAAAATGACTGCAGTGAGATTTAAACTAAATGATTGGAGAGAGATTTAAAATAAGAATTTTCTGAACTTATTAACATGGCACTCTTGGGATTTCCAAAGAGAATTTTAAAAATTACAAGCAAAATTGGACAGTTATTCTGAGAAAAAGCCCCTGAGTCCTAAGAAAATCCCATCCCACAGTCTTTTATTCAGGCTTTAAAAGCTGGCACTTTGTATTTGTGATGTTCCGATATCTCTACCTTTCAATTTCATTTTCATATTTAAGGCCATGAAGAAATAGTATTGAATCTAATAAAGTCTGAGGGCTTTGCTTCTAGCAAGATTCAAGTTATTCCCACATGATTGGCATGGGGGCAAAAACATAATGGATTAGTATATATTCTAAACTCCCTTTTTTTTTTTTTTTTTTTTTTTTTTTTCACAAATTGAGTTCATTTTGAGGCAAGTCTCCATAGGAGTAAATACTGTGTCCAGCTTCATTCAGTGCTGTATTTCCAATGCCTGCCCACGGATGTTTCTGGAAACGGACAGGAAGACTATCCATATGAAGCAGCTACTTTTATACTTTCCAGTCACTCTGTAAACTTGGGACCTGACAAGTCTGCATCTGAAAGCAAATTTTTGCAAGACTTTTCTGACTCTCATTGCTTCTCCATTCTGCTCCAAGGTCTCCGGATTCCAGTGTTCCACCCCAGCTAGTCTGAGTCTCCCTCACATGACTCTGGTAGCAGAATCCTCTGATTTTTCCATAGGCCATCCGCTGCCTTGAGCCAAAGGCCTATGCTGACTGAGTCCTTCAGCATCAGGACTCTGGGAGTGAGACAGCGGGGGTGAGGAGCAACTGGAGCCACTGAATTGGAGGGAAGGCTAATGAAGGAGCAGCTAAGCAAGGATTCTCTCAGGAGGTAATTTTGGAAATGTCTCTTTAAAGAAAAGTAGGGGCGTGATGGGAGGAAGCCAGGATCTTTGTCTTTTTAATCTCTGCCAAATACCACTCTGTATGTATAGAATCATTAAAAATTTGCAAACATTAGGCATAATGGGAAAAGAACTAGTCTGACATTTACAGTTGGGGCATGTGGGTGGTTCAGTTGGTTCAAAGTCTGATTCTTGATTTCTGCTCAGCTCATGATCTCAGAGTTGTGAGAATGAGCCCTACATTGGACTCCGTGCTCAGCAGGAAATATGACTGAGTTTCTCTCCCTCTTTCCTTCCCTTCATTCACACACACACTCTCTCTCTCTCAAATAAATAAATCTTTTTTTTAAAGAACTTTATAGTTAATTATACTTGTTTATCTCACCTGCTTATACACAATCCTCAAATATCTGAGTGGTTGTCTGCTTGCTATACAAACAACAAACTAGTGCAACTATGCACTCACTAAGTTGAAAAAGTTTTTGCCCATGGACATAATCAAAAATCTCACTAATGTTACATCTGGATGTTTTTGCTGACCATTTAAACAAGCAGACAATTTGATCAAAGTTATTTTTGCAATTGTGGAAATAGTTGTTTCCTTTAAGCTAGTCAGATCTTGCCTTAAAAGAGCTGTCTGGTGAGTAAGTCTCAACCCCATTCCACTAGAGCTTCTGGATATGAGTTCTTCCCAACAGTATTCCAAAAATCCATATTTGGATCATTAACAACATAAGGAAGTGATAAAGGACTGTTGTGGAAAAAGACAAAAATTTGGTTTTGGTTAGCTGATATTCTTTCATCTTTACATTGGCCATTACAATATTGCTTAACTAAGTCATTGGTATGGCATGAGTATTTGTATGTTGTTCTGAAATCTTTCCATTGGCCATGACTCTGGGATATATACCATTCCTCTCGCCTAGAGACAACCTAGGCGTTTTTGTTTGTTTGTTTTTGCTATACAAAAAAGCAAAACACACACACACACATGCACAGCTGAAAGGTTAACTTCAGGTGCTTCATCAAGTAAATATCTTAACTGAATACTCAAATCATGAGCCATCCTCTCTTTAAATACACTTTGACACAGATTTTTTTTTTCAGTTGCAAAAATCACCATTATGAAATTTCCCTTTTTATTGTAACACAGTAGATATTTTGATGTACATCAACGAAAAAAGAAAGAGAGTGTTTGCCAGTTGATATTTTGCCCTTATTATATAAAATTGGAAATGGAAATTGTGGCCTTGATGAAAACATTGAAATTCCAGTTAAGTAGAATTAGTCATACTTTTTGTGTACCAGGGTTATATTTCAAACAGCAAGTAAAAGTTCCCTGAGCTACTAGTAGAAGCAAACATTCTCAAATTAAAATAAAAAAGAAGGACTACACATGCTTGCAAGAGCCCAAGAGAGGATGAGTAACATTTGACATTTGAAAGGCTGGAATGTGAGCAAACGGCTTTCTCCCAGAGGAGAAACTTCTCACCAAATAGTTGGCCCATTGTGGTATCTAGCTTTTTTTGAAACAGCAAGCCTAAAATCTTCTGGAAGAAGGCAAACTAATGAAACCATTTGGCTTAACTCCTCATAGCCTGGGAACTGTTGTAATCAAGTCGAGAAACGCTAACCAAGTGAGTTTTAAATTATACCACGGTCAGAATAAGGGGACGGGCATCAACTGTAACAACTTGCTGACAAGCCTGGGGCTCCTCCAGCTGCCTCACTCACCTGCTCACTTGAGTGTCTTGGGACTTTTTCCCTCCACTCTTAAAAAACAAAAGATCTCATTGCTTGGGAGGTAATATTTGGATCTCCTTCTTTGTTTGGTACAATGGGACAGTTACCATTTTAACTGCAGCAAACTTTTTCATTATTAAAAAAAAGGGCAAGTAGGTAAAAGGATGAGTCAGGCATCAAAAAAATCCATGCTGTCACCCACTTAATTCAGAGAGAGACAGAGAGGCAGAGAGAGAAATAGGGTAGAGTCTTAGTTAGAAGTCATATATATTTAACTAAAATAAGATTTACACATGTTCCATACATTTCATAATGCCTTAGAGCAGTGGAATATAAAGTAATCCTGCTGCAGTATGATATTAAGTTTCTTAAATGCCAATGGCAAAATTTAGAGTATTTATGTGTTCTTTCAAACCACCTATGCACTCCAAATAATCTCTTTGGAAGCCATCAGATCCCCTCAAAATTCACACAGAAAATGCAAGTCTTAGTTACTTCTTCTTCTAAATCCCTCACAATCAGATGAACACAAAATAATAAGCTCTTAGTAAACCTGTGGCTAGCCCTGCTGCCTTGCCCTATCTGCTCAGTCTAGGTGGCATTTGTATCCGTCCAGAAACTGGACAATAACAAGAACTGATAACCACTCAATCTAACCATCTACCAGTGTCTAAGGAGTTTCATGGTGGCCCACTGTTCCTTGCGTGCTTCTTCCTCCTACCAAGAGTCACTCTATAATATGTAGTTCTGCACAGATTCTTATATTAGTTTGCTAGGGCTGCCATAACAAAGCACCAAACATAGGGTGGCTTAAACAACAGAAATTTATCGCCTCACAGTTGTGGAGGCTAGAAATCTGAGATCAAGGCATTGGCAGGTTTGGTTCCTTCTGAGCACTGACAGAAGGATCTCTTCTGGGACTTTTTTCTTGCTATGTAGATGGCCCTCTTCTCCTTATGTCTCTTCACATTATCTCCCCTTTATGTATATCTCTTTGTCCAAATTTTCCCTTTGATCAGGTCACCAGTCATATTGGACTGGGGCCCACCCTAAAAACTTCACTTTAGTTTGGCTTGACTCCCTCTGGAAAGAAGTTACCTCCAAATAAGAACACATTTTGGGGGTACTGGGGATTAGAACTCTGGGGATTAAATTTGGGAGCCAAAATCCAACCCATAATAATCCTCCATCCAACCTTACATGGTAAACACTAATGTCAACATTTCAGGGTGATCTGCACTGTGAGAAGTAAGGAAGACAAACCCACTGGGCCATGTGTCATCTCAATCATAACTTTTGAAGAAATCTCACAAAATAATCCTTATAAGCAAGTATCCTGTGATACTAAATAAAATTCATTGTAATGTGGTCACCCATAAAACACCTTTTCTTATAAATACATGTAAAATTATGAAAAAGTAAAAACTAAAACCACAACAGGCAATTATCTGTAAATATAACACCTTTGGTTTTCTTTAATCTTCTTCTGTGGAGGCAATCACCAAGCCTAATTCACCATTTTGAGCGTTTAACATTGAGACAACAATACAGTCTTGTCACTCTATCATAGTTCCCTCAATCCTCCATCCTTTCTGGCGGTCACAACCACAAATTCAACAACCGACAACATTCACATGTCCTTAGAGAGGACATTTTCTTCACAAAGAGTTCGATTACATTCCTGCTAAAAGAGCCGGACCCCAGGTCAAAGAGATTGGGTCACTCACTGTGCTTGATTATGCTGCAGAGAACAAGACTGAAGTTTCCCCTAAGAAACATCTTGCCTTGGGACAGAACTCAATTGAGCCTATGAGGAAGAAGGATATACTCCTTGCATAAACCATAGACCCAATAAGAGAGTCTTCCCTTTAAAACAAAAACAAAAAATACAGCTGACCCTAAAAAACCAAAGCTCAAAGAGATAGACCTAGAATGCTCTGTTTGAAAAATGAAGTCAATTGGGGTGCCTGGGTGGCTCAGTGGGTTAAGCCTCTGCCTTCAGCTCAGGTCATGATCTCAGTGTCTTGGGATCGAGCCCTGCATCGGGCTCCCTGCTCAGCAGGGAGCCTGCTTCCCCCTCCTCCCTCTGCTTGCCTCGCTGCCTACTTGTGATCTCTCTCTCTCTCTGTCAAATAAATAAATAAAATCTTAAAAAAAAAAAAAAAAATGAAGTCAACACAAGTGTCCCAAGATTTCCAGATGCACAGTCCCAAACATCATTTAAAACACAAAGAATTCATCCTTGACTGAGACCTCACAGTGAAAATGTAATTGCCTCTACTTGAGTCTTGAGTCTGCTCTCCTTGGCTAATCCAATTAGAAATGTATAAAGTTAACCACATAACTCATATAGGTTAAAAATGGTCCAAATATTACTAATTTTATGTGGCTCAACCTAATTCTTGGCTTCATTGATTGATTCAACCCTTCTATATATCCTTTATTAAGTGGCTTAAATTGACAGGTCCCTATAATTGAAGTACATAAAGTCTATAAGAGGAGAATTTTTAATACAGTTAGGGAAAAAACTGCTTCTGGTTATAAGGAAGTAACGGGGTCTGGAATTATCTTCCACTGTGAACAACTAGAAAGCAGAACCAAATACAAGGGATAACTATTTTCAGACACTGGACAACAAGCAACAGAGAACCGTGATCTCAAGAGAGAAAAAAATAAATGAAGCGAATCCCATGTTTGTCCAGACGATTGCCTAAAGCCAATTTCTGAAGTGCTGAGCAGGGGGGAGAAATCCAAACTGCAATCCCACCCAGTGGAAGTGACAGAGATCAGAATTCAAGAGGCCATGGCTGCTGTAATACGCATGCTGGAATACCTACAAACAAGGGAGCTCTACAGAGAAAGAGTTCTAGGAATCTGAATAGAATCTATGATGGAATAACAATATGCACTTATGTACCATAAGTCAGGACAAAAAATAACGTCTAAGCAAAGAAAATGTTCTGAAGAGTTAAAAGTTAAACAATTTCTGAAAGTCACATGGGTCCAGGAATAGTCTGACTTCCCACCAGTACAGAGTACAAAGACTCCATGGACTACATGGTAGTATATGCAATAGAAACCACTGACGGGCCAAACCTTAGAAGTGCATTTACCAGAAATCAGTTCTGGTAAAAAGACTACTGTAGATTTGCTCTTAAAAACTTTTCAAAGGGGTGCCTGGGTGACTCAGTCATTAAATGTCTGCCTTCGATTCAGGTCATGATGCTGGGATCCTGGCATGGAGCCCTACATTGGGCTCCTTGCTCAGTGAGGAGTTCTGCTTCTCCCTCTCCCTCTGCCTTTAGCTCCACCTGCTTGTGCCCACAATCTACCTCCCTCTCTCTCTCTCAAATACATAAAATCTAAAAAAAAAAAAAAAACGTTTTAAAAAAGATTCAAACAGATAAACATGGTCTACAATCTGATTCAAACAAAAATTACTAGACATGAAAAAGCAGGAAAATATGAACCATGACCAGGAAATAAAAATTAGTAGAAAAAGATGAAAAATATCGGAAATAAAATTTTATCAGATGGAATAAATAGCAGTTTAAACACTGCTTAAGAAAAGATCAGTGAACCTGAAGATAGCAGTAGAAACTAATAAAAAGAATGGAGAAAAAATACTGAAAAGAAAATGAACAGAACCTCAGTGATCTATGGGACAATATCAAGAGCTTTAACATAAATGTAATTGGAATTTCTAAAGAAGAAGGGAGGTGAATGGAAAGAGTATTTGAAGAAATAACGGTTGGAAATATTCCAAAATTGATAAAAAGCTATAAACTCACAGATTTAAGAGGTTCAACAAACCCCAAGAAGGAAAAATATAAAGAAAATCACTCTATAGGACAACATAATCAAATTTTTTTTTTTTTTAAGATTTTACTTACTCATTTTATGGGGGGAGAGAGAGAGAGGGCAGGGAGGGGGAGGGAGAAGGAGAAAGAATCTGAAACAAACTGCACTGACTACAGAGCCCAAAGTGGGGCTTGATTCCCCCAACCACAAGATCATGATCTGAGCCAAAACCAGGAGTTGGACGTTGACCCGACTGAGCCACCCAGGCACCCCATCATAATCAAATCTCTTAAAAACCATCAATAAAGAGAGAATCTTTAAACATAGCCTGAGGGGAAAAGACAATTAAATACAAAGAGCAAATATAAGAATACTACAGATTTTTCATCAAAAACTATCAAGCTAGAAGATAATAAAGGAGCATCTTAGAGTGTTGAAAGAATAAGCAAATGTCCACAAGAAACAAAAGCAAAATTAGACAAAGAGGACTACATCAAACTTAGGGACGCCTGGGTAGCTCAGTTGGTTAAGCATCTGCCTTCGGCTCAGGACATGATTCCAGGGTCCTGGGATCAAGCTGCGCATCGGGCTCCCTGCTCAGCAGAGAACCTGCTTCTCCCTCTCCCTCTGCCTGTCGCTTTGCCTACTTGTGTTCTCTCTCTCTCTCTCTGTCAAATAAAGAAATAAATTTAAGAAAAAAAAAAACTACATCAAACTTAAAAACTTTTGCTCATCAAAGGACAGAACCAACAGAGTGAAGAACCTACAAAATGGAAGAAAATATATGCAAACTGCATATCTGATAAGGGCTTAATATCCATAATATATAAAGAAGTACAGCTCAACAACAATAAAAATCAAATAACTCAATTAAAAAAGTAAAAAAGCCTTGAACAGACAATTCTCCAAAGATGACATACAAATGGACAACAAGCATGTGAGAAGATGCTCAAAATCCCTGCTTCTCAGAGAAATGCAAATCCGAATCACAATGAGATATTATCTCAAATCCATTAGGATAGCTGCTATTAAACAAAACAAAATGAAAAAGAAAATAACAAGTGTGGTTGGTATGGTGGAAAGTTGGACCCCTTGTGCGCTGTTGATAAGATTTTAAAATTATGCAATCATTATGAAATTATGCAATCATTATGCAACCATTAAGAAAATTATGTAATCATTAGTGAAGTCCTTCAAAAAAAATAAAGTAAAATAAAGAACTACTGTATGATCCAACAATCCTATATACCTATATCTGGGTATATATCCAAAAGAACTGAAATCAGAGTCTCAAAGAGCAATTTGCATTTGCACAACTATGTTCATAGCAGCATTTATAATAACCACTAAATGGAAGCAACTCAAATGTCCATGGAAAAATAAATAAACCAAAGGTAGTATAAACATACAGTAGGATACTATGCTGCCTTAAAAAGGAAGGAAATTCTGCAATATAGTACAACATGGACAAACTTTGAAGACTTTTGCTACATAAAACAAGCCAGCCACAAAAGGACAAATACTTTATGATTCAACTTATATAAGATACATAAAGTAGTCAAATTCATAGAAATGGAAAGCAAAATTGGGTTGGGTTTTAGGAGAGGAGGAAAGTAGGAAAGAGGAAACTCTTATTTAATGGGTATAGAGTTTAAGATTTGCAAGATGAGAAATTTCTGGTGATCTGTTTTGCAAAAATGTAAATATACATATAACATTACTGAACTATACACTTAAAAATAGCTAGGGCAGTAAATCTTACAACATATATTTTTACTAAAAACTTTTTTTAACCTGTGAAAACTTCATTAAAAATTAAGGCAATATAAAGGCTTTTCTTGAAAAGCAAAAGCTGAGAGAATCAACACCTAACCTACAGTACAGGAAACATTAAAAGAATGTTTTCAGGACGCCTGGGTGGCTCAGTCGGTTAAGTGTCTGCCTTCAGCTCAGGTCATGAGCCCAGGGTCCTGGGATGAGTCTCAGTCTCACATCGGGCTCCTTGCTCAGCGGGGAGCCTCCTTCTGCCTTTGCCTGCTGTTCTCCCTGCTTGTGCTCGCTCTCTTGCTTTCTCTCTCTCTGACAAATAAATAAGTAAAATCTTAAAACAAAAAGCATATATATATATATCTACTTTATAGTGTATATATATACTTTAAAAAAAAATAAAAAAAGAATGTTTTTCAGGCAGAAGGAAAATTACATCAGCAGAAATTGGGATCCAAACAAAGGAATGAAGAGTGGCAGAAACAGGGATGCCTGGGTGGCTCAGCTGGTTGAGCGGCTGCCTTCGGCTCAGGTCATGATCCCAGGGTCCTGGGATCGAGTCCCACATCGGGCTCCTTGCTCGGCGGGGAGCCTGCTTCTCCCTCTCCCTGCCTGCCACTCTGCCTGTTTGTGCTCTCTCTCTGACAAATAAATAAATAAAATCTTTAAAAAAAAAAGAGTGGCAGAAACAGTAAATATTTGGGTAAATAAAAAGCTCTTGTTTCTCATTTGTTATTTTAAGAGATAATTGGCTATTTAAAGCAAGAATAATAACAGTGTATTTTAGAGTCTTTAACACATGTAGAAATAAAGTTTATCACAACAGTAGCATCAAGGATGGGAAAGGGAAGTAATAGTATACTATCAAAAGAGTCATATATTATATGTGAATATAATATTATCTGAAATTCAACTGTGCTAAGTTAAAAATGTGTATTATAAGTCCCAGAATAATTTCTAAAAATATACAAGTGGTATGGGCAACAAGATAGTAGTACAGAAAAAATTAAATTCTAAAACATGCTCAATTAATCCAAAAGAAGGCAGGAAAAGGGGGGAGAAGAACAGATGGTACAGATAAAAAAGCAAATAACAAAATGGTAAATTTAAAACCAGTCACATTGCCATTTACATTAAATGTAAATCATCTAAACACTAATTAAAAGGCAGAGATTGTCCAGCTAGATAAAAAAGCAATAGTCACCTACATGGTACTAAGAAATTCCTTTAAAATATAAAGATACAGATGGTGTAAAATAAAAATGAGGGAAATAAAGCTGCAATGCAGAATTACCTATGAGAAAACTGGAATTTCTATATTAATATTAGAATGGCTGTCACCAGCTCCATTAGCCAAGTATCACCAAGGCTTTTGCCTCATTCTGTTTTATTAGTATAATTTTGTATACTCATCTGCCTCTATTCACACTACAACTAGTCAGCCTGGCCCAGCCCCTAAACTTCTATGCTGAGTTTCTTATTCCCCTAGTAGATTTCACTTTGAATCAGAACACATACCACTGCAGAGTCCTGTAAGGCCATTCTGCCTTGTCAGGGTCACACGACTTCTTGGTTAAAAACAGAAGCAATCCCATATTGAGTCAAACTCTTCATCTGTTCCAAAGCATTCTTCTTCACTAATCCTGGTTATTGAGCTCTAGATCTAAATCCATGTGGCTTTACCCCGAGTAGCATCTAAGCGCTGCCATACTGTGTAGAAACAGGCTACAGCAGGAATTAGTTTCTGCTTCCAGCCCCACAGAAACACATGCAAGACACATGGAAAGACAGAAGGGCTCCATCCTCTGCCCAGGACTGCTCAAATTCTCTGCCCAGGAAAACTGACATCAGCATTAACTTTTGGAATGAATATTCTTTAAAATTAAGCTATTTCTATTATTGTGCCCACATTGGTGACCATGATTTCCTTATATCGGTATAGCATGTTGTATTTTTTTTAATAGCTTCATAGTTTATCCTTTCCAGACTCCTCTTCAGATTAAGGCTATAGAGACAGATTGCCAGGGTTTAAATGCATGGTCTAGCATATATTAGCTATGTAAACTTCAGCTAGTGACTTAAACTCTTTAAATTTCAGCTACTGGTATAGTGGTAAGTGAACAGACTTTCAATTAAAAGTAGAAAAATGAAACCTAAAGGTATACATGGTCCCTAAAGTCACAGACAGAAGATATCATGGATTAGAACTCCAAGATTTTCTATGCATTTCGCCATCACTTCTCACCACCTCCACTGCTACTACTCTAGCATCATCTCTTGCCTAATTTATTAGGTAGCTTTTGAAATGTCTGGCTATGATCTCCATCTCCTAATATTCACACCTTTGTACAATCTCTTCCCCTTCAGTGTGTGTTGGACTTAATGACTTATTTCTAACAAATATAATAGTATAAAACTAAGGGTTATCACTTTAGAAATTAGGTCTTAAAAAACTGTGACGTCCATTTCTTCCTCTCTCTCTCTCTCTCTCTCTCTCTCTCTTTCTCTCACTCTCACTCTCACTCTCTCTCTTGCTCTTCTTACTTGTTTGCTCTCCTGGAAAGGATCATATGGCCAAGGAACTGAGGGTGGTCCCTGACCAATATCTAGTGAGGAATCAAAGACCACAGTCCAACAACCCACAGGAAACTGATTTCCCTGTGAGTAAACTTGGAAATGAAGCCTCTCCTAATCAAGCCTTGAACTGATAACCTTGATTGCATTCTTATGAGAGACCCTAAGCCAGGAGACCCAACTCAGCCAAATTCCGACAAACAGAAACTGTGAGATAACAAATATTTGTTATTTTAAGCTACCCAAGTTGGGGGTAACTTGTACACAGTATAACTAAGACACCTGAATTACTATAATAGCCTTATAATTGGTGTCCTTACTTCAACTCTTGACGTCCAGAGTACACGCAGACTTATCCCTTAAACGAGCCTGAGCAAGTTATTCCCCTGCAAAATCCTGCAATGGCACCATTTTCTTTTAGAGTCAAAGTCTTTATATAACCTAAAAGATTCTACAATTCCCCTCTGTTCTGACCTCAAGTCCTATTACTCACTTGTGCCCCAGCCCCATAGGCCTCTTAGCTGTTCTTCACACATGCTGGGTGTGCTCACACACTGGCCTTTGCATTGGCTATTGCCTTTCCCTGAAATGCTTTTCACCATATATCCACACAACTAATTATTTTGCCTCCTTCAAACATTTGATCAAATGTCACCTTCTCGATGGAGGCCTAATCTGACCATCATACTATAAATTGCCATATATCTTCCACCCTATTCCTAATTTCTCTTTCCCCTTACTACCTTGTTCTAGCCATAGCACTCATCACCTAACATAGTGCATATTTTACTTATTATGTCTATTGTCTATTGGCTATTTCCTTCATAAATTTTCTTCCCAAGAGGGAAGGGATACCTTTTTTCTGTTTTGCTGCAAATGAGTAATGAACTACATTGCTCTCAGTATTAATCTAGAAGCAGTTTATTCCTGTACAAGGTCATTATAACCCCCTTTTAGCATGTAAAAATGGTTACATTATGGACTCAATATGGACTCAAATCAGATACATTACTCTTTATAACTACTCTTCATATAACATCATAGTTTTCAAGATATTTCAAGATTTTATAGTGCCAAAATTTATACAGTCTATGGTGAGATAAATCATGCCTGCTATACTACCTCTCCAAGGGGATTTTATCACTGCACCTGAACTTCAGGTTAAAAGGATAAAGATGGCTTAAAAAGAAAAACACTGATATAAACTAAAAGCATGAATGACATTTCCTTATTAGATATGTTAAGCAAAATAAAAGCTCACTAACTCATCTATGAGAACATATGATAAAGAAATGAGTATTTTGGGCTGCCAAATGAGTTTTATACTATTATATACTTTTTTTGTGTGTGAGAGCATAGAAAAGACCTGCAGTATCCTTTATATTTATCAGTAACTCGATTATTAAGCATAAATTAAATTTCTTTGTTCAGCTTTTATGAGCATAGATCACACCTTGATCCTAAAACTAGTATCCTGGTAACAGAAGCAGGATTCAGCTTGACAGATACCCCCAAATAAAGGCCTTTTTTATTCTGCTCATTTTCTTTCTAGTGGAAAGGCCTTCTGTGGTGAGCAACCTGATTCCTAAGGCAACTTTGTGTCCAAGTAGGAGTTCTATATGCTACCCCCAAGTGTGCAAAGTACAACGATCCGCCAACTATGTGTGTTAATAGGCTGCAAAGCTTAATAGTCTCAACTGAAGCAACAATTTTGTGGTTTGACACTTGAAACCTGGATGCCAAGTAGCTATACCTCCACCTACTTTTTTTTCCCCACTTAGGTGCACAAGCCTGCACACATACATACATGCATACGCACAGAGATACACACACACAGAGACACACACACACACCTTAAAGTAATGTTCTTTACTGACACTCAACTCTTAAAATTTAACAGCTGTGTGGTAATAACAGCGAACAAAGGAAATTAATGTTGTATACCGGACTGTTTTTAAGGCTGATGCAAATGCCTTCTGGGTCCAGCCACAGTAATTAAACATTCACACACACACACACACACACACACACACGCACACACACATCTCAAAGCATGTTGTTTGACAAAAGAAGTTGCAGGCTTGTCCCCACAGAGAGCTATTTATGAAGGACATCAAATGAATACAACATGAGTCAACAGAGTCCAAACATTTCTTGGGCTAAACAACTTGTGGGGCCCTGTGATGAGATCCAGGACACTGATCTGGGGACATACTGGCATTGCCAATGTCGCCAACTCAGAGGACCATCAGAGGAATGAGTTACCTGGATGTGTGGGCAGATCTGCCCCAAGAGGCTTCTCCCAGCACCAATCTTTGTGAATCCACAGCAACCCATGCACCAGTGAGGGAAGGGTAGGCAGAAGATAAAAGGAGAAGCACAGGCATGAGATGTGGGAACAGTCTCCATGTTATCTTTGAGAACAACAAATCATACCTAACTGCTTGAAAAGAAACCACTTTCAGTAATTTGCCGAAGCCCTGTCTCATTCTTTGACGGCCGCCAGCCCTGAAGGGGACAGGAACTTGATGCTTCAGACTACACATTCATCTATTCAAAAAACATTTATTGAGAGCCTGCTATGTGTTGGGGGCCGGGAGCATAGCTGGAAACAAGGCAGTCAACTTTCCCTGGTAGGTGGCAGGTGCAAATGCTGAAGCCAGTCAGCCTCAGTCCCAATCATGGCCTTCCCACTTACCAATGGTGTGAGTTTTGGGAGATTTGCTCAATTTTTCTAAGCTTCAGATTCCCCATTTATAAAACAAGGATTGAAATATTACTTATTTCCAAGGGCTACTGTGAGAAGCAAGTAATATAAACGTCAAATGCTTTAGAACACTGTCAGGCCCAGTCAGTAAATGTTAGCTATTGTCAACTATTACTGTTGCAATAGTCCCTGTGCGGGTGCTAGGTGTACAGAAGAGAACAAAGCACATGGTTCCCTGCCATTATGAATTTTATGTTTTATTGGGAATGATAGACCGTAGACAAATAATCAAGTAAATATATAGTTGGCTAGGTAATAACAAGTAATATGGTAAGAACTCATGAAATAAAATGAACATACACTGAGAATAAAAGAAGGGAAACATAATTAACACAAAGCACTTTCTCCTCTCTAACACACCAGACCCTCAACCTCAAAAAGCAGAGAAGATTCACCCCACTCTGGCTTCTTTCTTCATACAGAAGAAAATAACCCCCTTGGAAGGCATCTATGCTAAATCCTAGAGGCTTCTAAGAGTTGAGAGTATTTCTATTATTTATTTTCCCTTTGAAGATGATTATTTTTGTGCCACTCAGCATCTCCAGCTGTAAATCTACTTGGTATCCTAGCAATTTCAAGGACTCCAGTCTAAAAAGTAGTACACAAATCATAGAGTCAGACACAATTGTTTTCTTTTGACTTTACTCATGCTAAAAAGGTTTGAAAACACTAGGATGAATGAACACCATACACACACATAGCCACACACTCTTGAAAAGACACAAGATTGTATGTTACTCTAATTTTGCAAGAAAGAGCACACAAAGTGGATTCAAGTTGACAAGAAAAACCAAGATGAATACTACATCTCATTGCTCTATCAATATAATCCCCAGAGAGTATCTTTCAGTGGTTTCCAAAATTATATTAATTATTCAATGGAAGCCTGAAGGGCAAGGAGAACCTACCAGTCATAGTTTTATTTACCCTCAGCACCTGCTGTTTGCTCAGGGTTTATTTAAACTCATAATCATGTCTCCTGCGATGGAGGATTTGGGTTGTTTTGCGGTCACATGTGGAAAATGTTATATAGCCACATCAAATGTGAATGTGGTCGCCCTTAGTAGAAACTGATGCCTTAAACCATGTTGACCCTGTAGGCACATAAGATTTAACTCTACAGGGAGTCCTCAAAAAAAAAAAAAAAAAAAAAAAAAATTCCACAGAGAGGGAAGAGTTACTTAGACCTTTAAGAGCCTTTTGTAATCACTGCTCATCAAAAAACAAAAAAACAAAAAATCCAAAGAACAAAAACCTAAAGTGCAAAAGAACAAAACATATTGACTTGCAATATTATTTTAGTTCAATAGGTTGTTTTCATTCATCCATGCAAGAACAATAAGAGAAATCCACAACACCTGTTAAAAACTGAGAATCTCTAAAAACAACCACAAAACAAGTAACAAAATGGCAATAAATACATATCTATCAATAATTACTTTGAAATGTAAATGGACTAAATGCTCCCATCAAAAGACATAGGGTAGATTAAAAAAAACAAAAAACAAGACACATCTATATGCTGCCTACAAGAGACTCATTTTAGATCTAGACACCTGCAAACTGAAAGTGAGGGGATGGAGAAACATTTATCATGCAAATGAATGTCAAAGGAAAGCTGGGGTAGCAACTTACATGGGAAAAACTAGGCTTTAAAACAAAAACTATAACAAGGGACAAAGAAGAACACCATAAACCATAAAGAGGACAATCCAGCAAGAAGATAAAGGAACTGTAAATATTAAGGCACACAAAATGAGAGCACCCAATACATATTCAGTAACAAACGTAAAGGAAATAATCAATAGCAATACAATAATAAGGGACTTTAACACCCATTATATCAATGGACAGATCATCCAAACAGAAGATCAACAAGGAAACAGTGGCTTTGAATGACCACTGGACCAGATGGATTTAACAGATAAATTCAGAACATTCCATCCTAAAATAGCAGAATACACAATCTTTTTGAGTGCATGGAACATTGTCCAGAAAGATCACATACTAGCCCACAAAACAAGTCTCAACAAAGTCAAAAAGACTGAAGTCATACCATGCATCTTTTCTGACCACAATGCTATGAAATCAGAAATCAACCATGAGAAAAAATCTGGAAAGACTACAAATACATAGAGGTTAAATAACATGCTACTAAACAATGAACCAGGAAATCAAAGAAGAAATCAAAAATTACATGGAAACAAACAAAAATGAAAACAACATTCCAAAACCTTCGGGATGCAGCAAAAGCAGTTCTAAGAGGGAAGGTTATAGCAATACAGGCCTACCTCAAGAAGCAAGAAACATCTCAAACAACCTAAATCTTACACCTAAAAGAGCTAGAAAAAAAAGAAAAAACAAAACCCCAAACCAGCAGAAGAAAGGAAATAATAAAGATTACAGCAGAAATAAATGAAAAAGAACCAAGAAACACACACACACACACACACACACACACACACACACACACACACACAAACAGACCAATGAAACCAAGGACTGGTTCTTTGAAAAAAGTAACAAAATTGATAAGCTTCTAGTTAGACAGAGAAAGAGAGAGGACCAAATAAACAAAATCACAAATGAAAGAGGAGAAGTAACAACTGACATCACAGAAATACAATTTTCAGAGATTATGAAAAATTGTATGCATGGAAAAATTCCTAGAAACATAAACTATCAAAACTGAAGCAGGAAGAAATAGAATATTCAAATAGACCAATTACAATTACCAGCAATGAAATTGAATCAGTAATCAAAAAACTTCCAATAAACAAAAGTCCAGGACCAGATGGTTTCACAGGTGAATTCTACCGAACACTTAATGAAGAGTTAAGACCAACTCTTCTCAAAGTATTCCAAAAAATAGAGGAGGAAGGAAAACTTCCAAATATGTTCTCTGAGGCCAGTATCACCGTGATACCAAAACCAGTAAGTTGCTGCAAAAAAAAAAAAAAAAA
>CM052887.1:42708417-42741936 GCA_028534135.1 Potos flavus
TTTTACTGTGTTAAAATAGACACAGGAGAGGAAGAAATACTCATAAACTGACATGCCTTTGAGACATAAACTGACAAGCCTTTGAGAGAGACTTGAGGAAAGAAGCAAAAAAAAAAAAATGTCAAAGAGCGGAAAAGTAATATAGCCTTGATTCATCTGAGATATTTTTGTTAATTTGTTTTAGTTTTGTTTTATTTTCTTTTATGATTACTACTAAAAAGTGGCCAGATTTGGTAAGGATTTCTTAAAAGGTTAGGGAGCAAAACTGAAGAAGCAACCAAAATCTTAAGAGTGGAAAAAATTAGGGATTTCTGTTAATCAGAAACCAGAGGCTATCGGCCCAATAATTAGTTCAGTACGTCTAAAGGATTCTCCCCAGGTCCCCATTTCTCAGGTTCAAAGTGATGCATTTAAACTGAGTCATAATCACCATTTCCTCTTGCTCAAAATTTGACCACTTGAAGATCTCGAAATAAAATATCCCATCACAATGGAAGTAGTTTCAAGTCACACACGGGCTTCGGGATTATTTCAGCACTAGGTGGCAATGTTGACCCAAAAATGATAGAACCAACGTAAAGCGCTGCAGTGTATTTCCTGGCTGGTTTAAATTTGTCTTTCAACAGTTAGGACATCTGAAAAAGTTAGAAATTGCACTACTATGCCGTGAAGACCAAGAACTGAAACGTGTGGACTTAGAAAATCATCGATACGGGAGCAAACAACTGGAGGAGAAAACAAAGAGGCTGGGTGAGGTCACAGAGCGGCCCAGGCCCAGGAATTCATGGGATGGACCTCGGAGGGAATTCACTCAGTCCGGACAACAGAAGGATTCTTGCTTGATCCTGCTAATGCCCATGGAGACTGCTCACCCTGTAGTACTGAATGCTAATATTTTCCCCTTACCTGCTACCTTGAGAGGGACCAGGGGAAACATACCATGGGCTCCTACTGCAGGCAAGCAAATCACGCATCAGAATTTTTCTGACTTGTCCTATACCCGATTCCTAGTCTATTATCTTCAATGCCTGACTTTTCCTATGGATTCCTCACTTCGCTGTGCTCTAGGACTTAGGACCTCGGTTCTCCTCTAGGAATTCGTGCTACTGACCTCATAGCCTCACCTGGATGCTGTCTCCTGGGCCTTGGAAAAACTTGACCTTATCTCAGACGATACTTGCTCTCTTTCCACATCCCACTTCTGCCAACTCTTGCCGCACCTTAAAATTCCACACAAGATGTTATGAGCAAAGAATCATTGGCTATTAGCACTAGAAATAATTTAGGGGTGTCATTACATCAATCCTTTTTATTTTTCCAGGGAAAGTAAAGGGAGAGGGACAGCAATAATCTTAATATTCCATAAATTTCAGGCAGACATGGATTTATTTTCTCATAACAAAGTTTCTGACATGGGCGGCTCTGCGGGTAGTTGATTTGATGACTCAGCAACACTATCAGAGCGGGAGTTCTCTTCACTTTCTCTACTCTGTGTCCTCCCTTGTGTCGGTTAAGATATCTTTGTCGTACCAAGAAAGCTGTCTCAGCCCCACACTCTGCATCATCACACACCAAAGTCCAAAAGCCTAGGTTTCCCCTGTGCAGCTCTTAGGAAATATGTAGACCACCTTCACAGAAACCCACCAGCAGATTTGCCTTCACAATCCGTTCGCCAGAATTGGGTCACCTGCCTAATCCTCTATGAGTCACTGTCGAGGGAATAGAAACACCACAGCTGGCTTTTACAAATCAGAATCTGACTCACATGGAGGAGGCGTGGGCACTGGAGAAAAAAAATGGGGGTACTGCCAGCAGGTAAGAAATGGAAAATGCATCTTGGGCCAGTCAACCAGCACTGACTGCCCATATCAGGGGGTGTAACCAGGCACTAGAATATTCATGTGTTCAGGAAACGCAAGAGATCAGAAAACAAGCATATCCCGGCAACTCAGAGTCAAAGAAGACTCCTTTCACATAGGGCATAAAGTCCCAGCATGATTTTCACTGGTCAGTGGATAGGAAACTCGTAGCCCCTGCTACTTCTCACATCAACTTCTCAGCATCAGCGTACTTGGTGGTATATGTGTCACTCTTCACTTGTCAAGCTACTATGAGCAGCAGTTTCTCACAAGGAACGAAATAAGGGTGGGAGGCGAAAGGTGGGCTCCTAACTTGTCATCTGTGGATTGATGCACAAAGATCAAGCAAGCATTATTCACTTATAAAATTTACACTTCATCATTCTGTGATTATAAAAGCTCTCTTTTTTTTTCCCCCCCCCCAACTGAGCTGAGAAGCATCAGGACTGAACAGAAGGCCTGCTAGAACTTACTCTAACCCAGTGGTTCTCACACTTACATGTGCATCAAAGTATATGGAAGGTGGTTGAAACACAGATTGCTGGGCTTCAACCTCTAGAGTTTCTGATGTGGTAGGACTGGGATAGGGCCCAAGAATTTGCATTTCTCACAAGATCCAGGAGATGCTGATGCTGCTCATTCAGAGACCACACTTGAAGGACCATAGCTCTAGGCAAGTCTGAGAGAATCTGAAACTGTTTGTGGAGGCTAGAATTGCCACAGTCTTTGCTGTAACCATTTCTGGGGGCAAAACTTTCTAAATCCTAAAGGCTGCCATAGAAACTACCTTGCTCACACAGAGTTGATTTAATTTCTATGTATTTCAAAGGTATTCCATCTGTATCTGGTGGATCCTAAACCTTGGGTATTGTCCTAACTCTCTCTCTCTCTCTCTCTCTTTCTCTCTCTCTCACACACACACAATCAGGTATTCATTTATTAATTAAAGAAATATTTACTGAATGTTCTATATGCCACACACTGTGCTAGGCTTTTCTAGAGGAAATTAACATACACATAGGCCCTTCCCAAAAGGCTTTGTATGACATCAGAGAAGACAACCATGTTCACATTTATAGTTACACAGGTAACCACTGTGCAAGCTTGAGATGAAAGCCATAAAGTGGGTACAAAGCAAGACGGAATTTGGATGATGAAACGATGTTTTTAGCTCAGGGGGATAAGAGAAGATTTCAAAACAAGATGTGATAGCCAGGCTGGACCTTTAAAGAATGGATCGAATTGGGACCCAGGCAAAGAGGCAAAGGCCGTTTTGAAGTGTAAACATGAGTCAGAGAGCAAAAAAATCATCAAGTGTATAAGAAAAATGAGCAGCTCATTATTGCTGGGGTGAAGATGCCTGGAGATAAATTAGATAGAAAAGTGTTGGAAAGGCTTCTAATACCAGGGTAAGGGAGTGACTAAAAGTTTTAAAGCAGTGAACTGAGGAACTAAGGCACGCTACCTGAGCAGTGGTACAGGAAGGACCCATGGCACAGGAGGAAGGATGTGGAGCTAGTCGGGAGCTAGCTACTTTTAAAAAAAAAAATCCAGATTTGGGGCGCCTGGGTGGCTCAGTCAGTTAAGCATCTGCCTTCAGCTCAGGTCAAGCTCTCCAGGTTCTGGGATCGAGCCCTGCATCGGGCTTCCTGCTCAGCAGGGAGTCTGCTTCTCTTTCTCTTTCTCTTTCTCTCTCTCTCTCTCTCTCTAATACATAAATAAAAATCTTTTAAAAAAATAAGAATAATCCAGATACAAGATTAAATCAAGAGCTCAACTGGCGGTGCCTGGGTATCACAGCCCGTTAGCCCTCCAACTCTTTGTTTAGACTCAGGCCATCATCTCAGGGTCATGGGATCGAGCCCCACGTTGAGCTTCTTGTTCAGCGCACAGAGTCTGGTTAAGCTTCCCTCTCCCTCTGCCCCTTCCCACCGCTCGCCTGCACGCATGCATTCTCTCTCTCTAAAATAAATAAATAAATCTTTAAAAAAAAAGTTCAACTGAGAATTTCCCTTGAGATAAGCAAAAAGTCATTCAATGCACCGTATCTATTTTTAGATGAAAAAAATTCATGCAAAAAGTCTAAGTGATTCATACAAGCAAGCAAACCCAAGACTGCAATTCCTCTCACAAAAAAAAAAAAAAGGCATTTAATCAGGACCATGATAACATAAAAAAACAACATATGAGTAGTTAAAACCTCCTTGCATTCTAAAGGAAATCACATATGTAATGCATTTTTTTAAGCATCAAGTCAAATGAACTAGTTGTGACTTACTTTCTTTTTTTTTTTAAAGATTTTATTTATTCATTTGAGAGAAAGAGAGCATAAACAGGAGGAGCGGAAGGCAGAGGGAGAAGCAGGCTCCCCGCTGAGCAAAGAGTCAGATGTGGGGCTCAATCCCAGGACTCTGGGATCATGACCTGAGCCAAAGGCAGATGCTTAACTGACTGAGCCACCCAGGCATCCCTAGTTGTGACTTTCTTATGGTGACATTGCCATCAACCAGAAATTTCATACTGTCACTATATAAGTAATTATATCTTTATTTTAGTAGCTAAATATTTATTTTAGCATATAATGAAAAAATATAATTAGCCCACCAGGCCCAATAATTCACAAATTTTTTAAAAAGATGCATAGTTTCAAAAGACGAGCCTACCTAAAGAAAATATTAAGTAGATATTAGTATGATCATCCTATCAGATGCCAGCTGTTCCAGACCTCTGTTCATCAGATCTTTGACATCCCTGAGGGTATCGGATGTGCCCTAAAGCAAGAGTTGGGAGTGGTCATTTCATCTCATGCTGAAATGCATACGACCGAAAACAAGGATTCCAATTAATGGCTGTGGAGGGGAAGTGGCATTAAAGCACTTTCAGTATTTTCTTCTTGAGCTTGCTTCGAAGGAGGGAAAAAAAAACAAAAGCAAAAACAAAAAAACCTGCAAAGTCAGCTGGGCCTGCCACCATGTCCTGAGTCCCTTGAGGTTGCCTTTATTTCTGGCAACTTCCCTAGCCAGGTTACTTTCAGGATAGCAATCAATATCAAAAATAATAAAAATTATCATTTTTTTTTTTTGGTTAGGAACAAATGCTGCTGCATAACACCAACAGTCCACCCACATTTACCACCCCAAAATTCCTCAAAATGAAAGCCCTTCGTTGATCTTAGGACAACACCCTGTGTATTAGTCAGCTAATAAAATACTGTAGACCGGGTGGCTGATACAACAGAAATTTTTTTTTTCTCGCACAGCTCTGGAGGCTGGAAGTCTGAGATCAGATGCCGGCACGGTTGGTTCTAGAGAGAGCTGTCTTCTTACCTTGCAGACTGCCAGCTTCTCACCATGTCCTCAAATGGCCTTTCCTTGGTGGGTGCATTCGGAGCAAGAGATCTCTCTCTCCTTTTCCTCATAAAGTCACCAATCCTACTGGATTAGGATCCACATTTATAACCTCATTTGACCTCAGTTACCTCTTTAAAGGCTCTACCTCCAATACGGTCACAGGGGGCTGGGGTAGGGCTTCAACATATGGATTTCCAGGGGACACATTTCAGCCCAGAGCATCCGACATTATAGCCTTGCTTTACTTTCTCAAGGGCTCTGCCTGCCTCTCAACATACCCATGATTATTCACCAGCTGCCCAAATGAATCTGAGTACATTTTCCAGTTTACTTTTTATATCCACTTGGATAAAGTGAATGTAGGTGGAGAGAACTACTGTGCTTAGAGCCACGGGTCTCTAAATGCTCTCCAAAGAGCTGTAAGTCGGCAGGAATTCTGTGTGCCTTATAGGTGTGAGCTCACCGTCAGTGCTCCCCAACACTTCTGTGTCAGGGTTGGCCATGGCGTTCAGAGAGCACATGGAGATTTTCCATTTCTATCTAGATTACAAGCAAACTGTTCAAACTCAGTGAAATTTTGTTGACAATGGCGATCACTGCAGCCAGTTCTCAGATGTCCACGCTACTCTGCCCCCATATATTCAATTGACTGAAATTATTTTCTTGTTGAAGCATGAAAAAGCCACATCTTCCAACCTTCCATTGCATTCATGCCGTGCTCAGGTTTGGGGCTGTCTCAGCAACTTCATATCTCTTTAATTATACCTTAATACCTACTTAATTTGTTCTCCAGCCTTATTCAAAGAGGTCATGTTCTCTGCTTACGGATAAGTAGTTCGGCACGGGCTGAAGGTTCAGGGGCTCACTTGCGTTGTTTGTATGGTTTGCTGGATTTTAAGGTCAGATGGCTCTGCCCTTTATTTCTATGACCTCAGAAAGAGTATCAGAAAAAGGTGGACTGCTTTGAGCTCTAAGTCACCCAATACCCAAAGAATAATAGCTTAAGCAAAAGATAATAAATTATCTCATGTGTCTAAGATTCTTTTGACCTCTTCCTTGTGGTACCCATAATCAATTCTGGCCTTAGATTCTCTTTTCATTACTAAAAAAAATATTTCTTGAAGGCTACTATATTGCAGGCACTGTGCTGGAACTTTCTGGGGCAAATATACACATAGGCCCTATCTAGAAGGTCTTGACGGAGCAGAGCAAACACGGAGACATAGAACTTCAGAGAACGGTTACAGTAAGAACCACAAAGGAAGTGTAGATATCATGTTGGGAAAATATAGGAGATGGAATAATCACTCTATTCAGGAGAACCAGAAAAGGATTCAAAGAAGGAAGTAATTGCTGCATTGAACCCGGAAATCTGAGCAGGACTTGGACATGGTGGTGGGGTGGGGGGTAGAGTAAAGGTCACTCCAGACCGAATCCGTGACATGAGCCAATGAACATCACCAGAAAGGGGTTAGGGACTTTGGGAGAAAAAGCTCTTCATCGTCACAGGTATGCGAGTTGCCTGAAGGCAACCAGGCATCCTAAGACAGACAGAAAAAAGAAAAAGGTGACAAAAATCTCCCCCAGAAGTTCTCATCCCTCTCCTACGTGTCTCATAGCCAAGTACTGTGTCCTGGGGCCACCCCTGCCATAAGGGAGGCTGACAAAGTGATTAAAGCTCTTCCAGGATCCACAGTGGAGACAGAGCAGAGAAAGTGGGTGTGTGTGAGGGATTAGCAATGGACGATGACGTCTGTCACACCGAGTTACTTAATCTTTCTGGGCCTCTGCTTCCTTCTCTAAAAGTGGGAATCACGGCACCTTCCTGGCCTGTTAGGTTGGTTAAATGAAACGCCAAGCCCCGGGATGGGCCAGCATCTGGTGCATCACTGGAACTCAGTATGTTCCTCTTGCCTCCTAATTCCTGCTCCTCAGCTGCATCTCGTTTCTGGGCTCTGTGAGTAGGGAGCAAGTGTGACATTTACAATTACGACAGGTTAGCTGACAGGAAAAGTTATTTCATTCTCACTACATAGGGAGTCTTTTTCTTATTTTAAGAGGATGCTCAAGGCTTTCCGTTCCTTTTCTTCCCTCAGAGATTTCGTGTTGCAGGGCTCAATGTAGCATTGTCTGGTACCCCCACGTCAATATCCCGCCCACCAACCTACCTCACCCCTGCTGGCCTTGGATATTTATTTATGGAAAACTTAACTCATTGAGGAGAATTATGCCAGATAGTCCGAGAATTAGAGGGGATAGAAGGGTGGCTTTGGAGTTGAAGATGTGGGCATGTCAGAACGAAGCATAAGATGTGGATGGTTTCATTTCAAGATCGGGAAAGGGGTGAGGCTTTCCTGTTCTCTGCAGTAGCTTAGTAAGACTCCATGTCTTGTCAAAGCCCGTGTCCGGCCTCAGCTAAAAGGCAGTCAAGTTACTTGCCTTCAAAGAACCAAATTGGGCAAGATAATTAAAATATCAGTAGTGAATACTTTAAACTTAAGAAATCATAGGGCTTCTTTAAATGCTCTAGACAATAAAGTTATCTAGGATCTTCATGTGACTCTGGGGTCAAGGTAAAGTAGATGCCAAATGACAGACATTGAAATCTCCACCTACCTTAAGGAATAGGAATGTAGGTTAAATTTGATTTAAACAAAAAGAAGCACGTTTCTTATACCTTGTATTATGGAGTGAAATTAACACCCCCTTCCTTTTATACATAAGAGAATGCAACAATGATCCTTCAGCCCCTATGGTATAATGATTCCACAGTCCTTAATAAATACATAGAGGTGAACTAATACTTGGGACAGCCAAATGCTGTCATTCATCATTGAAGGGGAAAACTTCCAGCAGGACTGAGTCCATAAAGAAAAGAGTTATTGTTGACATTGACTCACTCAAGGAGGGGTCAAGGGCATGGCACTTAAATTATAATAGAGTTAGCCTACGCTCCTTCCTTGTTGGATAGTAGCGTTTACACGAATGATGAAGCTTCTTTCCATCATCAAAATTCAAGAAGATGAGTGTTTTTTTTAATTGTAGTATAATTGACATACAACATTATATTAATTTTAAGTGTAGAGCATTCCCCTTTGATATTTGTATATTTTGAGAAATGATCACTACAGTAAGTCTAGTTAACATCTGTCCTTATACATAGTTACAGAATTATTATTTCTTGCAGTAAGTACTTTTATAATCTACTCTCTCAGTAAGTTTCAAATATGCAGTACAGTATTATTAACTATGGTCACCATGTTCTACATTACATCCCCAGGACTTATTTATTTTATAACTGGAAGTTAGTACCTTTTGACTCCCTTCACTCATTTCTCACCCCTCTCACACCTGTGGCAACCCAGTCTGTTCTTGGTATCTATGAGCTTCTTTTTTTGTTTTTGTTTTTGTTCTATTAGATTCTATATAAGTAATATCATATGGCATTTTTCTTTCTCTGACTTATCTCACTTAGCATGGTGACCTCAAGTTTCATTCATGTTGTCACAAATGGCAATATTATATTATTTTTCATGGCTGAGTAATATTCTATCGTGTTTTACTATATAAACACAGAGAGCTTACTATCTTTGTTTTCTTCTAGGATTTTTATGGTTTCAGGCCTCACATTTAGGTCTTTAATCCATTTTGAGTTTATATTTGTATATGGTGTAAGATAATGGCCCAGTTTCATTCCTTTGCCTGTGGCTGTCCAGTTTTCCCAACACCATTTATTGAAAAGACTGTTCTTTCCCCATTGTATATTCTTGGCTCCTTTGTCAAAGATTAATTGGCCATATATGTGGGTTAATTTCTGGCCTCTCTATTCTGTCCATTAATCTATGTGCCTGTTTTATGCCAATACCATATTGTTCTGGTTAGTATAGCTTTGTAATGTAGTTCCGAATCAGGGAACAAGATACCTTCAGTTTTGTTCTTCTTTCTCAGGATTGCTTTAGCTATTCAGGGTCTTCAATGATTTTATACAAATTTTAGGATTGTTTGTCATATTTCTGTGAAAAATGCCATTGGAATTTTAATAGAGATTGTATTGAATCTATAAATCGTTTTGAGTAGTACAAACATCTTAATAATATTAATTCTTCCAATCCATAAACAGAGAATATTTTTCCATTTATTTGTGTCTTCTTCAATTTCTTTTATCTATGTCTTACAGTTTTCAGCATATATATTTTTTAACCTTCTTTATTAAATTTATTCCTATGTATTTTATTATTTTTATGCAATTGTACATGGGATTGCTTTCTTAATTTCTCTTTCTGATAGTTTGTTATTAGTATATAGTAATGCAACAAATTCCTGTATGTTGATTTTGTATTCTGCCAACTTTACTGAATTTGTTTACTGGTTCTAAAAGTTTTTTTGCTGCAGTCTTTATGGTTTCCTATATGTATTAGAAATATTGTGTCATCTTCAAATAGTGACAATTTTACTTCTTCTTTTCCAGTTTGGATGCTTATTCTTTTTCTTTTACTTGCCTAATTGCTCTAAGTAGTACTTCTGATACTATGTTGAATAAAAATGGTAAGAGTGGGCATCATTATCTTGCTCCTGATTTCAGAGGAAAAGCTTTTAGCTGTTCATTATTTTTTTTTAAACATTTTACTTATTTATTTGACAGAGAGAGAGATCACAAGTAGGCAGAGAGGCAGGCAGAGAGAGGGGGAAGCAGGCTCCCTGCTGAGCAGAGAGCCCGACGCTGGGGATCGATCCCAGGACCCTGAGATCATGACCTGAACAGAGGCAGAGGCTTTAACCCACTGAGCCACCCAGGTGCCCCTTAGCTGTTCATTATTGAGTATGATATTAGCTTTGGGCTCATCGTAAATGACCTTTATTATGTTGAGGTATGTTCTAAACCTCAACATAATTCCCTCTATGTCCTCTTTGTTAAGAGTTTTTATCATAAATGAATATTGAATTTTATCAAATGCATGTTCTGCATCTTTTGAGATGATCATGATTTTTATCCTTCGTTTTGTTAATGTGGTGTATCATGTTGATTCATTTGCAGATGTTTAACCATCCTTGCATCCCTGGAAGAAATCCCTCTTGATCACAATGTGTCGTCCTTTTACTGTATTGCTGAATTTGGTTTGCTAATATTATACTGAAGATTTTTGCATCTATGTCCATCAAGGTTCTTGGCCTATAATTAACTTTTGTTGTGGTGTTCTTGTCTGGTTGTCATATCAGGGTAATGCTGGTAGAAGGATTGCTATTTATTCTTGAGTGTTTGGTAGAATTCATCAGTGAAGCCATGTGGTCCTGGACTTCTGTTGTTTTTTTGATTACTGATTCAATCCTCTTACTAGTAACTGGTCTGTTAGATTATCTATTTCTTCATGAGTCAGTCTTGGAAGGGTGTATGTTTCTAGGAATTAATTTATTTCTTCTAGGTTGTTCAATTTATTGCCATGTAATTGTTCATTGTGGTCTCTTGTGATTCTTTATATTTCCATCATATCAGTTGTAATATTTCTTCTTTCATTTCTGATTTTATTTCTTTGGATCCTCTCTCTTTTTTTCTTGATGAGTCTAGCTAAAGGTTTGTTGATTTCATTTATCTGTTCAAAGAACCAGTTCTTAGTTTTATTGATCTTTTCTATTGCCTATTTATTCTCCGCTTTATTTAATTCTACTCTGATTTTGTAATAACAAAGATCCTATTATTGATCCTATTGAGCTTTGCCTGTTCTTTTTCTAGTTCTTTGAGATGTAAAATTGGGTTCCTTATTTGAGATTATTCTTGTTTCTTGGGATAGATTGTATGGCTATGAACTTCCCTCTTAGGACTGCTTGTACTGCAATCCATAAGTTTGGGTATGTTGTATTTTCATTTTTATTTGTCTCAAGGTATTGTTTTCTCTTTCAATTTCTTCATCAACCCATCAATTGTTCAATAACATGTTATTTAACCTCTCATATTTGTGAATTTTCCAGTTTTATTCTTTAATTGATTTCTAGTTTCATGCCATTGTGGTCAGAAATGATTGATATGATTTCAATCTTGATATGAGTTCAATCTTCAAGAAGGTAAGTCTTGATTCAGCTGCTAGGACTACCATTGTCCATTTTTTCATAGTGAAATGCTGATTACAGATTCAGCTTCTGGCTGATTTGGAACAATGGCTGCAAATAAAAAGAATTCTCTCCTGTGGAGAAATATGTGTGTCAGAATAAATCCTTTTTGCTTAAGATGTATAGGTATGTTTTAAGCTGATCTCTGTTGGTAGGTAGCCTCAAGACCTTAACCTGGAATACTTATATTTTGGAAAGCTCTCATGTAGGTCCATTGAAAGACATTCTGCGCCCCCCACCAGCTTTCACTCCTGGGTCCCCTGAGACTACTAAAAATTTCTGGAATTGATGAAAGCACTTGTAGGGTAGGAAAATAGCACAGGAAATGTGGTTTAGAAAGTCATTTCTAGAAATATTCTTGGCACTAAGCACCATTGGTATGGTGGATGTTCATGGTAGAATCTCTCTGGCTTTTCTCATCCTATACACTCAGACAAGTCTGGAATGGGTGATCTAACGTGTCAGACACTACACTGTGATGTCGTTAATACTCATTAAAGAAGCTAGCGTTCCTGAGTAGTCCTCAAAAAGGGAAGCATTTTTAGGTAGATCCTTCTCATGATCTAAAAGCACCCCTCTCCTCTAGGCTGGTGGAGAAAAGTTATGATGCACAAGGGAAAGGCAGGTCTTTCCCACCTCCCCCACAAATTCTAGCCTACTACCCTTCATTATGTGACGTCTAGTCACATGCCCAAATATTCTCATTCCAGACCAGTCCAGGATCTTAAGAGAAGAGGAAAGATTGGCAGTCATCTTCCATCCAAAACAACAACAATAAAGCATACATCCACAGGGCTTGATTGTACAAACTGCTCCCACATATAACCACATTGATCCTCACAATAGCCCTATAATATTGTTTCCTGTGATAGTGTCTATCACAAAATTCTTATATGTCTATGTTCTTGTATGCCAAGGCTCCCTAGCTATTTGGCATGTGACAGTCCCCCCTGGAAAGGAAGAAGGATGCACTTGACATCATCAGAATGTATAATAACCCAAGGCGTGGGACATTCCATTCACAAGCAGTAATTTATATAAAATAAAAGGAGGGAGGGGTGGAAATTACACAATTGCTGCAGTCTTTGTTTTCCCATGTGTCATGAGAGTGTTTCCAAAGCCACATCTCAGAGACCCAAATGAAAGGGAAAGAATTTATAACAGGATACCATCACTGTAGATCAACCTGAGTACAAGGGAAGGAGGCAGTCACCTTACCCTGGGAAGAGGCAGTAAACAGACTGTATACCTGGAACTTCACTGTGGGCGACTCTCTCCATGTCTACTGCCCAAGATTAGTGGGTGGAGGGAAGATTTTCACTCCTCCTAAGTGAAACAAGAAAGAAAAACTTCACCAACAAAAGGCTGAGAAAACACTATGGCCAATGACTGATATTAATTAATGTTTTTGAGTATAAAAGGGATTTTGTTTTAAAAAACAAAACAAAACAAAAAAAACCTTCTACGTGATGTCCATCTTTTGGAATTCCAAACCTTTTACTCATTTCTTATAAAAAAGGACCTGCTAATTAATTTAGGGCCTGAAAAGAAGAGAGTCACATTTGAGCTTTAGCCTAAATTAGTTATAAGCTATTACATTATTTTGCAAATAAGAAAACTGAGGCTCAGAAAGTCTAGAACTTTTTCTTTCTCCACATCCCTCTCTACATCAAGGCACACACGGAAATTGGTCATTTTGGCACAGTTCTTCCTTTTGTCATTGACAAAGTAATATTAAATTTCTTCATAATAATGAAAATTGACTTTGGATCCAATAGAATATTTTTACATTACGTATTTCCAGATAAAGTTCTAATTTGCAAGAGGTGTGTGCACTGTTAGAAGAATCCATGGGCTTGAATCCTACAAGATGGCCCAGCCAAAATGGGACAAAAGAATCACAAATATGAAAAGAGCAGTTAGGGTCTGATGTGGACCGGTGCCCTCAGGAGTCCTACTTAGAATGCCCATTCCAGCTCCATACCCCTCACCCTGACCATCCACACATTGGGCTGAACTCTGCGCACATTTGGATATTTGGAACATAAACTAGCCCCTCCCATAGGCCATGGGCCACTTGTCCATGATGGACATGATTCTGCCCATCGTGGTCACTGCAGAAGTCCTGGTGACAGAGCCCCTATTGACAGTCTACAGAGATTTGATGGGGAGCCATGAATGCTGATGTAGCTGCCTGTGCTCCCATCCTAGGATACTGTAGACTCTGGTAGGTCTGCCCTCTGTGGTGGCCTGAACAAGTCTGCTAACAGCCAAAGTTGCCCTGCCTAGCAGCTTCAGTTACTCAGGCCCTGAGCGACTCCAAGGATGGGAGAGATCAATAATTCGAAGCATCTCTTGCAACTCATCCAACACTGTGGTTAGGAGAATCCCTTCTAGGCCCCACAGATAGTGAGAGGTAATTTTACAGTCATCGATTCTGATTTCTAATCCTATTCTTCCCACTGCAACATCATGCCACAAAGCTACTGAGGGTGAAGGTTAAGTTCAAAAGAGTGACAGTCTTGGAAGAACTAGTAACAGAGAATTGGCGAGAAAGATGAAAAGCCGAGCCTCCTTACAAACGATGTGGCTCATAACACCAATCACATCAACGTCAGAAGCATTACTGTATCCAGAGATGTGGTCATGCAGCAGATACCAGACGGTCACAGCCTGAGGTGGGTTTCGTCACTCTCATGACTCAGAGTAGAGAGAGGATATCAAGCAGATTAAATTAAGTTCACGGACAGCTAGTACTTCCCTTTCCACACTACTTCAATCTTTTCTGGGGGTCTACAGTCCCACAGACTTTATTTGGTTAATTTCATCTGTCTGTAGTTCAGAGGGAGTCACCTTCAAGTATTCTGTTCTGTGAAAGGCAGTGAGATGTTACAGGATGGCCTGAGCAAAGTCTTGAAGAATAAACAGCAATCTTTCCTCTTGGAAGACACAAGTGAGATTTGCAGGTAGATGTCACTGAGGGGCCTCACATTCCCCCTCACGAGGACAAACCCTCCGCTGGAGTCCGCCTGGATTCCACCATGCCCCTTCGTGCACAGCTGAGCAATCTCTCAGAGCTGATCCCTTTCTCCAAGGGTGGGGTGCGAGGCTCCTGCCAGATCCAGAAAGCCATCGAGTCCCCACACTTAACTCCTCATCCGTTTGCTTTTAGAGTTTGTTGTGGTGGTTTACGCTGCTTGGTGTTATTATTGTTGTTGTTATTCAAATATAATTCATATGTCATTAAAGTTCGCCATTTTAAAGTGCACAATTTAGTGATTTTTTTTCTATATATTCGCAAGGTTGTGCAACCTTCTTCACTGTCTAGTCCTAGAATTTTTCATTACCCTGAAAGAAACCTCTTGTCCGTTAGCAGTCCCTTCTCCCATCCCCTGGCAAAAAAACAGTTCACTTCCTGTCTTTATGAATTTACCTATTCTGGACATTTCATATAAATAGAATAATGCAATATGTGGCCTTTTATGTCTGGCTTCTTTCATTTATGAGCATAATGTTTCCAAGTTCACCCACATTGTAATATCAGTATCAGTACTTTATTCGCTTTTACGGTTAATTAACGTTCCACTGTATGGATACACCACATTTTGTTTATCCATTCAACCATTAGTGGATATTTGGGTTGGTTCCACATTTTGGCTAAGATAAATAATGCTGCTATGAATACTCATGTATAAGTTTTTACGTCAATAAATGTTTTCTGATTCGGCTTTTATTCGTTGACAAAATCTTTTTTTAAAACCCTCAAAAAGTTCTTTCAAATGGAAGTCTTTATTTTCTTTTTAAGATTTTATTTATTTATTTTAGAGAGAGAGTGTGTGAGTGGGAAGGGCAGCAGGAAAGGGAAAGAATCTCAAGCAGACTTCATGCTAAGCATAGAGCCCCACACCAGGCTCGCTCACAGGACCCTGAGATCATGACCTGAGTTGAAACCAAGAGTTGGACAGACCCTTAACCAACTGAGCCGACCAGGTGCCCCAAAATAGAGGGCTTTAGCTCTTACATTATATTGTCCCTACAATTGTTTTGGTTCTACTACCTGTCAAGACTAAGCATTGGTTGTTTTTTGTTTTTATTTTATTTTTTTTCTTATTCTTAAGCATCTCTAGAAATCTAACCTTCCCAGGACAATGGGGTACTTGATACCGTGTAGGCATGCATAATCAAAGTGTATTGATGTATTTCAAAAGAGTGTTAGACTATACTTAATAACGGTCACTCAAAGTGACACTTATTTCCATTAAGCTAACTTTTGATTCTCTATTTGGGGGAAAGTAACTAACCAGATGCCAACTCCTAAGTTTTAAATAGACTTAAGAAAAAATTTTTAAAAAATTATTTTTGATCTGCTCTACAACAATCATTACACAGCCCAGCACTGAGCCAAAAGTAAGTTCAAAATAAATAATTGTAAAATAAAAACATTAATGAATGAGTGAATAAATGGATTCCTGATAGCGAGGGGGAAATTAAAAACTATTTAGGCAACATTTCTTTAGAAAAATGTCAATCCAACATGGAGATTTAAAAATTGTAAAATTGTGTATTCTAGAGTAGTATTTCTTAAAAGACAAAGTATTTATGATAAAAGAATTTTGTCGTTTTCAAGATCAGCTTTGCTAATTATATCTTATTGTTCATAGGAACAACAACAAGCTGGACAAGTTTGCTAATACCAACTGTAGGTCCTTTGCCTCTTGGACCAACTCAGGTTTTCTGATGGAAGTGCCAACACTCATGCTGGGCCCAGTTTATTGGCAATGAAAGACAAAATGGAAGACGAAGGGGGAAGAGAAAAGAACAAGATAAGGAGGGAAAAAGAAGGCAGCTAGTGCTGATGTTAGGCGATGTTCAAGTGTTCCAGAAGCTTTCAGTCTCAGCTTGTTCTATTCTGAACTTCACTTCTACGTTATTTTGTGGCATTGGACAAATCCCTTCCATTTCTATTGCCTCAGTTTCTCTGTCTATAAATCTGGGCTAACATTGCTCGCCCTTAACAAGTTCAAATAGCATTTGAGGTAGAAAGTTGGAAAGGCTCAACCCGGGCCTGTAAAGTGTATTTACAGCTCCCTGGAGTAAGGCAGGTTGGAGCTAAAAGTATCATTACTTTTGTAGTTAGAAAGTCAGAATCTATCCTCCATCATGTTTTAAGACTTTGAAAGAGCTCTTTGTTTTTCTGCCTAAGCTTTGGCCCACAGGGGAAAATATTCTGCCTTTCAAAAGGTTTCTTTCATAAACAGGTCATTCTTTTTAAGTGGGTTTCACTGACTATGTTTATTAACATGTAGTAACACTTAAGGGAGGTTTCATTTGGTACTGGGAATAAAGCGGTGTGGGCAGCCTGCCACCCCTTAGCCTAAAAAGAAATATTGTCTCGAACAAGGCCCGAGGCACTGAGAGAGGCCAACGCCACTGCAGGTTGCTGCTTGGGTCTTGCGTCACTCGAACCGAGCAGTGCAAACAATGATGGGTGTCCCAGAGAGCTCTCATCCCAGACAAGGCCAGCTGGTGAAGCCTCTCTTAGTCACTGAAATGATTTCACCAGACAGAAATCTGTGTCAATAAAGGGGAAGATGAAGATATTCGAGTTGATAAACAGCACAAAATTTAATTCAACAAGCTGTCTTTCCATGTCTTCTTTCTGTCCATGTGGTTGAATTTTCGCTCTGTTAGGTAAGTTAAAACATCTCCATTTTTAATATATCTCATGACTGAGTCTGTTAACTCTTCCTGTTGTTTGCCTCTGATCTCACATCTCACTACTTGTCTTAATTTGGTCCTTTTTTTCCCCCTCACAAAGAATAGAAATCCTTTTGGTGAAGGCCATCTTTAGAGATTTCTGGGCCTTAATAAATCTTACTGGAGGGTCACCCGTTAAATTCTTTACAAAGATAAAATCAGGTTATAATGTACCTCGAGAGCATTCTTGATTAAAGACAGTAAGTCAGGAAGGGCAACTTGCTGCCCGAGGGGTGGGAAAAGGAAGGCCAATCACATCGGCCTCTGGAGTGGCAGAAGGAACTGAGTGGAGGTGACCAGCTGGGGAGGCCTTTCTCCTCCTCTCCACTGGGACTCCGTCTCTGAGTGCTCACCAATGACCAGCAAAGCCTAGTGCTTGAAGCAAATGTTCTGCTTTAATGTAAGGGTACGTACTGCCTGTCCTCCCAAGCTCCAACACCTTCAAGTTTCATTCCAGAATAATGCAATTTTGCCCCGTCATATGCACTCAGAAACTGACAGAAGATTTATTATAAAGCCAGGAAATTAAACTCTGACCAACATTCAGGGCAAAGCCCTCCCAGGGCTTCATGAAGATCTTCAGAAGTCCTGAGCATTAGAGATAATGCTTCCCACGCCGCCCCCACCTACCATATGCATTATCACTTTTTTAAAAGCTCTAAACCTGGAAGTAAAAGGAATTTCAGCAAAGCTCAGACTCTTACCATGATAATAATGCAGTGAATTTCCTGAAATATCATTATTTTTTTCTATTTGTCTGTATCTCTATCTGCCGGTGATCTAAGCACAGGCTCAGTGTGTCTATTGGGGATTTTATCCCTGCCTCCGCCCACCTGTGTACCCACCAAATATTTTTCACTTGATTGATTTGGTCATTTGTATCATAAGTTTTTCCATTGGAACAATCATGTTTAATGTGATCTCTCTCTTGAAGGAACTGTGAAGAAGCAGGAGTAGGTTTTTCTAACATTTTAAATATAGAAGCAATATATTCATTTAAGACGCACTTCTTGAGCACCCACGACGTTCCGAGGAGAACATAGGAAGTCAACTACATTTACAAGGATAATTTATGCTTGGGGCAAAGCCACATGTGGACAAGGACATGAAAGACAAGAAGTGAGCTTTGTGAACAAGGCGTGTGACTTTTCAAGATGTAGAGAAAAGTACCTGCAAGGGACTCCATTTGTCTGTTCAAGCAGCTATAACAAAATACCATAGTCTAGGTGGCTTAAACATGGAAATTTTTTTCCCTCACAGTTCTGGAGATTGGCAAGTCCAAGATGAGGTACGGGCCAACTCAATTCCTGGTAGGAGCCCTCTTTCTGGCTTGTAGATGGCTGTCTGCCCGCTGTATCTTCAGATGGTGGAGAGAAAGAGGGATATTTCTCATGTCTCTAATTCTAAAGTCACTAATCCCATCAGAGGGATTCAAACTTCATGACCTCATCTAAACTTAAATTAGCTCCCCAAGGCTCCACATCCTACTATTATCACACCGGGGATTAGGCCTTCAACATAAGAATCTGGAGGAAAAGCAAACATCGGTCCATAACAGGGATGGAGACAAAGACAACGTGGAACATTGAGGGACTGAAAAGATACCCGCAAGACTCAACAGCAAACTATAAAATGGAGCTCTGGTAGCAATGAAGTTGGCACCATATTGGGAGTTGTCCTCAATGCTTTCACAGCAATTTTTATTTTTTCCGAGAGGAATAGGCAACAAAAGAAGGACTTTAGGCAAGGCACAACACGGTCACTTTTGAGTTTTATAGAAATCATCCTGACCAGCTGCCTGTGAGGGTGGATCAGAAGGGAGAAGTAAGCAAGGAAAACAGGATGTCACTAAACTATTTTAGTAGAGAGTTGGCCACTATTCTTTAAGAAATCTTTGTACCAATTTTAAAAAAGTCACTGAGTCACCGTTGGTAGACAGAGGAATTAGAAGGGACTTCTCTGAGCAACACAGCTCTCTAGACGCATTGCTTGAAAAAGAGCCTCTTTGTGACAAGAAAGATTGCCCTTCTTCCCACATGAGGCCGACTTGTGCCAGGTGCAGGGCTGAGTCATGGTTGCAGCCCACTGGCCCTCTTGCCCAGGCACCCTTGCACGGGACACAAACCACACTGGTGTATGGACAGTGACGGCGGTAAGAGAGAGAATCAACGGGATTGAGTACTTGAAGGACTGTGGGAGACTGAGCTGCCTAGGATAACTCCTGAGTCCCTAGCACGGATTTCTGAGTTCAAGCTACTGAATCTAGACTTGAATACAGTGAACTTAAGGTGACCGAGACATACAAATAGAATATAATATGATCATCATATGTCCATCAGATATGATCTCGTTGTACTAGCCTATAAGGTCTATGGGAACAAAGATTGTGTTTTACTTGGGGCTACCAAGTATGGCTGTAGAGTATTCAACTCACAGAAGCATGAGTAGCAGCTCTAGAAGTGATTCTCAGTACACACCACTGAGTGAATAAAAAAGTCAAATGAAGCTCAGGAGAGGACTCAGCATTAAAGCTTTCACCCCTCATGATAGATCAGTGAACCAAACCCCAATTTCTGATCTAGTCATACATAAATTTCAACCAGGGCTTGTAATGTGTGCCTTTTTTTTCCAGACTGGACACTGGGAGGTAGACGGGGGAAATGGGGTAAAGGAAACAAATGCGGTCAGGTTAGGGGAAAGTTAACATAATCATGTCACTTGGTAATTTTAAGAACACATTAGGGTCAGCTACCTAAAAATAGAGGGGATGGGGGGAGACAAGGAAAGACACAGGGCAGAAAAATGAGAAAGCAAAAGAGGGAGAAGCACTCCTGTCTGTCCAATAGTTTTCATTCCCATTTTCTGCTTGGAGTAAGAAACAAACCACCGCAGAATGCCTCGCTAGTTCCTTGCTTCCTTCTTCTCACTTCCCTACATGTTCTTCCTCCCAAACATCACCATTTTCAAGGGGAGGGAGGATAAGGTTCAGGGAACAGATTCTAGAAATGAGAGTTAAATTGGATGAGTGAGAATATCTCCGTGTTCGATGTCCATCACAGTGCCCATCTACCAAGTTGACAGAACTGTCACTATCAACAGCTGCTGCCTTTAAAGAATGACATCCTGTCACATCACCAATAACCAGGCTGGACCAAAGCACAAGAGACAAGGACTTTGAATCACTTGCTCTGATAATATCCCGTGTTTCTCCAGATCTCCGGCTTCTCACCACAAAAAAGAGGGGCAGTTATATTCTAAAGAAATAGTCTTCATCGACTTCCCTCCTTTCGGCCATCTCCTGCTGTCGTGAAGCATCCATTACTGAGGAAGAACCCGTACTTGCTGTTGTTTAACTACATTCATTGGCTGACACATGGCGAGGTTTTAGTCATCCAAGACACATTCAGTTCCTTAGAGGGTGAAGCAAGGAGGATCACGATTATTAGAACACTGGAAATGTTCTTTTAGGATAAAAATTGAGTATGAGGGGCTCTGTGGGCCTGCGATAGGAGCCTGTGGCAGAAATTGGTGGTTCACAAAGTTTAGGTTCCAATTAGTCTTCAGTTTTCTTATAAACAGAGAGACACAAATGCACAGAGGGGACTTGGGGAAGCGGGTCATTTTTCGACTTTCCTCACAAGAGGGCAGTGCTGCTTAAGAGTTGTAGCCTCTGCCCGGGAAGGGGCGGGGGTGGGGGGGTGGGGGGACAGGCTGGCTGCCGGCCCCCAATGTTTATCTCAACTTAAGTATAACTGAAGATTTTTGTTTTGTTCCAGGCCGTGTTATAAGGGAAATCTTGGCAAAAGTTATCTTTTATCTTCTCAGAAATTGACAGAGTGATCCTGGAATAATAAATAGCCTCATATTCTCTTGCTTCAACCTTGGAAATGAAGGGAATTAAGAGTATCAATTGGTTAGTGAGTATCTTTCGATGACCTACTGCACTTTATAGGCACTTTTGGAGGTTGGAAAAGTTCATGAGAGACGCATAAGAACACTCAGTAGCCTTGAGACACGAAAACTATCCTCAGGGGTTAGCTAAGATATATTTAACAGAAGCACGTTTTATGGAACTAATTTATTTTAAATCATATAAATTTTGTAAACCTGACTATGTGGACAAAGAGAAATTTCTAATTAAGCTTCATGATTATAGTGACCGAAGTCTGAAGAATAAGATGTTTTCCAAAATGCTCTTTTTGGAAATGAATGCTTTAGTGTGCCTCTATTAATATGCACCAGCGAAGAATTTCTCACTAATAACTTACTACAAAGATGTGTGTGTGTGTGTGTGTGTGTGGTGCCTCTTCTAATGAGATTAAACCCAATTTCAGAACTATGAGATCAAATTTGGAACAGATACAAAAAATTGCCTATGTGGTCTTAATTTTACCTCTAAATTCATGTCACAATAATCATCTTTTCTGTTAAGCCAAATTTGAGAGTAAATTTCTGAGAGCTATTTCAGTCAAATTGAAAGTTCATTCTTGAACAAAACAAAATGTGCTCACTAGCAATCAACAATCCAAATTTAAGTTAAACTAAGAAAACAACTCCAGGGGAGCCTGGCTAGCTCAGTCAGAGGAACATGTGACTCTTGATCTCAGGGTCGTGGGTTTAAGCCCCATGTTGGGTGTACAGATTACTTAAATAAATAAATATTTTTTTAAAAAGAAAGAAAAAAGGGAACAACTCCATTTATAATAAGATCAAAAACAATAAAACACTTAGGAATAAACTTAACAAAAATTTTTTTAAAAAAGAACTGCTAGGCTTATATACCAGAAACCTCAAAATATTACTGGAAATTGAAAAAGATCTTACTAAATAAAAAATGTCCCAAATTCAGAAGATATTAAGATCTTCCGAATTTGTTAAGATGGCAAAACTCCACAAATTCATCTTCAGATTCAACACAAATCCTATAATCTCAGCTGGCTTTTTTGCAGAAATTGACAGGTTAATCCTAAAATTCATATAGACATGCAAGACATCCAGAATAGCCAAAGCAACCTTGAAAAAGAACAACGAAGTTGGAGGTCACACATTTCTTGATTTTAAAACTTACTACGAAGTTACAGTAATTGTTGAGACTGTGTAGTATTGGCATAAGTATAGACCTATAGACTAATAGAATAGAATTGAGAACCCAGAAGTAAACCCATCATTATAATCAATTGATTTTTGACAAGGGTCCCAAGGAAATTCAATGAGGGAAGAAGAATGTTTTCAACAAATGATGCTTGAACAACTGTTATCCACATTCAAAATAGTGAATTTGGACCCTATTTCACAACCATATACAAAATTAATTCAAAATGGATTAAAATGTAAGAGGTAGAACAGTACACACGTTAAAAGAAAACATAGGTATACGTCTCTGTGACCTTGAATTAGGCAGTGGTTTCTAAGATATAACATCAAAGTACAAGGCAAGGCACAAAAGGAAAAAAAAATGTGTAAACTGACAATAAGTTTTTTAAAATTTTGTATTTCAAAGGGCACTATCAAGAAAATGAGAGAACAACCCACAGAACAGGAGAAAAATTCATATATATCTGATAAGGAGCTAATGTCCATAATACATAAAGCACTCTTAGAACTAAACAATTAAAAAAAAAAAAAGAACTAAACAATTAAAAGAGAAACAATCCAAAGTTTGAATGACCAAAGGTTGAACAGAGATTCCTCTAAAAAAATATACAAATGATCAATAAGCATATGAAAAAATGCCCAACATGATTAATCATAGGGAAATGAAAATCAAAACCACAACAAGATACACTTTAGACCCATTGAGGTGGCTATAACAATAATTTTTTAAAAGACAATAACAGGGGTGGGGTGCCGCATGACTCCCCCACGGGGTGAGGGCAGTAAGGGTCCCCTATTTCACTTGATCTTTTGACCATCCCCCTGCCAGTCAGTGCCAGCCTGAGCTCAGGCTTCTCACCACTAGTAGCTGAAGGAGGATCCACCCCACAGACCCTAGCTGGTGAGAGGGGGACCCCCTCCCCTGTCTCCGGGAGGAACCAGATACAGTGGTAGTGTTTGGAGATTTCAATATACAAGACAAAGTCCCTATCCTTATGAAGTATACATTCTAATGGGGGAGAGAGCCCTCAGGAATGCAAGTTGTAGATGAAGTACATCACATTTTTTATGACATGAAAGTTGGGAAGTCCTCCACACCAAGAGAAATCAAGAGAAGAAAGAAGGCTGTCATTTTTCTGCGTCAGAGCAGACAGAAAGTGCATCAATGTATGAGAAGGGAAAGAAATCTTGGTTAGACACGTTGGTGTAACCACAACTGATCCTTTCAAGCATTATTTGGGAATGCTTCTTGAAAAAGATGTCGCTATGCTTTGTATGATGCAAGCTTTGAAACCAAGGGATCCAGAAAAGAGCAGTTGGTGGGTGTTTTTTTGGCATGTGCTGAAGCAATTTCCAGACCTGAGGTGGCGGTTATGGCTCTGCCTTCGTCCTTGGACCTTCGAGTTGAGAGGAATAGGAATCTGAGAGACACAGAGAATGCTCTGTTCCCGGTGGGAGGAGTAGACCAGGGCACCAGAACTAGCTCCTCTGAAAAGTAAAGTGACCTACGCGAGCTCCAAGGAGGCAACCAAAAAGAAATTTCAAGGCATAAAACACGAATGTCAAACAAATGGGCCAGAAGACCTCCAACGGGCTTGTATTGCTAAAAAGCTAGGTGGCCCCTCCATTGTAGCTTTTGAAGGGTGCCCTGTAGGCCATCGTTCAGTGCCACAAACTGAAAGCTTCCATGTCTAGTGTTATCTTTTTCCTATAGAAATAAAATATGGTCAGGCCAGGGCCTCCCTGAAGGGCCTCCCTGTCTGGTCATCTGTTAGAGTACACTAAATAGTCTATAAATATGGGCAAGTGGTCCTAAATAAATCTAAAATCTAAAGATGTATTGGTGTGAAATCATATTCTTATTGGCTAAATGCCTGTTTTGATGAGTTGGCTTGTAGGGCTTTTGTGAAACTCATGATTTTTAATAATGCAGTTCACAACCCAGCACAAGGTCATATGAAGAGAATTACTGCACCTCTGTCACCTCAGCTGAAACTCTGTTTCTTTTGCTTAGAGAATTGGTCATAATCTGGTCATAATTTTTTATTCTCTTTATTCTTTATCTCTCTTGAGCTAAACTGAACAGTGGAAACTAAATCTCCTCACCACATGTAGCAGCACTAATATACTAACTACAGTAAAATTAAGTCAGGCCATCTTTGAGTTCTAGCAAACGTGTGACGGAGACTGCCTCAGAACCGTGCATGCTACTCATTAAGGAGGGCACTTGTTGGGATGAGCACCAGGTGTTATCTCTAAATAATGAATCGCTAAATTCTAAATTCTACTCCGGAAGCCAATATTACACTATATGTCAACTAACTAGAATTTAAATGAAAACTTGAAACATAAAAAAAAAAAAAAAAGAATTGTGCACACTTCTAACCAGCATTGATCTTGCAAAGCTGTTTCGAGCATGCAGTTGGAGTTCAGGAAGCAATTCCCAGCACCTGCAGTGAGTTCTCCACTCGCTAGTTGAGAGATTGTTCTGAGAGCGACCTTGCACTTTAGAAATAAAATCATGTTGTGTTCTCAGGAGAACATGCAATACTTTGTAACAACTAATAATAACGCAATTTAGGGCTCCATGGTAATACACTTTGTTGATGAAATTGATAACGTGGTGTATTGACAACCTGGGACATCTTTAATTGCATCTCCTCCAGAATTGTGTTGCTTCCGTTACAATAAAGTGTGGAAGAGGAAGAACGTTAAGTATTTATTTACTCTGGGGCCTGGGAGACTTCGTTTCCTAGAGCAGGTTGGTGGTGGTATGTGGAAGGGGGAGCAGGGATAATGATGACACCCACAGGAAGCCACCACCTGGTGACACTTGGAAGTGATTCATCTTTAACATCACGGGCACAACACGTTGAACAATATAGAGATGCACATAGTTGAACTTAGAAGTAGCAGTATTGGCTTTAAGTACTAAAGGAAGCACTTTTAAGTTTTAAAAAAATTCAATAACAAATCTAGTGAAGATGTAGAGAACCCTCAGACATCACTGGTGGGAATATGAAATGGTGCAGCCACTTTAGAAAATCGCTCGGCTATTCCTCAAAAAGGAATGGAACCAGCAATTCCATTCCCTAGATATATGCCTGTGGTCATTAAAAACACATATTCACACAAAAACCTATACACAGATGTTCATAGCAGCATTATTTAAAATAGCCAAAAGGTGGAAACAATCTATATGTCCATCAACTGACAAGAAACTCAATATGGTATGGTGTATCTATACAATGGACTAGTATTCATGCATAAAAGGTAATGAAGTACTGATACATGCTACAACATGGATGAAAAATTTAGCCAAATGAAGAAAACACTCACAAAAGACCATATATTATGTTCCTTTTATATGAAATTTCCAGAATAGGCAAATCTGCTGGGGCAGAAAGTAAATTGGTAGTTTTCAAGGGCTGGGGCAGAGTGGAATGGGAGTGACTACTAATGGGTATGAGGTTTTCTTCCAGGGTGATGAAATGTTATGGAATTAAATGATGACGATGATTGCAGAGCCCTGTAAACGCACTAAAACCCATAGAGTTTTTTTTTCTAAAAAGTGAATTTTATGGTATGTGAATTATATTTCAATCAGGAGAGACACAGAGAGAAAGAGAATGGACTTTGGCAGAATGTTCCCAACCACGAAGAAGAGGGAAGTAGAAATGAGATCATTAAAATGCTAGAATAAGAACAGCATCATAAATTTGCTCCGCCCAGGTTCCAATAACACTGTTTACTGAGGACGAAGGCCTGCCTTTTTCCAAATATACTGATCAAGAAACAAAAGCAAAACAAACAAACAAACAAAAAACCCAAAAAACAAAAATAAAACAAAACAAAACAAAAAAACAAACAAAAAAAGAAACAAAAGCCTGTTGACCTAAACCGAAACAACGATGACGACAACAAAAACAAGTGGTAGCATAGTTTCTCTGTTTTTTCAGCAAATGCTTATCTTACTAGTTAATATAAACTAATACCGACAGGAAAATTGATTAATAGTAATATATTAATGCAATGGAGTGTTACAGAGCAATAAAAGTGAATGAATCTATACTATATCAACAGAAACTTGACCAAAAAGCAAATAACAAGACTATATAGAGTATGAGGCTATTTATATAAAATTTTTAAATGAAAAGCAATACAGTACACACATACACCACTTAAGGATATATGTGTGTATATATATCCCTAATGATATAGATATATGTCCCTAAGTAGATAGTATATACTGTATAATATATACACAACATAATAAAGAATTAAATATTAAGGATATATATATATTACATAGTATAATATGTATTAAAATATTAAACTATTAAGTATTAAGTATGAGGGATATATATATAAAGTATTAAAAAATTCATACAGTGATAAATATTTGACCAAAGAATAGGAACCCCTGTAGGGGAGAGGAGGAGTAAGAGAAGAAGGACTATTTCAACTACATTTATAATATTGCTTTCCTTAATCTGGGCAGTAGGTACATGAGTTTATATTCTGTTATTCTTTATACTTTGGATCTGTTAGAAACTCTCTATTATAAACTTTAAAAAATAAGAACAATTCTAAAAAACAATCATAAGGGCTTTATTGTTTGCCTTAAGATCACAACACACCAGGGAAGAAGCATTAAGAGTTTCTCCAAAATACTTTGCAACAAACAGTTCAGTGGCAAGTATCAAAGCTTTAGAATGTTTTCAAAAATGAAAGCAAGGAACCCAGAGGTGGCCTCTCTAGGATTCTGTTTCCGTTTCCTGTTTCCTTGGCGGAACGTACCTGCCTCCCTGGCGAACGGATTCCCTGCGGCGCTCTCTGGCACCCACCTTCACAGGCTCACACCTATCTGTGCCCTATTCGAGGACTGAGCCACAAAGTGGTCAAATCTTTGATCAAGCGATGAAAAGATTGCTGCTAGTCTAAGTGTTTGCCAGTATCGGACAGACACTGATGTACAACTGCCCCTATGAGACCAGTTTACACAGTTGAAATGCAAAAAAAATCAGTGCTCTACCCTTGTAGCTCCTATGACAACTTGTCTAACTGATCATACTGATTTTTTCTCTAAATTGACCACATTTAACCTTATTTGGGGATTTTTTAAGTGTTAATGTGTGTCTGCGTATGTCTCTGTGTGTTATGAATATTAGTGGAGGTTAGTGTTTTTATATAGTTATCCTATAATGTATAGTTTTTTAATTCAACCCATTAAAGTTATTGCTATGTAGGTAATGCCCAGAAGTGAGAAGCCATGAGAATGCTGAAGAGTAAAAATCCCCAAGCAGCTGCAAGCAGATAGCCTGGCAGCCTGGTGCTCTGGTCAGGGGCATATCTGGTAGCGGCATGCCAGGAAACAGCACAGGGGAAAGGACTTCTGGGGGACGCCCAGCCCAGAGGTATCTTTTTCTCTGTCTAAAGCCGGAGAGATTGATCACATTTCTGTGTGCCCAGCATTTGGAAGGAGCAGTGTTGCCAAGGGCCCTGGCAGAGAGTCCCTCTTCCTGCTGTTCCCTGATTGACAGCCCTGCAAAGCAGCACAGATCAGCACAAACAGCAGGTACAGATGAAGTCCAGCCGATCACATCTTCCTAATGAAAACCAAAAGGTGTTTCTGTCGTTCAACGTCTCCAGCCATCGTGAACCAGACCTCCAGGCCTTCCTGATTAAGGAAGTTGCTGACTTGGTCAAAAGGGAAGCACAAAAGCAAATTTGAAGACAATGCAGGGTCAAGTAAGAGTAGGAAAGGAATGAGGCTAAAGCAAGATGGAATGCTTCTCTTAGTCTCTATCCCAACTGAATTTTAATGGTATTTTTTTAGTAAAGCATACCTTGCATATGGAAAAGTACATAAGTTATGTAAGTAGGCTTGATGCATTTTCTCAAATCAAGTACACCTCATGACCACATGTTCATCCAGCTCCCCCCCTCACAGAAGCCTCTTTCATCCCTCATCCATTACTAGTTCTCCTCCAAAGGTGATCACAATTCTCATTTCTACCATGAGCAGTCCGTTTTACCTTCCTTTGAGTGTTAAGCAGTCTTACACATTCATGTTTCTGCTTCTTTTTCTCCACATTATGTTAGTGAGATTCGCCCTGTTCTTCTGCGTGACAAGTTGGTCTGTCGTTGAATGAACGAACTACAATGAATGTCTTCCTAGTCCGAGGATTTGCTCCCCTCGGAAGAACGCAAGGTGCTTGAGCTGACCTAGACTTTCTAAAATCAGAGAGGGCTCCTTCTGGAATGACCAGAAGGAAGCAGCACTGCCCTAGCAGGCTTCGGCCTCCAAGGTTGGTGCATCAAAGACATATTTCCTCCTGTTTTTAGTTTCAAGGGATTTCAATACACTGGGTCATGTCGTTCCAAATGTCTTCTTTCTCTCTTTAATGCTTATAGAATATATAGTAATATCCTTTCTTCAGCCAAGATACTAGTGACTTTTGCCAAGTTCCCTCTTTTATTCATGATCTAAGTTTATCCATTTTGCTAGTTTAAAAAAAAAAAAAACTTTTGGCTTTGTCAATTATCTCTATTATACATTGCTTTTCAATTTCATTAATTACTGCTCCTTAATGCTGTTTTCTTCTCCTTGCTTTACTTTGGTCTTTTCCTAACTTTTGAGATGGATGCTTTGATCACTGATTTTTAGCCTTCATTTTGAACTTTTTTTCTAAGTTTTTCTTTTCATCTTCGAAACCATCCTTCTGTACCCTGTGCTGTGTGATGCTGGGACTTTTACTGAGCACTCAACATTTCTCCTTCACTTGTGGGCAAGTCTGCAAATAGGGGGTAGCAGGGTGGAGGAAGAAGGGCATGGCTCTCTCCTGTCCCTCCCCCCAGTCCTGAAGCATTGCCTGGCAACCGCCCTTCCTCCCAGCAGCACTTGGGGGCAGCCCAGCCTCCTCATCATTCCTCAGCTCATCCCCGCTCCACAGAGGACCTCTTCCAAACTTCCTGGACTAAAACCCCAATTTCTTCCCTTGTCCCCTCAGCCCCAGGAAGCTGCTTCCTGTAATTACTAGCTCTGTGTTTCCTAAATGTCCGTTTTTAGCTTCCTCTTGCTTAAATATACCTTATATTCATTTCTTTCTGCTAAAATCATTGGTCTGGTTTGTCTTCTGACTACACTGTGCCTGTAGTTGTCCCAAAGCACATGAAACGAAGACGTGAAACATACTCAAAAGTGGACGCGAAATCTCATTGTCCCCTCTCTCCCAAATTGCTTTTCCTCCTCTGTCCTATATCTTGGTGGAGAAGCAACCAAGTCAAAAATCTGGGAGATTTTTCCTAATTTTATTTTTCTCTTTCTCCTTTAGCCTCTGTAGCCAATCTGCCATCAAATTCCATGGCTCCAGCCTGTTAAGTGTCTGACTCTTGATTTCAGGTCATGATCTCAGGGTCATGAGATAAAGCTCCTCATAGGGCTCCATGCTCAGTGTGGAGTCTGCTTGAGATTCTCTCTCTCCCTCTCCCTCTGCTCCTGCCCACCATGTGCATGCTCGCTCTCTCCCTCTCTCAAATAAATGAATAAATCTTTTTTTTTTTTTTTTTTTTTTAAGTTCCATTGCTTCTGACCCTTATGTATTTCCCTGGAATTTCTCCCCTCCTTTCCATTTTCCCTGTCACCACTTTAACTCAGGCTTGAGTTATTTCTCCCCAGGCCTATTAAACTAGTCTCCCAGCCTGCAGCCTCCTTACACACCAATCCCTATCCTGCTACCAAAATCATCTTCCAGAGAAGCAAAACTGCTGTCTTTGAAACATTTCAGGGACCTCTGGGTGGCTCAGTCAGTTAAGTGTCTGACTCTTAGTTTCAGCTCAGGTCATGATCTCGGGGTCGTGAGAGCAAGGCCCAGGTCAGGCTCTGTGCTGAGTGGGGAGCCTGCTTGAAATTCTCTCTCTCCCCCTTCCTCAGCCCCTTCCCCACTCCTCCACCCACACTCCTCTTTCTTTTTTTTTTTTCTTTTTAAAGATTTTATTTGTTTATTTGACAGAGAGGGAGAGATCACAAGCAGGCAGAGAGGCAGGCAGAGAGAGGGGGGAAGCAGGCTTCCCACTGAGCAGAGAGCCCAATGCGGGGCTCGATCCCAGGACCCTGAGACCATGACCTGAGCCGAAGGCAGAGGCTTTAGCCCACTGAGCCACCCACCCTCCTCTTTCTCTTAAAAAAAAAAAAAAAAAAAAAAAAAAGAAGATACTTCAGAGGCCGCCCATTGCTACAGGGTAAAACCCTAATGCTCAGTAATACATTGATCTTTCAGCCCTTTGTGGGCTGATCTTTGCCCATTCACTCAGCTTCATCTGTCACAAATCCCCACCTTCCAAAAGCAAAGCCTGCCTCCCCCACACCTCGCGCACACACACACTGTCTCCCAGGATGCCTGTCTCATTGGGCTATGAACATTTCAAGATGAAAAGATACAGCTTATCCATCACCACCCACACAACTTGGCAATGAGGGCATTCAATAAGCTTCCATGAAATGAGAAAATGACATTCCATATTTCTATATAGTTTTCATATTCATAAATTTGGATATTTAGCTACATTAGTTGTGATGGTTAATTTTATGTTTGATTAGGCCACAGTACCCAGATATTTGGTCAAATATTATTCTCAATATTTATGTGAGAATATATTTTTTTAAGATTTTATTTATTTTTTTGACGGAGAGCAAGCGAGAGCACACGCAGGGGGAGGGGCAGGCAGAGGGAGAATTCAGCTCTGAATTCTCTGAACTTCTTGCTCTTCTTCTTGCTCTTCTGAGCAAGAAGCCCGATATGGGACTTGATCCCAGGACTCTGGGATCATGACCCCTGCTGAAGGCAGACACTTAGCCAACTGAGCCACCCAGGTGCCCCTATGTGAGAATATTTTTTAGATGAGATTAACATTTAAATCAGTAGACTTTGGGGCACCTGGGTGGCTCAGTGGGTTGAAGCCTCTGCCTTCAGCTCAGGTCATGATCTCAGGGTCCTGGGATCGAGCCCCGCATCGGGCTCTCTGCTCAGCAAGGAGCCTGCTTCCCCCTCTCTCTCTGCCTGCCTCTCTGCCTACTTGTGATCTCTCTCTCTGTCAAATAAATAAATAAAATCTTTTAAAAAATAAATAAATAAATAAATAAAATAAATAAATCAGTAGACTTTGAGTAAAACACATTGCTCTCCATATGTGGGGTGGGCCTCATCCAATCAATAGAAGGTTTTAATTAAAACAACAACAACAACAACAACCCTCCCAGAAAAGGAGAGAATTCGGCCAGCAGACAACTTCTGGACTCAAACTGCCACACACACACACACACACACACACACACGCACACACCCCTTGGGTTCTATTTCTCTGGAGAATTCTAACACACTGGTTTTGTATTTGAGGTTTGTTTGCCATCATAAATACAACTCAATACTGATCATTTTCTCTCAAATAATTATTTAGCATTAATATCTAGGACTATGTTTCAATTCAAAGGGATAAAAGTTACAACGGTTCTTAATAAATATTTTCTAATCTCCAATCAAAAAAGGTTGTACCAATATATAACGCTTCAGCATTGTATAAATGCTATATTGGTTCCCACAGTGTTACCCACACATTTCACATTTTAATTTATGATTATTTAACTATTCTCTAGGTAGAGAGTATGGCTCTGTTCATTTACTTACTAGGTATGCCTCCTATTAAGTAAATTGTTTATATGTCGTTTGCCCATTTGTCCCTGGAGTTTCAGAAGTGTAATGGGATTTTTTCACTTCAACATTAGTTCTGACAGGATCATCACTGTCATCAATAGGTCTAAATGTGCCCTGGGTCAAGGCTGTGAGGAACTGTGCTTTCGTAGGTGGGTCAGCCTCTGTACAATTGCCAGGAACCCGGGCTGTAGCGGCTCTGCTGTCTTTGCCCTGTAAGCTCCAGAAGTTGCCCTGGGACGCATCCCCATCCCAGTCAAGCGAGAAGAGAGAAAGGAAAGAGAGGGATAATCATGGAAGAACTGTTTTAGGCCCAGCCTGGAAATGGAGCTCTTATCTCCACCATCAATGCATTTGGTAAACTCATCATTCTGCCAACTCAGTCAGAGGTTCTGGGAAATGCAGTGCAGCTGTGTACTTAGGAAAGCGAGGAGAACACGGATTGTGGGGAGCAACCAGCAGTCGGGGCCACGGTGTGGAACCTGCTGGGCCCAGCATTAAGAATGTGGACTCTGAAGTCAGGCCCCCATCTGACTATCATATCAAGCAAGTACTTAAACTTTCTGATCCTGAGACTTTTTTTTTTTTATTTTTCAAATCTGGCCATAAAAATAAGGACCTTGTAGGGCAGTCATGAGGATTAAATTAGACAAGTATATGCAAGTTCCTGGCAAACAATAGGTTTGTAATACATATAGGATTCCTTCCATAATTTTCTGTCATGTTTTTGGTGTGTGCTTATATTTTGATCTTTCTGTCATTTGCATTCATGTTCTTTGGTTTGGAGATATAAAAATATGGGTTTTATGAAATTTTATGTCCTTTTTCAATTTGTGATTTCTTGTAGTATTTCCAGGAGTTCTAAGCTATAATTCCCCCATTGTTGAGGACGATGTCTGCTCTGTACCTTCGAGTTTGCCTATGGTCTGAGTTTGTATTTTCTTCTTTTATTCTCCTGTACTGCAAGTTCTGGAACGGCCCCTAAACCCTTCCCGATGTCAAACTCCAAAAGTCAAATTGTGAAATAGGACACGTATCTTTCCTACCAGCGGACTTCCTGTCAGTCTTTTCCTCCTGTTTTTCTTCCCTTGAGAGTTTCTTTTCCTCCCCATCCCTCTCCTGAGTGCTCTCTAGATCTCTCCTCCCTGCCAACATTTGCCCTCAGCAAAACAGCTCAATTATGTCAAAAAGACTGCAAGAGATTTAAGCAGTGATATGGGTCTTGGGTGGAAAACAACCACCTGGGGTCCGCTTGAAATGTAAATCCCCAAATTTCTGATTCAGATGGTCTTGGTACAAATCTGCATTTTAACGAGGACCCCAGGTGACTTTAAAACAGATACTCCCACACTTAGAAAAAGTGGCTTAACTCCTCGCAGAGACATTTACACATAAGGTCTTAAACTATGGAGGAGAAAAAGTCATAATAACATTATTTCAGGCACCTAACAATGAATAAGAAAGCTCTTCTGGAGAGAGTGTAGGTTTCCTTGCGCCCTCAAAATTGCGTGTATTCTTCTCTATACTTACCGGTACTTTAATCACCTTTTTTTCCTACAGGTAAGAATAAATACTCACTGTTCTGTGGCCTTATCAGAATCAAGCCAACTGTTTTCCAATCAATTGCAGCATGAGCTGTGTGATTTA
>CM052887.1:42742436-42778730 GCA_028534135.1 Potos flavus
TAGATTAGAAGAGAAAGAAATACAAATCGCAAGTTAATTATCAAATTATTAATAAATATTTCTAAAAGAAATAATCTCACTATTTTAAAAATGCTGGATTTACTATTGAGATTTTAAAAAGTACTGTGAAAACAAACAGAAAACTTTGCTTTCGATGAAAAACTGACAGAACAATAGTATCTTTGTGACAACGAGATATTTTTTTAAAAAAACTGACCTGAGAAACATAAAAACATAACTGACATTGGCTGCACACAGTAAATTTATTGACTTACAATTGATAGAAAAATCCATTTAGGACAAGAGAATTGAATTTTATAGAGATAATGACCATAATGAAGAAAGCTCTAGGAGCCAGTTAGGAGTCATTTCCAGGTTATATTGTTAAGTAAAAAAGGTAAAGTCCAAAAGAGTATATGTAGAATCCTGCCTATTTGGTAAGACAATACAAAGAATAAGAAAATATCTAATTCTTTATGGATGGAGTACCTGGGTGACTCAGTTGGTTAAGTGTCTGCCTCCAGCTCAGGTCATAATCTCAGGGTCCTGGGATCGAGTCCCACATCGGACTCCTTGCTCAGTGGAGAGCCTGCTTCTCCCTCTCTCTCTGCTGTCCTCCCTGCTCCTTCTCTCTCACTGTCTCTCTTTCTCAAATAAATAAAATCTTTAAAAAAAACAAGAAAAAAGAAAATATCTAGTTTTTGCTTATATGAGACACAGGAAAGATATATCAGCTAACAAAGGTAGTTACCAGTAGCTATAGGTAGGAATCCCCATTCCGCTCTACCCCAGAGGAGATACGAAAAGAGCAAAACTATGCTGAGTGTAAATTATTTTTTTTAGTCTGACTTTTATACCATATAAATGTTTTACATATCCAATGAATACAATTAAATCAGAAATGATAGAAAAAGTAAAGTCTAAAATTAAATATAATGAGAAACTAATAATCCTAACTGTATATGTAATTAATAACATAATCATACACAGAAAATAAGTGATTCATGTATTAGAAAACAGTATTGTGGGATATATTCTGGAAACAAAAAAAAGGCAAAGTAACCTCCAACTACTTAGCAGTTTTGTCGCTATTGGTGTTGTAACTCTGAAATACTGTAGTTTGGGTTAAGGAGTAAATATAGCATCGTTGTTAGGAACCAGTAGTTTCACTGTGGGAGAGAGGAGACATAAAATAGAGTGGGAGAAAGCAGGGAAAACTCATATGTTGTTGAATTGAATTGGAAATCACAATAGAAATTATTCTTTTTTGTTTATTATCCTCGCTCTATCCATTGAAAAGGCCTAGATCTTGATTTCCAAATACATTCTCCAGGAAAAGGGAAGCCGGGACCGTTTGGAGACATAACTGATTCCAGGGCTGGGATGAGCCTGAATGACTCCAGCGGGGAAGCTCTCAAACATTAACAGGACACTGGCTGTTGAAGCGGCGCACATGGCTAAATAAATCTGGAACAGTGTCGGCGTCAAAAAGAGTCATGATGGTCATGGATTTTATCACATTGAACAGAACAGCTGACGACACTCCTGGACTCTTGAAAGGTGTCAGTGTCATGAAGAACAGAGGGAGGCAGGGGGATTGTTCTAGACTGAGAGAGACGCAGGAGGACCCAAAGAAGACTTGGAGAGGCAAGTATTTAAAGGACATGCAAACAGGCACAGAGGAATCAGCCCACCATAAAACAAAACAAAACGAAACAAAACAAACAAACAAAAACCACGAATGCATAAAAGGAAAAAACATAAAACTTCTCAAGGTTACCAAGTTGACACTAGTCTCCTCATGGTGGAAATACAGCAATTTTTTCTTATAATTAACATACTAACAAAGGTTGTGAAATATATTGCAATGTTAGCACTGTAAAAGTTGAGGATACGTTTACTTTTGCTAGGGACTTTAGGCTTATGACAAATGTCCAAATTTACTTTGGTTTTTTTTAGGGCCAGAAACATACAAGGTGACCCAGTTACTTTTGTCTACCTCAGAGTATAAAGTGCTTTTCCGATATGTGAGGCATAACAGTGGAAGAATATCCACTCTTGAAGCTGATTCAAACTCAGACCAAAAAATGAAAACCACAACAACAAAAACCCCCAAAACTACAAAAAACCAGTTGGGGACGATTTGAAAAAATTCAGTATGAACTTTATGTTAATTGACACCATTGAATTCATGTGGATCGAATCACTTCCCCCTTCTTAACAATGAGCCCAATTCAACTAAGGAGTTGGTTTTTGTAGAATAATGTTCTCAGGATAGACAAGTACTTAGGGGTGAAGTACCGTGATTTTGTATCCTACTCTCAGTGATTTCGGGAAAGGAAAGTGTGTGAAAGATCTAGAAGAACTGTGATAAAATTTAATGAATTTATGAGAAGAGTATAAGAGCATTTGTATTACCCTTCCTCCAACTCTTCTGTGGGTAAAAACATTTTCATAAAAAAATTAAAGAAATGGTGCCCCCCAAAAAACCTATAATGACAATGGTTAAAAAAAAAAAAATAGACCTGAGTTAAAACAAAATGACGAATAAATCAATTTTTTCTTATTTTTTATTTTTACTTATTTTTTATTATTATTATTTTATTTATTTATTATTTATTTTAATTATTTATTTATTATTATTTACCATTTGTTGTTATTATTTTATTTTTATTTTATTGATTTATAAACTTTCCATAGAAGGGAACTGATGCTGGCGAATATAATTTAATAAAAGAAAAATAATAAAATAATAATAATAAATAAGAAGAAGAAATAAAATAATAAGAAAAATCAGCAAGAGTTTCAGCATGCTAACTAAACACATTTTGAGCAAGTAATGTAATTGAAAGAAGTTTGTGAAAAGTCTTCAATGTTGGTCCAATTCCATTAAAATGGAAGTCATCAACCATTTGCTAAGACATCTTCATTGTTGAACTGGGGGTGGGGAGGCCTCCAAACATGAACATATCAGTTTGGTCAAAATGGCTGGTGGGGAAGAGATATTACAAACTTATCCTGAGGATGTGGCAAATGCTATCTTTTAAAAATCTGTGCCTTGGGGAATTGGAATTGCTAGGCCAGGTGGCTATGGCCAGGCAATGAGTAAGAACTCAGTTTGGGAGAAAGCAGAGGGAAACCTGGAAGATGGGGCTCACCAGAAGGTACTGGAGAAAAGAGACGTTCATAGCCTTTCACTTAATCCCCAGGAAGAGGAAGTCAGCACAGGTCAGCTGCCCGCCAGTCTTCCACAGACGCAGTTTCAGGAACTGCGTGTTCAAGTTTCAAGTACTATTTCACACTTTCAAGTACTATTCTCATTCAACTCTACGATCAGGGAGGGAGGGAGGAACCATTATTCTCACTTTACAGACCAGGAAATTGAGGTCCTTAGAAGTTAAGAAACTTGTCCCAAGCTGACAAAATGAAGCGGGTCTCCTCCATCCTGTTATCCCTCCATTTGGAATATGCTTTAAAATGTAAAGTTGGAGGCCTCGAGATCCTCAAGATAAAAAGATCATCAACATTATTCTAGACTCTGCATTCTGTATACTGATACTGACTAAATTCAGGAGATAGGTCTTTTTATTTAAAAAAATTGATTTGTGCTTTTCTTTTCCAGTTGCCACCAAGAAGTGGAGAAACTGAGATTTTGTCTTGCTGTTAAACAATCGCTAAGAAACAATACATAAATCAAATAATCAATCATTGTCCAGAAAAAGACACACTCAGAACAATAGGTATCCTGTTGGCCATTTTAAATGATCCAATGATCCGATAAATGATTTAACTAACTTGAAAATTATGGGTGAGTCCATAAGAACTCCGCGACAGCTTTCTTATAATTAAGGCTTAAATGAGAAGTGGCAGAAATATTGGTCCTGGATTAGAGGGTGCAGCTGTTTGTACTTAGGAATTACCCGCAGGCCACGACACAGCACACAGGAGGAATCGAATAATGGCACTGAGTGACATCTGCTTACCAGTATCATTCCAATCAATTACAAAATCATTAAAAACCGTGGTCTACCTTTCCCTGGGAAGTCAAAATGGAGAGCGCATCAGTTTCTACAGTTTGAACTAGGAGCTCAGTGCGGTGCATGGGCGTGCGTGCACGCGCGCCCGTGTTTCCTGGGACAGGAAGGGCCTGGAGGAGTAGGAGGACGAGGGATGAAGGCACCATATGAAATGAAGCCCGTCACTTCAAAGGGGCGGCTGTTGGTGAGCAGGTGGGCGGATCTCCGGTGAAGGTCCAGAAACAGTTACTGCGCTGGAACGCACACGCGGCAGAGCAGCAAGGGGGGGGGGGGGGCGGAAGATCAAAAGAAACCTAACAATCACAGGTCGCTCCCAATCTGTACCTCTCAACTGAGATTACGATGTCAGACATTTGAAAGGGAGTGCCCCATCTTCACAAGGTCGGGAGCCGCAGGCTGGGTGAGTCTGTAAGGGATCTCAATCAGCTAGTTTCATGACTGCCGGGTGTAGAATACATTTGGGCGCGAGAAACTCAGGTAGTTCCCAAAGCCCTTTAAAGTGTTGGAGGCAACCTGCTTTTCCCAGGCTTCCACTGGCTCTTTTGAAGTATCTTCAGGAGCTAAATTGCCTTTCCAGAAGGGCTCATTTAGTAATGCTCATAAAGAGTGATGAATGCTCTCCAAATTGGCCCCATTTTTTCCTCCAGCGTTGCCATCCTGGTAGAAAGAGGACAACCTCCTGCCATTTTGCCCTAGGACAAGGTCACAATCATGCAGTGATACCATTTTTAAATATTTTGTGTATAAAAAACACCCAGCTTCAGTACTTCACTCTTTAAACCCTGATCTTTTTTCTTGATTTAAAAGAAAAGAGAGAGAGAGAGAGAGAGATCATGTTTCTAGGTTTATTTAGATTGAATTTCCCACATGCGATTTTAGCAGAATCAAGTCTATGAACAGCCTATCTCATGCAACTCTGTGGTTATGGCCAACGGCCTGGTGGGGAGTGTTTCCTTACACATGATCGAAGGCAAAATGATCTAGTCATTGATTCTGTTAATTCACTTTGTTAATAGAGGCAATTCTTGATAGCCCTTTGTGTTCTGGTTTCTTCCTTTTGAAAGCCCCTAACCAGTCTCAGGGAGAGCCATACTATTTACGAAAAATGTTGACTAGTGTAAATTATCTTAAATGCTGGCTTAAGGATTAAAAAGTCAGTCAAATGTTTTGTTCATGTGTATCTTATAGATTCCATTTCTAAAATTACATTTTTTTATTGACTTCTACTGTCTTTCTTTAACTAAATACATTGAAAACATCTGCAAAATGCAGTCACAGTTTTGAGGCTCCTTGGAGGAAAAATCCTCTTGGCTAAAAAGAATCCTTTTTTTTTTTCCTAGCTGAAATCACACTTGTATGGGTAGTAGAAGCCATCGTCATTCAGCTCCGGCTAAAAAATCTGGACAGCTTAGATAAAAGTAGACTTTGCTCTGTGGATAATATGTGGGTTTTATTACATTTCATATCTCATCCTGTATGGTTCCGTGTGTCCATCAGCACAATTGCGCAAAATAACAAATCCAGCTCGATAAAAGTTTAAGTCACGTTCGCTCTGCTTGGATACCTAGAAACATGAGCTTATTTGATTTAATTACGAAAGAGCAAATCAATAAAACACTATCACCAGAAAATTTCTAGCTATAGCATGCTTAATAAATTTATCCACCGAGCTGCCAGAAAACATGCCAAACACTCTGGCAGAAAATTCAAATTACCTGATTATATTTGATTAAAACCGAAGTAAAACCAATCCGGAGAACACATCGATCATATGTAGTGAAACTCCAACAGGGAAATGGCTCACGTGATAATGAAGGTAGCTATTGGAGAATGTTTAAGACTCATTATTTGAAAAACCAGGTCCTTAGAGAAGACAGGGACCGGAAAAAAATCAATTTGATTCCAAAGGTCTCTACTTCTGGAATGCAAGTATTATTCACTTGGTATGATTCTTAGCAAAGAAAATCAGAATAATGAGAAATCATTACGCAATAGGTGGGTGAGGTGGTGCGACGCGGGGAGGGGCTTGGCAGGGACGACGGGTCCAGCTGCACGGGGCAGGTGCTGGGTGGCAGTGTTCCCAGCGGCGATAGTCTAAGCAGACCTGTGCAGAATTCTGGCTGTGCTTTACCTGTCATGGTTTCTGCCCAAGTTGTTTTTCCAGCTTTCCCATAGATGCTGTCAGCCTAGATATCCTTTTAATAGATTCCATTTCTGCTTAAGTTAGCCACGCTTTCATCGTTGTTTGCAACCAAGAATCCTAAAAGTACAAAATATGATCCCGGAAGGGGAGGTATGGCAAATAAAGGAATGTGAAACGTGGATTTGTGTGAGTGGAGAATATAGGGAAGAAATAAATGAGAACCCAGCTCCTTTTTTCTAGCTGGGAAATTGGCAACTTTTCTTGTGAAGTTGTGAAGCAGCTGACAAAACAGTCGAATTTTGTATCTTGTGGTGCCAAGGCTGTTGTATAAAGAGAACTAGGAAAAATGTATGATATTGGAACATATTACATAGGACTTTTTCTCGGAAAAAAAAAAAGAAATAGGAAAGGAAAGAAAGAAATCTAGGCAGATGGTAGCCTATTTGAACGCAGAGAGCTTGAACGTGATTCAACTGCTGAATTCACCAAATTCTGGACTTCCTCTTATCGGAGTTAATACACTTCCTTAATGTCATGCCAGCTTGAGTTGTCAGCTACTTTCCATCAATTCCATCTTAACGGTGCACCCAGACAAGTTGGGCCTCGTCCGCTCTGGAGGAGAATGAGCACCTGCTCTGTGTCCTCTTGCCTCCAGGGGGACCAACGAGAGCCTCTCTTACGGGTCTCTCTCTACACAGAGTGTTAACTGCATTTTATCTTGATTTAGAGCAACTGAGCAAGTCAGTTGAGCGGCCGCCTTCTGCTTGGAGCGTGATCTCAAGGTCCTGGGATCGAGCCCCTCATTGGGCTCCCTGCTCAGCAGGGAGTCTGCTTCTCCCTCTTCCCCTCCCCCCACTTGTGCGCTCTCTCTCTCTTTCTCTCTCTCACATAAATGGATAAAATAGTTTTAAATTAATTAACTATTTTTATCTCGATTCATGTTGAGAGGCCAGGCATTCACGGGCTATACGGCCCAGGCACACAACAACCCCTGTATCAGGACTCCTACTTGCTACCTCAGATTCTCCTGGCCCCACCTGTCTCCAGGACCCCTGGCCACTTGTTTGCCATTAGCTTTCCTGGCACAAGCCCGCACTGACTTGCCTCATGCCTGCGGCACATGGCGCTTCCCTGTCCCCAGGTTCTTTACTGCGGCTCAAGTAGAGAAGCTGGGAAACTTCTTAAGGATCGATTGTGTGCACCCTGGACGCATGGAGTTAATATCCCATGAAGACTTCGTATCTTGGGGGGTACATCTTCGGCCGATGGGAAATGGGTGCTGTCAGATAAACTTTTCTTCTCTCTCTCTCAGAAAGATTCTCCTAAAATGCAGTAGTTGGCCTCTGAGAAAATGGCCCCATGAGGGGGAGCACTCAGGTGCTCTGGATAACCAGCTCGGCCAGCCCTGGGATGCCCTCCTCCTGGGCTCATTTCCCGCTTCCCTGGGTTTGAACTCTCTAATGATGAATTCAAACAGAAGATTCTGCCGGCTCCATTTTCCACAGAATCTGGGCTAAAATACACCCAATATTTAAAAATACATCCCTTTTCTCCAATCACCCTCTTAGACCTCAGCCTTGGCCCCTAATTTGCCCCTAAGTTTAAAATGTCGCTACACTGTACTGAAGATGGATCTGTCAGCTTTCTCTTGAAGGTTTACATCTATCAAATAATTTAGGGGACAGCCTGGGAACCAACATGCTATTTGCTTAGGTCTAGATCCCCAAAGAGGCCACTATATCTGCCAACAATCCCCACATTAAGCCTTGGTGAGCTCATTATAACACTGTCTCCCACATACCCTTTAGCAACATGAAGACTTTGTACGTGTGTTACCAACTCTTGAAAAGCTCTTTACTATTCATAAAACTTCTTTTCCAGTCTCGCATACACAAGTATTTTGACTGATTTCCCTTGAGGTTTCTGATGGCTCCTCAACTCCCACTCAGTGAAAGACTCTGACCTTTGAAATTAGTATTAGCCTTTGGAACCCACATCCTGACAAACTTATTTTTCTTCAGTAATTATAAATACAGTTTGAATTGGACTTACAGCAACAGATTTCATCTCTGGAGGATGCTAGGTGTTCTAGAACTTCTTAATCTTTTCTGATAGTTCAGGTAACAAATCTGTAAGTGCCTCAACTATCATTTTCTCTTCTTAGTAACTTCTATTTCCCCAAGAGTATCAATGAGGAAAAATAAAGTGACCAAAGTTCATCGTCCTTTGTTTTTTAGTGTAGACACCTCCTGCTGTTAGGAGAGCCAAAGTTAGAATTAAGGTAAAATCACTTATGTTTAAAAGAGATTTTCCAGGGGCACCTGGGTGGCTCAGTCAGTTAAGCGTGCAACTCTTGATTTTGGCTCAGGTGATGATCTCAGGGTCATTAGACAGAGCTCTGCGTGGGGCTCCACACTCAGCACGGAGTCTGCTTAAGATTCTCTCTCTCTCCCTCTCTCTGCCCCTCCACCCACTGGCACTATAAATAAACAAACAAACAAATAAAATCTTAAAAGAGAGAAGAGATTTTCTGGGGCACCTAACTGGCTCAGTCAGAAGAGTATGAGACTCTTGATCTCAGGGTCATGAGTTCAAGCCCCATGTTGGGTGTAGAGATTACTTTTTTTTTTTTTTTGGTAGAGATTACTTAAATAAAGCAATGTTTTTAAAAAAGAGAGAGAGACAGATTTTCCATACTGGAAGCACATCAGTTAGTGTGGGAAACGCTTTCCTAACCGAAGTTTGTGTCTGTGAGGCTCCAGCGGTCCTTCTGTGGGTATTTCCCAGAGCCGGTGCACAATCCGGATGCAGCTGACGGAAATCCAAGTAGTATGCACTTCTTGCCTCACCTTCCACATTTCTGAGCCCAAATATCACCATCAATGATATGTCAGCAGATCTGAATTTAGAGGAAGAATCAACATCGCATTCTCGAATGCCCGGGATTAACAAAGACATTGTTTTCTCCAACAAATATTTGGACCAAAAGGCTTCTTTCTAGCCAATATTTTGATGCTCCAAGTTTCTGCTAGAAATCTGTTATCTCTAAATAGCAATTTCCGACTCTTTACCGAAAATAATCAGATACAGAAAGAGTTTAATTACTCCTATAAGAAAACAAAACTCTGGTAATCAGTCCAAGAATTCAAGGCATGGTATGACAAAATGCTTTTTAAAAATGATTGGCTCAAGTTAACAATTCAGTTTTGAAAATTGAGAGGAAGAGACTTTCATAAAATAGAAGCTGCACATAAGAATGTTTAAAAAATCAAGATCCTGGGATATAGAGGGGCAGAAAAACTCCCCAGATGATGTTGGCTGTGCTCTCAGCCACTCACTCTGTACATTTTCCTGGGTCTGAGCAAAGTGGTGATCCTTAGACCCCAGCCACAAACCCCATCCTCAGAGCATGCTGCTTAGAAACTAGGCATTGGGCTCAGAGCACAGAGATGGCAAGTTTCTGGAGAATCTGCCTTTCCTCTAAAGTGCATAACAATGCTTATTCCAGATCAGGCTGTTGGGAGGATTAAATAAAATTCAGACATGTAAAACAATAGTCACAGGGGCGCCTGGGTGTCTCAGTGGGTTAAAGCCTCTGCCTTTGGCTCAGGTCATGATCTCAGGGTCCTGGGATTGAGCCCTACATCGGGCTCTCTGCTCAGCAGGGAGCCTGCTTCCCCCTCTCCCTCTGCCTGCCTCTCTGCCGACTTGTGATCTCTTTCCCTCTGTCAAATAAATAAATAAAATCTTTAAAAAAATAAAAATAAAAAAATAAAACAATAGTCACAGAGCCTGGCACAAAATAATTCTTCAATAAATGATAATTTTATCATTATTGTTACGGAAAATCACTATGCTTTATTTGAGAGAATGTCCTTATTGCTACTCTTTCCTGATCCTCACTGTATAGTTTTGGTGTCATTGGCCTCACATTCTCTAGTTATATGGAACTAAGACAGATTATTCTATTCTTGTTTTTCAAAGAGAGCAACTAAAGCTAAATGTTTTGACTCAAGTCTTCTTGATGGGCCAAAGCAGGGGATACACTAGTACTTAATAATGTAAGTGAATATAGTGTTTCTCAATAGGGACATGGAAAATTCTGGAAGCCTGTAGACATATTTTTGGTTGTCCCAACAACCAAAGAACTACCGCTATTTAGTATGAGACCAGGGATGTTAGAAGTCCAGCACTACAAAAAATTGTCCCACATTCCTCTGAACATTCAAATACTTCTCCAGACATTGAAGTGGATGAGAAAAATATATGTTACACCTGCTCACAAACATCTGAGCCCAGATCCTATGGTTGTTTTAGATATAAACACAAAATATCTATGAATATACTGCTTTGAAAACTCAGAGACTCAGAACAGAGGTTATTTACTGACTGGAAGGGTAATATTTCACTATTTTAACAACTAATAGGTCTATATTGAGACAACCGTCCATCAGCCCTGCAAATGGGCCTGTGTTACTTTTTTTTAATTGAGGAAACAATGAGTCATCAAGATTAACTGAACATTTTACAAGACACACAATAATAGAGTTGGCAAAATAGAGTTACCATCTTTCTAAGAGTTAAGAGAAAAGTCTGGAACAATAAAAACTGCCACTTCAAGTTTTTTTTAATCTTCTAATCAGAAAGATCATCATATAGCACAAATGACCACAAATGGGGTAAGGCACCCCATGTTGGAGAAAGGTGATCTTACCAGGTATGTAGCAAAGGGAAAAAAATCTAGACAAAACAATGTATTGCCTTCCATTTAGGAATGATACCGGTATAGGGGCACCTGGGTGGCTGTCAGTTAAGAGTCTGACTCTTAATTTCAGCTCAGGTCATGATCTCAGGGTCATGAGATGGAGCCCCAGGTCGGGCTCAGCACTGGGTGTGGGGCCTGCTTGAGATCCTCTCTCTCCCTCCCCCTGTGCCTCCCCCCACCTCGCCCCACTCTTGTGTACACACTCATGTGCATGCTTTCTCTCCCTCTCTCTAAAAAAAAAAAAAAAAAAAGAATGATACTGGTCTAAGAATAAGCAATAAAATGGTGAAAGATGGCAAAATTCAGTGCTGTAACAAACAACAGTCAACTGAACATGTATCCTGTGTGACAATGAGGTCTTATACTTGGGTAAGAGTATTAAGGACAAAAACTAATTGAGAAAAAGTAATCAACTTTTGAAAATTACTGACAATGGATACAAAAGAGTTGTCAATGTTTGAAGTCTTTACAACTATTTAATAGGGAAAGTATTACCTTTCCCAATACAGAAACGTATGTGTAAAGGGTAAAGTTGCGACTCTTAACTGCTTAGCAATGCAGTATTAAAAGATAAACTGAGGCATATTAAAATTTTTAAGAGTTCGAGAAAAAGATCCATTTGAATCAGGCAGCATCCAATCTCGCTGAAGAAAGGAGCTCCAAGGAGCTGTACAAAATAAAAAATGTTTATGGGCAGAAGGGAGCAGGAACGAGAAAGTTCTATGAAGCAAAAAACTGGTTGATTACTGCAGTTACTTTCCTTTTGGGGAAAGTAGCTGTCTGTTGGGCAGACCACCTAACTAACGCTGATCAGGCGATTCTTGATTGACTGGCTTAAGATTCTATTTCCCAGAGGGCTGAAACTGTTGGTAAGTCTCAATTAGGTGACATGGGGCTCAGCATAAGCAACTTCATTTCGGGCCTGTGTCTTGTTTTTTAGCAAAATAGGTTTACAGCAGCTTTAAAAGAAGGAGCAACAAATACTTTAGCAATTCATTATATTATTCCTTGACAATTAATTGCTAAGAACTGTAGTAAGAGACTTGCCGGATCAATAGATGCTACTTGGTCTATTTATAAAATAGTGACCCCTTAAATGACAGATTATTTTGTAATATGTTCAATGATATGAAGAAGAGTTTGTATATCTTATCCTACAAAAGGAAGTAAGTTGACCCTCCAAAAGAAATTATTTGGGTTGGTTTTTTTTTTTTTTGGGGGGGGCTTAATATTTGATACCACTATTGAATACTATCTTTGATTTTTATTTTATCAAATGAGAAATTGAGCAATAAAAATGAAAATATAAAATTATACGAACCCCTCTAAAATATACTGAAAAGATTAAGTCCTTCTTAAAATGGAAGGAAATGAGATCATTAAAGTAAAAGAAAACTTAATGGGAGTTAATAGACAATTTAAATAATTTTAACGTAAGTCTACCCACAGAATTTGCAGAGCTTCTGTTTTTGTGGCAACTAGAAAATGATCCGTTTAAACCATTGATTTGAAAATAGACTTCCAGTTGGACACTGTTAAAAACATTTGATAATGAAATTTAAAGATCTTATAACCTTTGCGATACCATTTTCTGTGATTACCCATTTAAAAAAGAAATGGAACATGTTCTCCAGTATTTCCAGGAAGAATTCACTGAACTAAAAATTGGCTTGGAGAGTAAAGCGTAATTTAACTAGAGTAACCACAAAAGAATTAGATCCATTAAGACTTTTATACTTATTTCTCTGGAAACATCTTAATTATTTATAGCATGTCTAAGTACATATTTGGTCAAAAAAGGATTCTCTGATAAGTGAAGCTGTTGCGAAATATCAAAGCAACAGTAGCTTGTAACAGGAGAGAAAGGATACTCCATTGTTTATAGAGTTACAACGAAATATTTAATTAACAGGGGCGCCTGGGTGGCTCAGTTGCTAAGCATCTGCCTTCGACTCGGGTCATGATCCTGGGGTCCTGGGATCGAGCCCCACATCTGGCTCCCTGCTCTGTGGGAAACCTGCCTCTCCCTCCCCTACTCCCCCCGCTTCTGTTCCCTCTCTCACTGTGTCTCTCTGTCATAGATAAATAAACAATCTTTTAAAAATATTAAATTAACAGACATACAGAAAACGCTGGGGGTATCAGTGACTTTTATTGCTGACTGTTTTTAAAATGTTTTATGCTACTGTCATACTCTTTACGATTTCTGAAGCAATAATGATAAGCACCTAAGCGGTGAAAGTTATATTTTGCCATTATTTGCCCTTGTATTGTCTGTTGTTTTTTGGTCTTGCTCTGATATCGGGGCCAGAAGTCTGGGTCCCACTGCTTCTCCAAAGCTAGCTGTACCTCTATTTCCTTTCCAGTGCCTCCTCTAACCCCCATGACTCGTCTAAGGTCATTGTCTTCAGGGCCTTTTATCCCTCCATCTGTTTCTCTCACAGATAAATACATTTTAAAAATATAACCAATACTCCATTATCACATGTAAAACTGGGCTATGGCATTTGGTCAAATTTGATGGTTTTGTTATGCAAATAATCTATACTCTGGGCTTATTTTTTACCCTTGTTCTATGGTTATTGAGCGAGGCCTATTCCAATCCCCAACTAGAATTGTGCGTTTGTCTACTTTTGTCATCTATCTTGTCATTTTGGCTTCATGTATTTGAAGCTGGGGCTCTAGATGCATACAAATTAAACATTGTACTGATACTTTTGTCATTATGGAGTGTTCCTCTCTATTTCAAAAAATACTTTTACTGAAGGCCACTTGATCTGATCTAAGCATAGATCAGCCTTATTTTTCTCTTGGCTCAAGTTTGCATGGTATGTCTTTCTTTTCTGTTTACTTTAATTCTTCCTTTTTCTTTGTATTTCTTGAATGTAGTATAATGTTTTATTTTTCAATCTAGTCTGACAATCCTTGACTTTGACTTGGATTCCATTTATATTTAATATAACTTGTATAGTTAAGTTTGATCCTTTTTTTTTTCTATTTGGTCCAGTTGTCTTATATGTTACCTTTTTTCCTTTTTGCCTTCCTTTGTATTCATAAATACTTTTATCATTAATTTTCCCCTCTCTTACTTTGTTACATATTATTTGAGTCTGCTCTTACCAGTTATCAGATATTATAACATGTCTCACCAACATTACTTTTATGAGTTCCCAGACAGTTCAGGAAACTTACAACAGTATGACTCCATTATTCATTCACCTTCCTGTCTTTCGTGCTATAATCCTCATGTGTTTTCATTCTTCCTATTTCAAGTCCTTAAAATGTTACTCTTTCATGCTGTAACTAATTATTTAGATATACCCAGTATTAGCCATTACTCACCAATCCTGTGTGCACTCCCATGCATTCGCCTGGGATGATTTTTCTTTCTGAAAATTCACTTTAGATTTTTCTTCTAGCGTGAGTCTAGTGGTAGTGGCAAATTCTCTTTATTGCACATATATTTGTTTTGTTTTTCTTTTAGTCTTTAGAACAGAGTTGTTTTTTCCTCTTTTTTATTGAAGTATAGTTAACATACAGTATTATATTAATTTCAGGTGTACAATGTAATGATTCAGCGTTTCTATACATTGTTCAGTGCTCATCCAGATAACTGTACTCCTGATCCTCTTTATCTATTTCACCCATCCCCCCACCTCACCTCCCCTCTGGCAACCACCAGTTTGTTCTCTGTGTTTTAGAGCCTGGTTTTTTGTTGGTCTCTTTTTGTTTATTTGTTTGTTTGTTTTGCTTCTTTAATTGGACATATGAGTGAAATCATATGGTATTTGTTTTTCCTTGACTGACTTATGTCACTTAGCATTATACTCTCTAGGGCCGTCCATGTTGTTCCAAACGGCAAGATCTCATTGCTGTTTATGCATTTTCTTTTTTTTTTTTCCGAAGATTTTATTTATTCATTTGAGAGAGAAAGAGAGCATAAGCAGGGGGTAGGGTAAAGGGAGAGGGAAAGGGACAAGCAGCAGGGAGCCTACCTGACACGGGCTCCATGCCAGGACCCTGACATCATGACCTGAGCCGAAGTCGGATGCTTAACCAACTGAGCCTCCCAGGCGTCCCTTTTATGCATTTTCTTTCTGCGTTCATCTATGGATGGACACGGGTTGCTTCCACACCTTGGCTATTGTAAGTAATGCTGCAATAAACATAGGGGTGCACCTATCTTTCCGAATAAGTGTTTTCATTTTCTTTGGGTAAATGCCCAGTAGTGGAATACTGAATCATGTGATAATTCTACTTTTAATTTTGTAAAGAAACTCCCTACTGTTTTCCACAGAGGCTGCCCCAGTTTGCATTCCCACCAACAAGGCATGAGGGTTCCTTTTTCTCCACATCCTCACCAACACTTATTTCTTGTGTTGTTGGTTTTAATCGTTCTGACAGGTGTCAGGTGGTATCTCATTGTGGTTTTGATGTGCATTTCCCCCGATGATGAGTGATGTTGAGCATCTTTTCATGAGTCTGTTGGCCATCTGTATGTCATCCTTGGAAGAATGCCTATTCAAATCCTCTGCCCATTTTAATTGGTTTATTTGTTTTCTGGGTGTTGAGTTGTATAAATTATTTATATTATTTTGGACATCAACTCCTTATCAGATGGATCACTTGCGAATATCTCCCATTCAGTAGATTGTCTTTTTGTTTTGATGATGGTTTCTTTCACTGTGCAAATCTTCTTATTTTGGTGTAATTCTATAGTTTATTTTTGCTTTTGTTTCCTTTGCTCGATGAGACATATCTAGAAAAATGCTTCTTTTTTTTTTTTAATTTTATTTATTTATTTGACAGACAGAGAGGCAGGGAGAAAGGAAACACAAGAGAGGGAGAGGAAGAGAGAGAAGCAGGCTTCCCTCTGAGCAGGGAGCCTGATGTGGGGCTCGACCCCACAACCCTGGGATCATGACCTGAGCCGAAGGCAGACACTTAACAACGGCGCCACCCAGGTGCCCCTAGAAAAATGTTTCTATGACTGATGTCAAAGAAATTGCCTATGTTTTCTTCTAGGAATTTTATGGTTGCAGGTCTCAGATTTAGGTCTTCAATCCATTTTGAGTTTATTTTTGTGTATGATGTAAGAAAGTGGTCGAGTTTCATTCTTTTGCATGTGGCTAACCGGTTTTTTGAGCATTATTTGTTGAAGAGATTGTCTTTTCCCCATTGAGCATTCTTGTCTCCTTTGTTGTAGATTAATTGACCATATATGCATGGGTTTATAAACAAATTCTCTTTGTTTTATTTGCAAATATCTTCATTTTTGCATTTGGTTTGGAAAGACCTATCGACTGGATATATAGTTCTAGGTTGGCATTTTTTTTTTTAAAGATTTTATTTATTTGTCAGAGAGAGAGCACAAGCAGGCAGAGTGGCAGGCAGAGGTAGAGGGAGAAGCAGGCTCCCTGCTGAGCAAGGAGCCCGATGTGGGACTCGATCCCAAGACCCTGGGATCATGACCTGAGCCGAAGGCAGCCGCCTAACCAGCTGAGACACCCAGGCATCCCAAGGTTGGCATTTCTTTATTTTAGGACTTTAAAGCTGTTATCATTTTTCTGACTTCTACCATTTCTATGAGAACTTGCCTCCTGCGAAGGTAATGTATTTTTTCTGCTGGCTTCTTTAAATATTTTCTCTTCATCTGTGGTTTTTAACAGTTTTACTAGAATGTGCTGAGGTATGATTTCTTTATATTTATCCTACTTGAGGTTTATAGAGATTTTCAGTATATGGCTTGATGTCTTTTATCTGTTTGAGAGAATTCTCAGCATATTTCAAATATTTTCAAATATTTGCTTTTGTCCCATTCTATTCTCCATTTTGGAGACTACTGCTACATGTATGTTATATGTTTCACTGGGTCATGTATCTTCCTTTTTTTTTTTTCTCTTCATCTGTATATTTTCTTCTAATTTACCTTTCTGTTCACGAATCCTGTGAGATATCTAATCTATTAAACTCAGCCATAGAGTTATTTTTCAGTACTTGAATTTTTATTTTATGTTCTAGAAATTTTAGTGTTTGATGAAATTCTTCATTTTATCTATTTTATTGAAACAACACTTATAGTCATTTTAAAGCCTGTGGTGGAAAACTCCAATAACTGAGTGGCCTATTGATTTCTAATACATCTTTTCTTTTTGTTTTTAGTTATCTGTTTGTATTTTCCTGCCTGATAAAATGAACGAACGCAATGGCAGAATCTAGAGATAATTTGAGCCTCTGGTGGATATTTTATTTATAAATGAGGATTTATTTTACTTTTGGCAGAGGGGAGGGGCGATATGTAGTTACAGTATGGGCAGATCGCCTTAATCAAATCTGGGCTTTAACTGTTTCAAAACTGGGTTTCAGTCTTTATAAAGGCTGATATTTTTTGTAATTTGCCCTTACTCCCAGGGTACAGGCCCTTCTGACCCTACTGGAAGTGTGGGTGTTTCAGTGTTCCCACTCTTTGGTGGACCCTGAAATCCTTTCTTTTTCTCTCCACCCTTGTGAGGTAGCTCAAAGTTCTGCCCAGATTTTTTTAGCAGCAGCTGTTTGACTTCAGAAGTTCTTGGTTTGATGTCACCTACCATTGGTGTCACCAATGTTTTGTGGGGGAAGGTACACACCTCAGTTCACTTCCCTTCTCTCCGGGACTTTTGTGCCTCAATTTCTGATTGCTTCGGTAGTAACGTAATGTCTTAAAACCATGTTTGTTTCTTTTGTCTCACATGTCTAGATACCCTCAAGGGGTATCCAATTAATTACTCTATTACTGTCTATTACTGTCGGAAGCCAAGGATCAGTCCTGTTGTTTTAGCTTCTCCAGTTTAGCTCAGAAAGCTTCGGGATAGAGTGGTAACGTTTTCTACTCTAACAATAATGTGCACCAGGACCCACAGATACGCTTCTTCACAGAGGGCTTCCTCAGCTCTGCCTGCTTCTCTCAGGGTATCAGTGTCTTTTTGACTCTCATCCTTGAAACTGAGGTTCAGGATCTCAAGCTTTAATGGTGATCTAATAAAGGTATTTCCATTCAGGGTCAAATTCAAGATCCCATCTTGCCATGTGGTATGAAGATGTAATAATCATTACTTCAGGAAGCCGGAAAGATAGCAAAGATTCAATTGTCTCAGGTTAATAGGGCCATCGCAATGTTGATGATAATAATATTATTTGTAATTTGAAATTGTATTCTTATCTATTTTACATTAATCTGTTAAAGGGTAAATGAGACCCAAAGAGTTTAAATTGCCTGGTCACAAGTCTAGTTAGTGAGGGCTAGGACTGCAACCTTTTTATTTTAATATATATGCTACATTTTTCAGAATACATAACTGTACTCTATTTTTTTTTTTTTTTTTTTTTTTGCCCTGAAATGTATACATCGGGTGGCCTCTGAAAGACCTTCCACTTCAGTAAATCTACACAAGAGATCTGGGTAATGTTTATTATCTGATGGTAGTGGCTTCAGGAGGCTCCTCTGCCTGGCCTGGTGGTTCTCCAACTTCAGAGAAACTTGTGCCCTTTGTAATTCCTACCATGGCTCCTTTTTAGGCTTCCGCTGCCCTGCTGTTCCTGCCGCTCAGGCCCAGACAAAGGGAAAGCGGAGAGTCCCATTCACAGAGCTTCAGTCTCCCCGGGCTCTTTCCGAACAATGTCTGCTTCTCTCAGGAGGGCCCCACACTTCCTTAGGTGAGTCAACCGGCTTTAGCCAGAATCTTAGATGGAAGTCAAGTCCCCAGCGAGGCAATATGAACCGGCCTTGGTGCTCCTCACTCCTCTCGAGTGCGGTTCAGTGACCTATGCAGATGCCTTTACCAAGGGTCCCATGAGCTTAGCCTGGAATTAGTGGGCAACCCTAAAAACTGAATACGCCCAGCTGGGCTTCCAATTCATGTATCTCAACATTCCCATCCCTGTGAAGGGCAGTCAAGCGGCAAGCTCGCGGAGGCTCAGTGTCTGGTGCACAGAGATGCGACATTCAAAGGAAAGCCCCAAGAGTCCTGTCACCATAACTTTTAAGTGAATTCTTTCATATGTAGAAAAACAAATATTAGTATTTTGTCACTGTTTCTTTGCAAAGAAATTCTAATGGGGCAAGAATCAATTTACAAGCTGTTCCATAAAATTCAGTGTACTTTGTAATAAACATACACTGAAAATGTCTGTCCAGCTGGGGTGTCCACATGTGTGTATCAGTCTGAAAAGTTCATCCTGACACTGTGCTTTTTTTTTTTAAGACTTGGCAGTGGGCCCTTTATAAGCAGCAGCATTAATTTTTTTTTAAGATTTTATTTATTTATCAGAGAGACACAGAGCACAAGCAGAGAGCGGCAGGCAGAGGGAGAAGCAGACTGCCCACTGAGCAGGGAGCCCGATGTGGGGCTCGATGTGGGGCTCGATCCCAGGACCCCGCGATCACAACCTGAGCTGAAGGCAGATGCTTAACTGACTGAGCCACCCAGGCATCCCTTTCCTGACACTGTGCCTTGGAAGGAAAGTAGGGCATGCCCAGCACTGTTAATGCCACTTGACACTTTTATTTTCCAGTGTTTTCTCTCTTCGGTTTCTTCGCTCTATCACTACCTACAAGTGATAATTTGTTAGTCACTGAAATTGTTAAAAGCAAGTGATCAAATAGATAGTTGAACTCCTAGCATTAACCTTTCAAAACCTAGGCAGTGTTTATTAACGCCTCCTGCCCGCAACCCAGGCATCGCCATCAGGTTCAGAAAAGAAAAAAAAATGGATCCTGTATGCTCTGGGTCAGCAGGCCCTGAAAGCCAAAGTAGTCCCGTAGGGCATATAGAAAGGAAAAGTCTTTAATAAGTGATTGGTATGTGTATGCTTTTCTGAAAAAGTTTAATTTTCACTTTTATCAAGCTGTCCAATTACAAAGATAGAAGTGGTAACAAGCCGAAAAGTTATCTTATGTGCAAAATCCCTTGAAATTAAAAAGAATTTTTTGCTTATTTATGGATATCCTGAGAGAATTTTAGTATTTTCTAGAGGGAGGAATACACCTCTAAAAAAGGAATATGAATTCATCCCAACAGTGGGAGAAGGCAGATATATGTGGAGAAAAAAGTGTCAAATACACATCTTTATATTTAAATGTGCTATCATTTAGCATGAGATTTCTGTCAGTTTGTTCCAGATGTTTCCTTAATCCTTAGTACGAGTCCATTTAGCTGTGAATAAAAAAGATTTGCTCTTTCCCACCATCTGATTTTACTCATGTGTGGACTTTAAGACACAAAACAAATGAACAAAGGGAAAAAGAAACAAAAAACCAGACTCCTAAATATAGAGAATAAACTGGGGGGTACCGGAATGGAGGTGGGGGGAATGGGTAAATCAGGTGAAGGGGACTGAGAGCACACTTATGATGAGCACTGAACAATGTACAGAACTGTTGAATCACTACATTGTACACCTGAAACAAATATAACACTCTATGTTAATTATACCAGAATTTAAAAAATAATTTTAAATAAACATTAAAAAAATATTTGCTCTTTCTTATTATTTCTGTAGATCTAGCTGAGCATTTCTCTTAAGAAACAGCTCATGTTTTCAGGACCAGGTCTCATGCCATGGGAAATAAAAATCAAAATGTTTGAAAATACAATTTCCTCCACCTAATTCATTTTCTAGATTGATTTACTTCTTGCACTGGGTTAGAATTGAAAATTCCAGTATCATGGAGATATCTCCCAGCATAAAAGCTTAAAATATTCTGTTGAATCACCCTGAGGATTGGAAGAGTGATTATTGGAACACATAGTTTGCTTTTGAAAACTTTTAGTATTTCTGTCAGTGAACGTTTATTGGGACATTTTCAGTGTATGTTTTTTACAAAGTACACTGAGTTTTATGGAACAGCTTGTAATTTGATTCTTGCCCCACTAGAATTTCTTTGCAAAGAAACAGTGACAAAAAACTAATATTTGTTTTTCTACATATGAAAGAATTCACTTAAAAGTTATAAACTCTCAAATACCACAACTTTTGTTTCCAAGGACCTGTATACATGCAAACATCCGGAAAGCACTTAGGAAATTTTTTGGCAACCATTATATTTCCTGCACTGCTAAAAATTTATGGAAAAAATCAACTGTTTATTATCATCTATTCCTTATTAGCTTTGCAATTCACAAAGGAAAAAAGGTAATGACATAAACAGCAATAAAAAATTTGTGATCTGTTGATTTGGGATATGTACTTTAGGATTAGGACTGTTTTTATTCTTCATATAAAACAGTGACTATTATAAAACTGCAGAAATCAGGGGCGCCTGGGTGGCTCAGATGTCACCGAAGATGTCACTTGATGTCACTTGAGCCAAAGCTTGAGTGTCTGCTTCGGCTCCGGTCATGATCCCAGGGTCCTGGGATCGAGCCCCACATCCAGCTCCCACCTCAGCGGGGAGCCTGCTTCTCCCTCTGCCTGCTGCCCTTGCTTGTGCTCTGTCTCTCTCTCTCTGTCAAACAAATAAAATCTTTAAAAAAATTTTTAAAACTATAGAAATCAAACCAAACCCAAGCTGTTTTTCTTTCATTAAAGATGAATTCTATTCTCCTAAAACATGGAGGTCCCCAAAATACTGGTATCAGATTTATAAGACCTCACGTATTGACTGTGTTATCCCATTTATGTAAAATTGTAAACGACTCTGTCTTCATGTACGTAGGCTCAGAGTCCTATGGTCTCTGGGAAGGTGTTCATCAAAATATAAAACAGTGGTTTTCTTGGTAGAAAATGCGGGATGAATTCCACTCAAAACTTCATATTCTCCTTGATTATTTGAGCAGCTTTTAAGAGAAGACAAATAATTTTTTATCAATATAGTCGAAACATGTCTTGGATCTCTGAAAAGGAAAGTTTTGCTCCTCGGGCCCCTCTGGGGCTTTGCATCTTGAAGCAAGGCCTCCCGAGCTCCTCCGACAACAGCTGGGGGTCAGCTTCGGCTCTCCGCAGCTCTCTGCTCCCCAAGAGCGCCTCTGGGCCCAGAACCGCAACAATCCCTTCCGGAGCTTTTTAGGGAGCGACACTGACTCACAAGAACCTATCTGGTATGGCCAGATTTTCTGTCCTTATCTCCCGCAGCGGCCAACACTCACCAGGCAGTGATGTTCGCTTTTTCATTCAGTCTGTCTGGGGTAGAGCCTCAATTTTTGCACTTTCGGCAAGATTCTCTGATGACGCTGAAACATATCCAAGTGCAGAGCATCTGGACTCAGCGTATCCCAGTGAATGTTCTGTGCAGTAGAACAAGGCCTCCTGCGCCCTACACCTCAGTGGGGCGTGTCAAAGTCTTAGCAGCCAATGAACAACTTCAGCCTCCGGAGGCCACTCCTCCGTGAAGTCGGGAGCCCGAACCCGGTCAGGACTACCGACCTGAGAAACCAAGCCCGACCAGGAAGCAAGGGCTCCTCCTCTGGCAGGTCTCAGACCAAAGGTCCCTTAGAAAGGTTACTTCAGGGTCTCTCTCTAGCTCAGGAGGGCCTTGGAGCATCAGAATATTCTGGCAAAAAAGCCAGGTTGTGGAGTTGATAGACTGCTTTTGAACTGTGGCTCTATCACTGGTCCATTTGGCTTTCTGCAATCCTCAGTTACTTTATCTATTAAATGCAAATAACACCAACTTCCTAAGCTTTTTTGAATTGACATTGATTAACAGCTTTATTGAGATTTAGTTCACATAGGATACAACCCACACATTTAAAGAACACAATTCCGTGCTTTTGAGTATATTCACAGCGTTGTGCAACCATTGCCTCTAATTTCAGAACATTTTCATCACCCCAAAAAGGAACTCCATACCCATGAGCAGTCACTCCTCTCCTTGTCTTCTCTTCACCCCTGATCACACTAATCTATTTGCTGTTTCTGTAGCTTTCCCTGCTGGGAACATTAAACATAAATGGAATCATACATTATGCCGCCTTTTGTGTCTACTTTCTTTCATTTAGCGTGTTTTTAAGGTTTATCCATGTTGCAGCATGTACTGATACTTAGTCCTTGTTATTGCCAAATAATATTCCATTGTATAAATATGCCACATTTTGTTTCTCCATTCATCAGGTAATGGATATTTGTGTTGTTCCCAACTTGGGGCTATTATGAACAGTGCTGCCATATAAACATTTGTGAGCAAATGCTTGTGTGGACATCTGTTTTCACTTCTCTTGGGTATATACCTAGGAGTGGAATCGCTGGGTCATATGGTAACTCTATGTTTAACATTTTGAGGAACCGCCAAATTGCTTTCCAAAGTGACTGCGCCATTTTACATTCCCACAGCGGTGGATGAGGGTTTGAATTTCTCCACATCCTCGTTTGTATTTCTTGTTAAAGTCATTCCTGTGAATACAAAGTGGCATCCCATTGTGGTTTTGATTTGCATTTCCCTAATAACTAATAATAATGTAGATTATCTTTCATGTGCTGTCGGCTACTTCTATATCTTCTTGGGAAGTATGTCTCTTCAGATCCTTTGCCCATGTTTTAACTGAGTACTTTGTCTTTTTTTTTTTTTTTTTTTTTAGTGAGTTGTAAGGATTCTTTATATATTCTGGATACAAGTCTCTTATCAGGTATATGATTTGCAAATATTTTCTCCCTGTGGGTTGTCTTTTCACTTTCTTGATTGTGCTCTTTGAAACAAATACTTCTAATTTTTTCCAGTTTTGTTGAAAAATAATTGACCTACATCACTATATAGGTTTCAGGTATACAGTATGATAGGTAGATTTACAGATACTGTGAAATGATTACCACGATAGGTTCAGCCAACATCCATCTTCTCACTCAGACACAATAAAAAGAAAGGAAAGAAGAAAAGAAAAAAGGAAAAAGGAACTCTCCTTGTGATGAAAAGTCTTGCGGTTTATTCTCTTAACTTCTCTATGTATAGCAGTGTTAGCTAGAGTCATTATGTCCCTAGTACTTACTCATCTTATAACTGGAAGTTTGTATCTTTTGACCACCTTCCTCCATTTCCCCCTCCCCCATACTTGGCCTTGGTTAACCACACTTCTGATCTCTTTTTCTTTGAGTTTGGATTTTTTTGTTGTTGTTTTTTAGATTCCACATATAAGAAAACACTTTTAATTTTGATGAAGCCCAATTCATCGATTTTTTTTTCCTTTGGATCCTTGTGTTTGGGGTACTGTTGCCCAACCCAAGTTCATGAAGATTTACTCCTATGTACTGTGGAATTTCAATGAAGAGTAACTGAGAGAATGATACAAATTCTGAACGTGTAAATCTCAACACAAAGTAATTACCATAATTAATATTGTCATTTAGAAAATTCTGGGTTCCGCCTTCTACTCTTACCTTGTTTCTCTGGTTTCTACCCAGTGCCTCTCTCCTGGGTTTTCTTCTTAGTTGTACTGGTTATCTGGCTTTGATTTCAGACTCTTCCTGATACATGGCTTCTGGAAACCTCTTATAACACTTAATTTGAATCAAACAGACTCTTGCTTAATCCAGGTTCTGGACTGTCCAGGAGGGGGCATCAGACAACCAGAAGAGAATCCCCTGGAAAAATCCCTTCTAATCACATCTAATATCTACCATTGACTGAACACTTGCTGGCTAGCTTCCTCCTCATATTCTCTCTATTCACTGGACTAACTGTGGGCGTCAAGTGTTCGCATCCAGATTTGACAAAAGAGCTAGATCATCTTCAGAGCAGTTTAGGAACTTTCCCAACATTTCTCAATTTAGTAATTAATGAGCTGAAATTTGACCGACTATGAAGCCTGTGGTCTTTCTTTCAGGCCACCAAATCCCAATCTTCCAAGGTAACAAGAAATGTTGAAGCAGAGTTAGAACTTCCTTCTTTCATGATTAGCTTTAAACAGCATTAAAATATGAACAAGAATGTGCTGAGAGAATATGTCCGGGACTCGGAAGACAATAAAAAGAACTGAAAATCATGTTCACTGGTTCCAAAGACTTACAATACAAATGAGAATGCAAAACAAGCATGCAATGTCGGTACCCTGAAGTCAGGTAGGAAGAATGCTTCCATGAAGTCAATATTTTCTCTTTTGAGCCAGTGTGAGATGTTTGTGAAGGTTAAATACTGGCTTAACTTTTAAGAAACTTGAGCCTGATCAACCTCCTTAAGTTATTGTGCTTACAATTCAAATATCCACCCAGGCGACAGTTAGCAGTACTTTCTCAAAATGTTGTCAGGTTTACAGTAACTAAAGTACCCCGTTCACATACACAGTTCACAAGGTTCACTTCTTGTGTTGTACATTCCATGTGTCTTGACAAACCTATAAGGACATGTATCCACTATAACAGTATCGTGCAGATTTGTTTGCCCCCAAAATCACCGGTAAACCATGTACTGAACATATTAATATTGGTTCACTGGTTTTAACAAATGTACCACACTAATGCAATGAGGTAACAATAACAGAAGCAAGGTGGGAGCACTGTGGAAACTTCCTGTACTCTGTGCTCAATTTTTCTGTAAATCTAAGAATGTTCTAAAAGATAGTCTCTTAATTACCAAAAAAAAAAAAAAAAAAAAAAAAAGGGAGGGAGGGAGGGAGGGAGGAAAGGAGGAAGGATGGGAGGGAGGAAGAAATGACTTTGGTGCAAACTACAAAGACTCAAGTTCAAATCCTGTCAGTAACACTTCCTAACGGGCGGGCTGTGAATTTGCTTTCTCTGGGTTTCAATCTCTTTACATTTAAAGTGGAGAAAATAAAATCTACTTCTAAAAGTGTTCTTTTATTTATTTTATTTTAAGTTGCGGGGGACCGCCTGCGGCGACTCCCCGGCCCGCGTACGCAAGCGCGGAGCCCAGAGCGCGTCTGCACACTGACCCGCGCGCCCGGGGCCTGCCCTGCCGCCTTTCTAAGCAGCTCTTCACCAGAAAGTAAGAAACAGCAAGTGATAGACTTATCCCCTCACCGTGGGATCCCACGTTTTCACTTTGGAATACAGCACCTTTCCCTGAAGCGCGCTCTCTCTCTGTGACTCCTAAACATTATAAAAGGAGAGGGTTGTGAGGCCAGTAACCTGTGTATTCTCGGACACACAGTAGCAACAATGACGATGAACACTCCAGGGCAGCGATGATGGGCCAGGTACGACCCCAGATCCTCCACCTGTAGAGGAACAGACTGCATCCTCACAACAGTCTCATGTCGCTGATACTATTAACTCCAAACCCATTATGCAGATGAGGAAACAGAGGCCCAAAGTCAAAGTCATGTAACTTGAAATTGATAATAGCCCAAACTGGAACCCACAGGCAACTTCGTAGATGATGCTCTTGAACACTGAAATTCTTTTTTCGTGAAAAATCATTTAAAGCAAAAGATTCGGGAGGGGGAACCCCATACATATGTACATCAGTAGGGGACTGACTGGGTAAAGAAATTCCCCAAACGATGAAGCACAGTGGTGAAAAAGCTTAAAGAAGCTGTCACTGAGCTGAAAGACAATATATACAAGGTGTATAATGTGATGCCTTTACGTTAAAAATAAATCTCTTTATTTCAAATTGACTTTTGGGAGAGCTTTGTGTTTGGGGAGTTCAGCCTCTGGTTGTTAGAAATTTTTTCCCAGTTTGTCATTTGATTTTTGATACGCTTCTGGTATAATTTGCTTTTATCTTCTATACCTGAATTTTTCACTTTATAGCTTTTGCATTTTGAATCATCATTAGAAAGACCTTTCCCACTTCAAAGATGCAAAGAAATTCTCCCAGTGTTTTCTTCTGGTGACTTCAGTCTCTTTTACATATAAGATTTTTCACCAATTTTCAATTTATCGTGATATACAGGTGCACGTATGAATGAGCTCACTATTTTCACAACACCCATTACTAAACTGCCTTCTTTGTTCTTGTGATATGAGGTGCCCTCTTGATCACAAATTGAATTTTCTTATGTATTTTGGACTTTTTCAGGATTTATTTTGTCCCTTTGGGACTATGCATTTGATTTACAAGGCCGCTAGAGGCTTTGCCTTTGTACTCAAATATTATTTCAGTCCCGCAGATAAATGTATGGCCTTTTAATGTACCATGTCGTTGCCAACATCCCTCACTGTCCTGGGGAAGTTACAGAAGCAGCAAACGGTGGTTTACAATGAAGCTTCAGAAGCAGCCACATCTAGAGAAACACGGTCCCTGTTGATAAAGATATTGTGACACTCTCCTGGTGCGATTTTTGAATTCCTAGCATTTTGTCTGCTCCACTCTACAGGTACTCTTTGGAAAACAGCAGGCATGAGGATTGGGATTAAATTCACACTGTCTGCAGCCGGAGAGAGAAAGTATACTACCCCTGTCCATTCACATCTCCTTGGCAATGTGTTCAAGTGCAGGACCACAGTCAAACGTTCCTATTCTCTAGACTCCTGACTTGGTGCGTGCATCTGCTGTTGGCTTCCAGGATCTGTACATGTTCCCCAGAAGCCACGACACCAAGGGCACCTTGACTCGGGCAGCTGGCGAGAATGCCCCAGGGGTTATTCCAGCCAACGTCACTTTTCACATCACAAAGCTCCTGCACAGGCCACTCCGTGACCCCAGGTCCCTTTAATCCTCTAGCAAGCCCCGTTTGATGGGATAGACTTTCTGCCCGTTTTTGAACTTCGCAGACTCCATATCAGACCTCTAGTCTCAAGTTACATGCGCGTAGTGGGATAAAGGCAGCAGGAGTGCTGGGCCCAAGACCTGCGTAGGACTCGGCCGGTGCTCTTGGCTCAGTCTGCGCTGTGTTAAGCTCCAGGAGCCCGTGTGAATGCGCGTGTGTGCTTTCTAGGCCTGAACAGCTGGGAGGAAGGGGGCCAGTCACAAATGAAATTAGGAGGTGTAAAATGCTGTGGGAAGAGAAACAAACCAAGATGGCAAAAACAGGTGCCAAAAGGCATTTGTTCGCAACTCCATCAAAATTTCATTTCTTTGTGTATGATTAGCCGCTAAGCTGCATTAGGGAAAATTTCATGCTTCTCTGACCTTTTGATGTCCCGAAGAGAAAAAGAAGTAACACCTGTTGCCGAAAGATTTTCCAAGAGAGAAGGCTCTGTTCTCCAGTAATCTCAAGTGCTCCTCTATTCCATGCTGTGTATGGATTTAAAGATTGTGTCCTTTAGAAACCAGTCTCTTCAGGGACTAATTGAACAGTACAACTGTCCCTTTATTGTAATTTTCCAATTTATTTTCTGAGGATTATCTCTTCTTAAGCCTGAACTTTTTTGTTAGACTTTAGGAAGATGCAAACTCATCTCACTATAGTATTGACTAGTTCCTCAGTCCAAAGCCTCTCTCAGTGCCCTCGATGATTATGAATTCTACGTAGGAGATCCGAAGGGTGACATTTCTAGAGAAGAGCCACACGACCCCATTGCACAGTGAGGCCAGCCTGCAGGGAAACACTGGGTTGCAATATAGCCACTAGTGAGGGTCTTGGGGCCCCACTCACATTTGCTGGGGAACCTGTAAAGGCCTGAGATCCCCCCTTGAATTGTTCGAGGAGGCATCTCATGTGCCCCTCATCCTGGTCTTCTTGGCTACCGCCAAGCTCTGGCTCATTGTGTTGTGCTGGTTAATGCCTTTTTAAGGTACTCCATGGCAGTAAGACCCTCATTGTCACATCTCTGTGCCAAGATTATAAACCCTGAGCTCCATGCTGAGGGGCTGCCTCTCAGTGCTGGCGCCCAGGTTCCGGGCACCTTGTGCTCTCGGGATCTTGGCTTGATTCATTTTTGAGCTGATCTTTCACTATAGCTTTCATCTTCAAACTCAAAGCAGAAATAGGACTTGAGGATCATCTTAATGAGTGACAGACATCCTACTCTCCCCTTAAGGCCTATCGTTCTTGAACCCTCTGTCCTCAGAGGTTCTAAGAACCTTCCCTCTCAAAAGGCATCTCAGTTCTTCATGCCAGGGGAGCCCTGCCAGCCTGCTCTACCAGTCCCTTAGGCACGTCTGAGCCCCAAGACAAACTTCGGTAGGCTTTCTGATATGAAATTAAAAGCAACACTGACCTAAACAAACTTGGAAAATCTTATTTCTTCATGAAACTGGCATTCTGAATTTACAATCCTATGGTTGTAGAACAGTCTGTATATCTAGATTTCCTTCCAAATTATTGGTCAGGGACAAGAATTGATAAGAATAAGAATTCAGGGGTGCCTGGGTGCTCGGTTGGTTAAGCATCTGACTCTTGATCTGAGCTCAGGTCTTGATCTCAGGGTTGTGAGTTCAAACTCTGCAATGGGCTCCACGCTGGGCATGGATCCAACTTAAAAAAAAAAAAAAAAGTAAAAATTCAAAGGAAATGGTCTGCATCCACAACTGTCACTTCACAGAGGCAGGCTTACTAACATTATATGCATTATATACTAACATTAATGCAACATTAATAATGTCTTACATTCCCTGTGTGCAGCCTAGTTTTCCAGGAGCCATTCTCTTCCAAATATATATATATATATTTGGGGCATGAATCAGTCAGCCTCATATGCTTATACCTCATGGGCCATGGGTTTTCTTGTCCTGGCCATTCATCCCCACTGTGATTCACGATCCAGTCTCCTTGCTTCCAAGCTTGGCTTTCCACCCAGTAGCATTTTCTTCACTATTTGAAGGCAAGATGGCAGAGAGACGGAGAGCAACTTGGAATTCTGGCTCAACCCAATGTTAACGGTGCAACCACGTACAGATTATGTACCTTCCCCTGTAGCTGAGGCTCTGCTGCTATAGAATGGGGATAATAATAATACCTCCTGGGGATTTTTCAAGGATTACATAAACAAGCTATGTAAAGCACTAGCTAAACGCTAGCTAGGATTATTATTATTCAGGAAAAGGCATGACTTTAGTGAATACCGAACAGTCTCATGAATCAAACTCTTAAGGGCCACTCTGAAATGCAGAATTACAAGATGTAAAAAGCACCAAGTTATTTCCTATAATTTGTAAACTGGTTCTTGGTAAATTTATCCCCATGATTATAGCTTAATAGAAATAAACTAAACTGCAGAGGTTGAAGTTCTATCCCTTCCTGGCACCAACATGAGAGTGCGGCTCTAAGAACCAGCTGCAGATGGACTGAAGGAACAGAATTATTCATTCCTCTACCACTTCCTGTGTCATGCTGCTCTAGCCATATAAAAAAATCCCCCAAAGCAATTTGTAAGCTCTGCAATAACTCAAGAAATGGAAATCGCTCTACGAAATTAAGTGTATACGTCTTCTAGAAAGCCTATCTCCTAATAGGTGCAAAGTCTCAAAAGAAAAACAAATGACTAACAAATGAAGGCTAACAGGAAATAACTCCCAAAAGAATGCCCATGGGAAGTGCCGGGGCCCAGCGCACTGCTGGGCCTTGTCCATGAGAGCTACGCTTGCCAGGCTGGGGGGTGGTTCACAGGTGCCCCAGATGTGCTCTGTTCTTCAGAGCCTACGGTACACCAAAGATTTTCTGGGCAAGTGAGGAGGATTAATCTCGGCTCCCTCTCTGAGCTACATGCTCTCGCTTACATGGGTCCTAAAGAATCACCCTGTGACACTAAGGTTTCACAGAAGTTTTGGAAAGGCCTCTCTTTGAGATGCTGCCGTCAACATTGCTATTCCTTTCAGATCACTGGGGCAATGTTATCTGAGCAAGTTTCTAACCCTCTTCCCCTAGGAAACATTCTCTTCCAGAGGGTTCTGAGGGCCTCTCCATACATCCATAATATGTGCCTGAAAGCACATGAATTCAAGAATGAGCACAGCTGAGGCTCCATCTGGTCCGTGCTCCAGAATGACTTTGTCAATGACAGGGTCACAGAGCCGGTGGGTTAGAGAACAACTACGTTAGCCATGGAAGTCTTATTCCATTGTCCTTTTTCATTTTCTTTTCCCTTCAGTGAATATTGCCTCAGTCCATGAAATAGTGCAAGTCAATTACAAGTAGGAGCAGTAATCAGAAAGGGACAAGGCTCACTACAGTTAATAAAGGATTGTCTTTCCCCACAAATACTCTTCAGCAGAGGGGATTAATTAGTATATTCCTTAAAAACCGTTTTCTATGTGCCAACTTCAGACAAGTGTAGTTTTGGTGCAATGTGTGATACTGTTGTAATAGGAACCTAGATCTGGTCTCTAATCCTCAGTATATTATTAAGTACTTGACTGTAGGTGCCATTTAAGTTTTCCTCTGCCTCCTCAGAGGTAATATCGATCCCTCATATAAAATTTAAATAAAATGGAAGTAACTATCTCCTATGAACTTACGGGCACCCAGAGGATGAATGAGCTTCTGTACAATATTTCTGTGCTTTAGGGAAAGAGCATGAAAATATCTTGATTTACCTTTCCCAAAGTATGATTTTATTTTTCCTGCTTTGGTTTTCCTTGTAAACTGTATTGGACAGGCATCTGCCATACTTGGGATGCTGCTCATATCTATGACCTCTCTCAGAAATCTTGCCTCTGATGCCTGCTAAGAGGATCAGATGTAGGCAACCATGCTCGATACCAGATAGCACTGCCAAAGATGAATGGACAAAGAATGGCTCTTGACCCAATGCTGACTTCTGATGTGGCTTGTCCTAAAGTCTACACCCATTACGAATGCCCTGAACTGGATGTTGATTGAATGAATCAATCAAATCCTCTCTCCTGGATTGAACGCAAAGAAAAAAAAGAATGGGAACAAATCCCGAAATGTAAGATACCATCAGTCAAACTAACATATAGGTTAAGTGGAGTCTGAGAAAGAGCAAAAGAACAAGAAATAAGGATATATGAAGTCACTTTTCCAAAAATAATGAAATACATAAAACCACAGATCCGAGAAGCTCCAATAAGTGTTGTAAGTAAACAAGATGAAAATAACATGCATGCACACAGGCATATGCATACACAAAAATCTAGACACAGCACAGTTAAACTGCTCTAAAGCAAAGAAAATAATCTCGAAGGCAAAAAGAAAAAAAGATGCAAAATACATAAACAAACAAAGAATTACATCAGACTTCTCCTCCGATACCACGCAAGACCAACAACAGAGTGAGGCATTTTAAAAAATCATTAATTGACTTTATTTTTGTTAATAGTTTTAGATTTACACAATTAAGAAGTAGTACGTAGTGCTCCCTATACCTACCAAGCCCCACTTCACCCTCCAACTCTGAGCCCAGTTTTCCCTATTATTAACACATATCTTGCATTAGTGTGAAACAACTGTTACAAATGCTTATTGTAATATAATAATTAATGTAGTTATAATTATTACATAATATACATTAATGTATAATGTACATTCATAATGTACATAATGTACATTACATAATGTACATAATGTACATTACATAATATACATAATATATATTAATAATGTAAACTATGGACTACATTAACTGTAGTCCATACTTTACATTAAGGTTTACTCTTTGTATTGTATTGACACAAGCCTAATGACATGTATCCACCATTTGTTTTATTAAGGATAGTTTCGCCACCCCAAAAATTCCCTTTGTGTCGCCTCTTCATCCCTCCCTCCCTTTCACCCTCCCGAACTCCTGACAACCACTGATCTTTTCACAGTCATGGAGCATATTTAAAGTACTGGCGGGGAAAAAAGCACAGTCAACTCAGAATACTATGCATAGTGAAAATAATTGTTCAAAAATTAAGGGGAAGTTAAGACTTTGTATACAACAAAACTGAGAGAACTCAGGGGCAAAATATGTGTACCACCACGAATGTTAAATCAAAATTTTTCAGGCAGAAGTTTTATTACTAGATAAAAAGTTGGATTGCACAAATGAAAAGCACTGTAAATGGTAAAAATGGACCTAAGTATAAAATATTTTTCCTTGTTTTTAATCAATTTAGGAGATATATGACTAAGGCAAAGTAATTAAGAGTTTAACTGTAGGGCTTATAATATACGTAAAAATAAAATGTATAGCAAGACAATGAAGGAGGAACTGGAAAAATATTGCACGATTCCTATAGAATACATAAAGTAATATACCATTTTAACACAGTTGTGAGAATTTAAAGTTGTATATTTTAAACTTTAAAACAATTATCTAGAGAGGCAAGGCTAAAAGTCACTAGGAAAGATCAAGTGGATTCATAAAAAATACTCAATCTGAAAGAAGAGGAAAAGGGGAATAGAGAATAAATGGAAAAAAATAGAAAACAACTAGCAAGATGATAAATTTAAATTCAACAATATTAATAATTAAAGTAAATTTGAATGGCTTAACCACCCAGATTAAATGGCAGAGATAAAAATACAAACCAACCAACCAGCAACAAAAGAGTCAACTATGCCTGGTGAACAAGAAACCTCCTAAAACAGAAGTCAACACACTATGGCTCATGGGCTAAGTCTAGTCTGGAGTATGTTTGGTTTTTTTAAGGCCTTGTTAATATCAGACAAAGTTGACATCAGAACAAAGAATATCAGGAGGGATAAAGAGAAGCATTAGGCAATGATACATCGGTCAGTTCATCACATAGACATAAATATCTTAAATATGTATGAACAAAGCTTCAATAACATGAAGCAAAACCTAACAGTTTTTAACTAAATTTTTTTTTTTTAAGATTTTATTTATTTATTTGACAGAGAGAGATCACAAGTAGGCAGAGAGGCAGGCAGAGGGGGGTGGGAAGCAGGCTCCCCACTGAGCAGAGAGCCCGATGATGCGGGGCTCCATCCGAGGACCCTGAGATCATGACCCAAGTCGAAGGCAGAGGCTTTAACCCACTGAGCCACCCAGGCACCCAGTTTTTAACTAAACTAAAAGGAAACAGAGAGTCACAACTGTAACTGGAGACCTCAACACTTCTTTCTCAGTAATTGAAAGACAAAGCAGAAAAAAAAAATCGTAAAGATGTAAGCCTGAACACTACAAAGAACTTGACGTAACCGACAAAGATTAAATATTTTACCCCATAACAACAGAATATACATTCTTTTCAAGTACACATGAAAGCTCCACCAAGATAGGTCCCATGCTGGTCACAAAACAAATCCCAATAAAGTTAGAAAGAACGGAAAGTATATAAAGTGTGTTCTCTAACCTAAATGGAAAGAGACTAGAAAGCAATAGCCCATAAGTGGAAAATCCCAAAATGTTTAGAAACTAAATATACTTCTAAGTAACCCATGGATCAAAGAAGGAATCAAATAGAGGTATCTTTTGAACTGAAATAAATAGAAAACAATACCAAATTTATGGGACGCAACTAAAGCACATTTAGAGGAAAATTTATAGTATTAAATGAACATATTAGGAAATCATCTAAGCTTCTACTTTAAGGAACTACAAAAGGAAGAGGAAATAAACTAAAATCAAGAAAAAGGGCAGACATAAAGATAAGAGCATGAAAAAATAAAATTCAAAGCAGAGAAACAACAGAAAATCAATGAAACCAAAAGTAGTTCTAATAAAGTTAATTCAACTCTAGCCAACCTAATTATTAAAACGAGGTCTTAGCACTGTTCTTTTATTTGATAACTTATACATGCTTTTGTTTCTTATCTTGCACCCCAGCAATCTAGACCATTAATTTAAAAGAATGACTTTTTCTACCCCACCTCCGTCCGCAAGTTTTTGAGTTTCCTTAGAAAACTAGCAAACTTATCTACTGGATTTTTTTTTTTTACTTTGATACTTATTTGGTTCTTTTATTTTAAATTTATATTAAGTCCTTGTCTATTTATGCAATCAGGATAGGAGCTTCATTAAATTTAAGAATTTATAATCTAACTTATCAATTACGGAGATAAGCAAAGGTATACAAGCCTACCAGCAAACACATTTGGAAAATATTTCATACTCATGTAGTAAAATAATTTTATCCAACTCTTGAGCAATCTAGAAAACTCTGGAGTTTAGTGCTAGGTTTCTTCCTATTTTAGTACATACGTGTACTCAGTTTTTAACACAAAGGTCTTTTCCATATCTTCATCTAGTTCATTATGGGTTTGTTTGTTCTTAAAGAAATAAGAAGGAAAAAAATTAGGCTACTCAATGTCCTTCAGGTTGCATAAGAAGTCATGAAGCTCCTGACAAGCCAAAAGTAATCTTTCTTTCAATATGCAGTCCTGTTCTATCAAACATGCATACTCAATGTTATAAGAAAAAAAAAGGAAAATTCTTAAGTCCCAACTCTTACCCTAAAACCAAGTGATACTAATTTTAATTTTTTAGATCTTTTTATGCATTCTCTCCTATTTCAGTGTTAATCTGTACTTTTATATTAGATATCCAAATAGTCCTTATAAATGATCAATTTTTAAGCCCAATTAATTTTCAGAAGTTGAGGCAATAAAGTGGGTGAATGCCAGCCACAAATACAGTATTACTAACAGACAATTTGTAAAAGACTTTTTTCTTTTCCATTTACACGCACAACCAGCAGGCTCACTTTTACAACTGCAACCTGAATCAAAAATAAGGAACAAAACTTACCAATTCATTGCAACAGCGTCATAAGGAGGGAGGGAGTTCAGAGACAAGGACTGCAGGAAGCCGCTTTCTTTCCAATAGGCATGAAAACTTACTTCTTGAATTTTTTTTTAGCTTGTAGTGCTGTATGAATAAGACAAACAACATGGAGGATTCTACTAAAAGAAGGAACACCTGTGGGCTGGAACGTAAACATCTTAACCCCACAGGTGGGACCAGCTATTGGCCTGACTAAACCTATGTCTGAAATGCCAGTAAAATATCAAGAATCCCCAAGACAGGCAGACAAACAGAAAAGACAGATGACTGCTTGAAAATCAGATCAGAAAGCAAAAACTAGCTTCCCAACATTGCTTCTATCAATGGAGAAATGAAGCAGCTGTGCACTTAATCAAAACCAGAACCCGACTTGACCAAGACCCAGAAAAAGAACCAGAGGGAAAGAGAAAACAGTCAGCAGAGGCAGAAGTTCTAATCGTGGAATGAGGTTCATCCCTGAAGGCTAAGTCAGCACATTAGGTGAGTCACCTGGGCATCCCAGTGGGGTTCTCACCTGTTAAAGGAAAACACAAGAAACAAGAGCATTGGGGGAAGGCATTGATTTGCAAAGACTACAAAGGGAATTTTCAGGCTCTAGAAGGACTGGCTCACCAAATAAAAGGACAACAGCTATTTGAAAGAAAAATATCCCACGGTTATCAGCGTTAGCAAGTTAATAGCCTGATCATGGCAATTTTCTCATACAATCGTTCATCTCACATCTTCAAGAAAAACCCCGGCTTTCTCTCTCAAGTTGCAAAATCCCTTTCTTCCCCCTCCCTCCCCTCAACTATGGGATGCTTCCTTAAATAAAGACAAGGCTAAATATTTGGTTTTGCTGCCCC
>CM052887.1:42779230-42800197 GCA_028534135.1 Potos flavus
AAAAAAAAAAAAATCCTGTTTTTTCTTCTACCTGATACTATGTAAAAGGTCCTATTTACCCACTTAAAATATCACATTGCAAACATTTCTCATACACTGTAGATAAAGGAGTTAATTTTCATTCTATTAATTTTTTTTCTTATGAAGTACTAGGTTCTCAGCTGCTGCAATTTTTCCTAGGCCAAACGATATCTGCCAGTACATATGGGTCAATGTATGGCACACATTTTATTTTTTATTTATTTATTTATTTTAAAGATTTTATTTATCCATTTGATGGAGAGCGAGAGATCACAAGTAGGCAGAGAGGCAGGCAGAGAGAGAGGGGGAAGCAGGCTCCCTGCCGAGCAGAGAGCCCAATTGGGGGCTTGATCCCAGGACCCTGAGATCATGACCTGAGCCAGAGGCAGAGGCTTTAACTCACTGAGCCACCCAGGTGCCCTCTGGCACACATTTTAAAAACTGAACTGTATCACATTTCTCTCTCCCTTCTGCACTTTCTAGTTAATATCCTCTTGAACACACCAGCAAGATCCTTGGCAAGTATCTTTCTGGCTCCTCATGGGACATACTATATCATCCCTTACTGAGTTCATTATTCTGGTACCCAGGTCCAAATTCAACTCTAATATCTGTTATATAAACATCTGTTAATTTTTCAGGTTCTCCTTTTTCTTTCAAAGACTCAACTTTCCATTGGAATGACAGGCTGAAAAGAAAACTTCATATCCCAAATCCATTGGTTTATATTCTATCTAGAATTTATTCCCTAATTAAAAATGCTTCGCCTTTTTTTTTTTTTAACCCCATCTAAGAGTTTTCAAATCATGTTCCTTGGGAACATTATCATCAAGATATTAATAGGTGTTTATGACAAAAATTTATATGGTTTGGGAAGTTAGGTAAACAAAATTAAACAGACTTATTTATTACAGAACTTTTCAGAAATTTTGATAGTATTTGGATTTGGATTTGGATTGTAAAGGAACATTTTAGGGTTTGGAATGGTACGTAGATTTGTATAAGTTACATAGAAGTATAAAATTACTGCCCAGAAACATCTTAAAGGGACCAATATTTTACAGGATGCACTTTAACAAATACTATGCCCATCCATAGTACGGTAAAGTACTCATAGCTGATGTCTGAGAAGTCTATGGATACAGATGCAAGACTGAAAATATTATGACCAACCAGACATAGCCACATTGTGAGTAATGAATCTATTGCCTTTAGAACTGAAACATCTAAAATATAGGCAGACTATGAATCAAAAATAACATCAAATAAAAACTGTTAATGGACTACTTATTACAGCTCTTTTTTGGGAAAATGACTTTATAAATTTGTATGATAGGTAAGTATGAAGTTTCTACAACATTGTGGTCCTAAATTACTTGCCCCATAAATGGAAAAATTAAGTTCAGTAAGTTATCAGTAATCACTCAACAGGTCTTCTATCAATAGGGAACTTAAATTGCTTGATTTCTAAAATGAAAAGAAAGGAAAATACATATAGATACTAAAAATAAGACCACTGAACAAGCACTTTTTAAAGTAATAAGAATACATTATTACTAAATAAATTCAACAAAAAGGTTTGTTAATACTTTATTAGTATTTTCTAATGGACAGAACATAATGCAAACCAAATAAAAATTTTAATCTTCTTTTTAGTTCAATAAAAATAACTGACATTCTGATTGTTGTTTCTTCTTTGTTAAAGAAGGAAAGTATTGATAGAATAGTTAGGCACACAGTTGACATTTACTGTACAATGATATGCACAAGTTATCTTTTAACAACTATAATCCTAAGATGTGCTCTTTATATTTTTCCCTTGTAATACAGGAGCCATGCTCCTATAAGCAAAATTTACTAATAACAAAAGAATTTTACAGGAGTGACAAAAAAAGACTTTTAAAACAAGTCCTTAAATAAAAGGATGCAGCAACAACGGAATGTAAGTTGTTGGGTTAAGAAGACAGTTTAAACTAGATCTCAAAACATTAAAAATTCATTTATTTTACAATTACTCAAATATACATGCATTAAATGAAAATATTGCACAAAATTAAAATTTTAGATTGTGAAATTTATATTGTTCTTAATTTTTAAAAAATTGATACACTTTCTGGTAGCACTTAACTGATTTTTTTTCCAAACACCAGCAGCACAAACTTAAAATGAGCAAACAGAAATATTCAAGAAAGTTTTTAATTTTTCTCTTTAAAAAAAATTAAGGCTAACCAAGTGCATCCATTGGTCAATGGCACAATTTTTTCAGGAACTATTCAGAACACCCTAATCAGAGGAAATGCCCAGCTAAGTGCCATACTTAAATCATACAATCAATTTTTAGGTGAATGAACTGTTAGTAGTGATGGTTTCTAAATAGTTTATATGTTACCTGAAAAAATCAGAAAACCCAAACAAAGAATGATTAATTTTGAAGGTTCTTGCCTAAAGGCACCACTGACTTAAAAACACATTCAAAAAATCAAATATCAGAAGACTTAAAGCCTCTTCAGGTATGTATTTATATATGCAATAAATGCATTCAATGTAATAACTTTATTAAACATAGTACACTGTACTTGACTTATGAATTAAATATTTTACACACAGCTTGACCAAGTCATTCAAAAAGTATTTCTAATTTTAGCATGACCACGGCTCTCTCTGATGTAAAACATAGATGTGCACAAAGATGCACAACCGTTTACATAGACTACCATTTGATATTTCTGCTTTTGAAATATAAACTCTTTAAACAAAAATTATTTAAAAAACCCATTTACTCATATAGTTTTTGGTATGATTGCAGTTACCTCACAGGGCTCTGTTATGAAAAGTTGCAATTTTGCAGGACCTTTCTTTCTTTCCCTGGTTGATGGCCAGCATTCCTCACATTATCTGGAAATGCTTTTCATATGTACACACTAGGCTCTTAAATGAATTCCTGTTTACTCTTAGACTTATTTATGTCAAAAATATACTTGAAATGGGCAAGGGTATATTTGAAAATCATTGCACTTATGGCCATGCTGATGCTTCCTACAGACGCGTTTCACAAATCCTCACCTTTAAGCCTGGGGCATGGGGAGGGACCACGGCAGGGAGACACACTGAGAAGAAAAAATATTATTTCTCCCACCAGAGTCAATAAGGATATTTTCTCATTTGCAGGTTGCAATGAAAGGGATTTCACTTTTGTAATTCTTTAGACATGCAACACATGCTGAAAGGTGCATACTCTGAGTATGCACAACAGCATTATTAATAAATATGATTATTACTATAAAGCTTTAAAGGAAGGCTTTATTCTGTTATTAGGCTTCACTTTGAAAGTAGGATCTCAGTGAAAACAAGACAGTAACATCTTGTTCCAATCTTAAAGTTTCCAAATAACTGGGATACCGATCCTCTGTCCCTTTATCTTAAGCACCCAGACGTTCTTTTAATACCAGGATCTTGGCTCAGTGGTCTGATAAGTAGCTTCACTATTTTAAGGTTGTAGTGTTAAATATTTTTAAAACAAAAAATGCTGACACACCCAAACCCTTAGTCAGTGTAAGTATTTAAAACTATGCAGAAATCCTGCATACAAGGGATATGAAGACTTCCAAGATGGACAAACGGAGAATGAGAAAACTATAAGAAATGCAGAGGCTCCAGAACTGGAAAAGGTAATTTGTTGTTGTTGGTATAAAATTATTTCAGGGACTTAAATGTATACACCCAGGGGTTTTGCCAACTTGCTTTATTTAGTAGAATTTTACATTATGCAAAATATAAATAAAAGCATATTTTAAAAAATATTATAGTTCTGTTTTCATTATTTTCATATATATACATAGTAATAGAATTAGGAATTTGTTTACATATGACTAATAAGCTCATTTAATCCTTTGATTTGCTACTTTTGCAATCGCCTAAGGTATGTCTAGATCACACAATTTAAAATGATCACATTGTAACTTTCAATAGTGCTCTTTTAAAATTTCCATGTTTTTAAAATAACAATGTATTTGGCAGTTCTTTCGAGATTATACTCCCTATTGTATAATCAGTAATCTCTTAAAGATAAAGAAAACTGTAGTAATTCTGAAACTTAAGTGAGAGCGCCACTATATGCTTCTTTTTGCACACAGAATACCAAAAGAAAACTTATGATTGAGTACCATAAGAGCGAAATAGAGCCCCAAAGCACGTAAGAATCAATTAAAATTTGTTTTATACCAATGAATAACAAATCCAATCAAATTCTGTTTTTGATTGGTTTTATTTTACGTCACAAAACTGTAATTAGGGTATAAGGTTACTTCATACTTTAAGGGCATCCTGCACTTTCCCCAGACCTGAAGCAGATGTTCCAAAGATCATTCACCTGGCTAATCCACATTATATCAAAATTCTGATAAAGATCTATAAAATTATTATGCAAAAAAAAAAAAAAAAAAAAAATCCCTCCAAACCATACACTGATCAGTCTCCCAAACAAATTAGCCAGTTTATCTGCGAACCATTGTTTTGTGCTTTCCTCAGCTCTCACGTATACACTCTGGCACTTTGTCATTGCTGGAGAATGCTGATTAGTTTGAAATGGAAGAGACCAACATCATTCTTGCTTGAGAAGGGGGCAGTATCATCTCAATGTTGCAAAAATATGCACCAAATCATTTAAGACACAGAAATCTCTCTTGGTAGTGGCTGGATTACGGACGAGGATGAGAAGAACCACAGTCTTATGGATGTATTAATAATCTATTTTGAGACAGTAAAAGACTGGTGCGAAATGACAGTGTATGAGTTAAGCCCCAGAAGATCTGTCCACATTATTAGTCCTGGACAAAATGAACACCAGCTTCAGAGACTGGAGTGTCACCTTTTCTGTAAAGAAGGCGCTTGAGTAGTTTGAAGTTTCTGTTTATATTTCTGTATCTGCTTTGACCGTGAATGCAGTTTGTTGAAAAGTTCACGAAATTTATACTGTGGAAATAAGGTTTCCAAAAAGCCTTCCAAGAAGACATAAACCATTCTCCTATTTAACTGGTTGTGCTGAAACATTTCAAAAACACGAAGAATACCTTTCCGTGTTGTCTCAGCCCCAATAATGTGCTTCAGTTCATCTAAATGAAGAGAGGACAAATAAAACTCATTCATTACTCATATAAAGGAAACACAAGGCCTAAACTATGCTCTAAGTTTAAAGTATGGGAAGTACACAGCAGGGTAATAAATAGGAGATAATCAGTTCATGTGTTTCAGCTATGCATTCTGAGATTAAAACGTCCTCGTCTGCATGCATCCACCCACTTATGTAATAACAGATACTGGGGATGAGACGGCACAGGAAAAAGAAGCAGGATCTCAACTCTGAAACCCCAAATTAGAGTTACGATCCTGTCCCTTAATACCTATACGGTATTTACCCATCCTGAGTTTGTTTCCTTATCTGTAAAATGGGGATTTATAATAACCAAGTCCTTATAGCTAAGAATTTGGAGAGCTTTAATGAACTAATGTGAAAAGTGATCTGCAAAGGCTAAAACACTATACAAATAATCTTATGTGTCTAATGCTCAATGAGAAATACTGTAAGGAAATGATGTATGAAAGCTGATTAACAATCTCAAAAAGCTTGCAATAGTAACAGTGCCATTCAAACACCCCAAGTATAAAGATGTTTACAGAGAGGAGAATTCCACATGGTATATAATATCAAGACAGGTTCCCTTCAAGGAAGTGATGAATGAAGAATTCGCTACCTAGGCAGGAGTTTGACAGGCACTAACAGATGATGGATTAGCTTTGGGGGAAAGACCGACAACAAGCAAATGAGAACTAAGTGGGAAAAACAAGGCAGGTTCAAAAAAGGGGGCACTACAGTTCGGCTAAATTTTAAGAGTCTTTTAAAAGAAAGTGGAGAGAAGAATGGAAACAAGCGCCATGGCTATCAAAGTGGGCCAACTGTGGAGTTTACTCCCCCAGAAGAAATTTGAATAGGGGAACATGTATAACTATCTTTAATTATTTATAATCAGGGCCCCACCAGCAGTAAATACTATTTAACTGCTTTCAAAAGAAACATGCAACTTCCAAAAGATATGTTTCTACCTAGGAGTACTATTTAATTTAAAGCAAATGGCTTATGAATTTACTCAAAACAGGAAAGGGATTATGCATATATAAACATATATACCTTTATATTTAGCCTCACTTCAAGTCTTCACACAAGTGTCGTCTTCTCACACAACTGCACCTCACCTGACACCTCCCTCTTCCTGCACTACTGACTGGTCTTGTCAGCACTTACCACTAGCTAACATACTGACCTTTATTTATTTGTCTGCCTTCTGTCTGTGTTTCCCTAATAGGATGTAAGCTCCAAGAAGGCAAAGATTAGTGCAAATAAAGTGTCTCGCACATGACACACTCTCAGTAAATATTTACTGAACAAATGCATTAATTTCTTTCAGCTACATAAATCAGTCTACAGCACAATCTGGTTTATGCTAACAGTATATTAAATAATATTTAATCTTAAGTTGTCATTTATTTTTCTAAAATGTTATTTCTATGATTTGCTTTTTTTCTCCAAATGCAGTAGTATAGTCTGTAGGACAGAATTAATAGCCATGTGGCAAATTTCCAACTTAACTGACAGAAGAGAGATTTTAAAATCTATGATGAAAATAGAGTTCTAAGTAAAGAAAAACAAAGTTATAGAAAAAGAAATACTAAATGACGTTAATGAACTTCATAAATATTCCTTTTCTACTCTATATTCACAATTAAAATGTGGAAAAGAGGTATGTGTGAGTATTTTCAAAGATATTCATAACTAAAGAAGGGACCAAACAACTACCCAGCCACACAAATTTGCTTTTCACATTATAGAGGCCCTCTTACTGAGAGAAGTCGAAAGGGGGACAAAGTAAGTCTAAGTAAGATAGCAGTCTTCTCAAGAAATAATTCAAGTTAGACCAAAAGAATGCCACTAAGTGTATTTTCTTTGGAATCATGTCTCAATTGAGATTAATAATGGACCAATCAGTTGTTTCTACATAAAGGGATTCTTTGAAAGAGTACGTTCTCTGAAGTAGAACAAATACACTTCCTAAAAACCTCACACTTCATTATTCTTTTATTCTTCTGTCACATATTTTATCATCAACTTTATTCTCAAAATGGTTCAAGGTAGCAAATAAAGGGTTAAAAGCACCACTTTTTTCATGACTGAAAGCAGCGGCTTCCAAGTCGCTCAGCATGGAGCAGAAGCCCAACAGTCACTTCTTAGCTTGAAACCTGGGGTGGCTTACTTAACCTCTTTGAACTTCTATTTGCTCACATACAAAGCTGTCATGTTAACAGTGCGTAGGTTCTTAATACTGTTATGAGAGTGAAGAATATATGAGAAATGCATAGCAACAGTGCCTGATACATGGTAAGCCATTAAATGGTAGTTACTAAAATCAATAGGCAGCTAAACCAGCATGCTAAATGCCAAAAATTCTGAAGAACTATAAATTAATGAGATTTTTACCAAACCTGTTCACTCACCTGGCATAATTGAAAGTAATTTAGTTTTTCCTGCAACTCTCGTTCTCATTCGAATAGCTTTATCTCTGCATGGAACAGTCTCTGCTAAAATGCCATTTGGCCAAAAGGCATCTCTATTTAAGAAAATTAAATAAATTTTGTAAAACTTTACATTTTCTAATGATGTAAGTCAGTAAAATTGTTCCAATTTTCTACAGAAAACACAAAGGTGACTAGAAAGCAGAAACGTTTCTGAAATTTTATACAGGTATGACATTCAACAAAGAGTAACTAAGAGCAGGGTTCAATTGCAGGTATAAAAGGATATACATAATAAAAGTAACAGATAAATTCTGCCCTGGAATACCTTATAAACACTAACGAATGAAAAAGATAGCAAAATGGTATATAGATGACATCACAGCCATTTAAACTCAAGTAGGCCTTTGATCTCAACGAGATTGAACATCTGATCCAAATACAATATCTTGAATTTGGATACCTTATAGTTAATCTCCCTCATTTCCCTTATAATTAAGCCAATACAAAAAAATCCTGCACCCACAACTTACAATGAGACTGATTTCAACATTCCTTTCACATATATATCCTATTCTCCTTCACTTGCACAACGTGCTTGATTCCAGTTCTCCAATTCACAGGCCAAAGGCAAGAACAGAACACACTAACTAAGGTTCCACCTGGGAATTTGGTCTGAGGGAGAGAGACTTCCCAGAGCAGTTGTTCTTAACTTTGACTGAACATTAGAAACACCTGGGAGCTTTAACAAATCTTCATGTTCAGGCCTTCTACTGATTAAGTCAGACTCTCGGGATGGGACCCAAGTATCAGTACTTCTTAAAGCTCCCCAAGTGATTCCAACAAGCAGCCAAGGCTGAGAATCACCACTCCACAGTAAACCAAACATCATTCACCGGCCCTGAGATAGGATGTCCATGCCAGGACAGGTGGTCCGACTTTTGGCAATAGTATGGTATAGTTGGGAGAAACTCAGCTACAGATTAGAGAAAACTGTTGTTCCTCGCTTTCCAGCATGTGCGCTTTTGGACAAGCCACTCAACTTCTCAATCCTCAGTTTCCACATAACAAAATGTAGACCAATCCCTATCTCATAAAATAGGGTAAAAACAGAAAATATGCATAAAGTAGTTGGCACAGTGCCAAGCAAATAATGTTCAATATTGATAGCTCCTTTCTTGCTTCTGTTACTTCAAAGTACATGATGCCATGAATATTTACACCTTGCTTATCTTTCACTTTTAGAAAAGAGGTTTATTTCTTGATTATGCTGTGCTTTCCTTGAAGGGACTGCATTTTATCTCAGTCCCTGGTGATTGGCAAAATACTAGGCACAGAGAAGGGGTTCAGAATATTTTTGTAGGATGGACATATTAATTGGAGTATCACTGCTCTTAATTTGTATTCTTTTCAGAGGTTCAAATATTTATAATAGTAAGTCCATAGCCAGAGACATATTTTTTTAAATTTTCACTTAAAATCAAGGTTTTCAATAACTTTAAAGCCACATTACTGTGATAAAATGTAACCAACATCTTAAAAGATTATTCTCTTATACTTTTCTATTCTGGTTTTAAAGAAACAAAGATCAAAAGGTCCAGGGAACAAATGTTTTTTATAATTCTTACAGGTCTTTTTGCTGATCAATGATGATTAAAACCAACTTTATAGTCAGGAAGAAAAGAAAAGCAGTCAAAGTTAATTAGTGATAACAATGCTAAACTCTGTACTACCTGAAAGAAGTGACTGTGTCTTAAGATATACCTGAAACGTTTCACTAAGTCGGCTACTTGCTCAGGTGAGGTCATCCAATCAACATGGTCAACTATTTTTCTGAAAGTAAAGAAATTTAAATAAGTAGGGTCAAAATTCTAGAAGGTGTATAAAATAAGTACTCCTTTCATGAAGTAACAATCTGTATGTAAATTATCTGTGAAAGCAACAAACTTTTTTAATGATCTTAAAAGGCCCAGAGAAGAAAATTCTCATATAAAGGTGAACAATCTATTTCTAGAAGTAAACATTTAAAAGCTAAGTAAGAACAGCTCTAAGTGATGAAAAAAGAACTGGTACCTATTAATAGTATCACCATATGTGGCTCTAATAAGCTGTTGAAGTAGGTTTTTGATATTCCTTCGCAACCACTGATTTCTCTCTTTTAAGTCGAATACTTCATCCATAAGAAGCAGCATTACCCTAAGTGGAATATTATCATCCACCTGAAAAAATATGGGAAGAAATGAAATTACATTTATTTGAGTTACTTATCTACTATGAATGGCTTTTATGAAATGATCAGTACTCAATTTCAGAGATCAGAGAACAAATTATACTACAGTCTTCATAACCTAACATTTCATTCTAATTTTAAAAACATATGTTTTTAACAGTCATTCTGCAAGAATACAGAATTTCACAACCCTACAATTCCAAAATAGTAGTGAAAAAACTTCTCAAAGTGGATCTATGCTGTCTTAGGAAAAAATAATTTGGCTCTTTTACTTTTAGTAGAGTCTGTACAACTTTGATAAGGCAAATCCTGGCCCCCTTTGCCAATTTTCTGGAGTATCTTTTTGAAAAGAACAAAATATTCTCAACATTTCTCTTTATTTAATAGAACAAAACACAATCTACACAGAATAACATGTTTTGCTTGGTTACTGCATTGTACATACTTAGGTATTTTCAGAAAAAAGGAGCTAAAATAAAATCCAGTATATAGCAAAGTTATTACAAATAACTTTTTCACTATACTTCTAAAATTTTCTTTTAACTTTTAACAAGTAAAAATGTGTACTTTTATATGGGAATATGCAATTAATAATATAAAAATTAGATAAAAGTAAAAATGACTAGAAGAGCAAAAAATTAAAAAAGTAAAAAAAAAATAAAGACAAATAGAAAGCTTTGATGTGAAAAAATATATATAAAGCAAAACAGATTTAGAAATATAATAAAACTGCATAAATTGCCCAGTAATTTTATAATTCTTTCATCACTAAGATATTCTTTCCAGTCATTTCTTCATCCATGTTGTAATTTAAATCTTGAGAAAATAGCATGAGTTATATATTTTTCACTGTCATACTGTAAACTAATTTTCTTAGTGCACCTTCCCTTTCACATATTGAAAACTCACACCTAAACCAAACAAGGACTGCTGGGGTTGGTGAGGGGTCTGGCAGGGCGAGGCAGAGATCAAGTTCACTCCAGAGGCAAAATAAATACTGCTCTATTTTCTGACTGAGTGTATTCATTAGTTTGGTGCGACATGATAATTCTAATAAATACCTAAATTGTAAAAACTCTTAACAGAAGGTATGATGTTATGGATGTTATACCAGCATAACTCATAATAAAACATTCTAAAATATTCCTTAAAAAGCAAATAAAATATTTTCTTTGTTTAATAGTTTATTATAAGAAAGTCAATGAAAAACTGAAGGGAGATAATTATAACTTTAAAATAAACCTGCCTAATGGAACAGAATACAAAGCCCAGACCCAAACATATACAATAATCTAATTTGTGACCAGGGAGAAACAGTACACTTGGGAAAAGGGGGCCTTCTCAGTAAATGGTGCTTGGGTCAACTGCCCTCACTCCATACACAAAAATCAATCCTAGGTGAATGGGAAATCTAAATTTCGGGATGATAAAACAAAAAAGATTTTTAAAGAAAATCACGGGTGATCTTTGTGACCTTGTAGTAGGCACAGATTATATATATATTTTGCGCAAAAGCACACCAACTAGAAGATATTCACAATACACAAATACTTTTATCTGACAAAGAACCACTATTCAGATTATATAAAGCACTCTTGTTAATCAAAAAAGACAAAGACAGCCAAGCCAACAGAAAAATAGAGGAAACAGCTAGAGACACAAGACAAGACACCCAAATGGCTGGCAAACATATGCAAAGAGGTTCAACATTTCCACAGTCATCAGAGAAATGGAAATCCACATGAGATATAACCAGAATGGCTAAAATTTAAAAGCCATAACATACTGACTGTTGGCAGGCTATGGAGCATTGAAATTCTCATGCATTGCTGGCAGCAGTGTAAGCAGCGCAAACACCTTGGAAAACTATTTCATAGTATCTCTTAAAACTGAACTTATGAGAATACCTTCTAACCAAGGAATTCCATTTCTGGGTACAGACACAACAGAAATGTATACTTAATTTTTAAATCAAAAGACATGTACCAGAATGTTTGCAGGAGTACTATTCATATTACAACAAATAAATTACACTATATTTACAAAATGGAGTACTGTAAGTCCACAAGAATAAAGAAACTACAATCACACAAAACAAAATGGAAGAATATCACAATGTTGAGCAAAAAAAAAAAAAAAAGCCAGACTTAAAGGAGTACATACCTTACAGTTTCATTTATATAAAGTATAAAAGCAGGGTAGAAGTCAGGATAGTGATTATCCTTGGTGGGGGAGAGGATAGTGACAGGAAGAGAGCATTAGGGGCTTTCTGGGGTATTGGTTACATTCTGCTTCTTGCTTAGAGTGCTGATTACATGGACACGTTCAGTTTGTAAGAATTCATCAAACTTAACACATATATACACATAGGTATATAGTAACAGGTATATGTATTATACTTCATTAAACAGTTAAAAAGCTCTACCAAGTATGATTTCAATTACAGTTGAATACTACCAAAAATAAAACTAACTCACAGTATCGTCAAGCTGAGCTGAGACCCGACAATGTTCAGGATCTGAGTCAGTCTTCGGAATTAAAGGAGGCACCTAACGTTTTTAAAAAAAATAACAGAACAAAATAAACACACTATAGCAGACAGTGAAACAACACAATAATAAATCAAAATGAGTATAAAGCATAATAATAGCCTTTAATTTGATTTTTGGAATGATACATAAACAAAGTTTATATAGTATTAAAAAGTATTAACAATATACAGTTAGAAACCCAATGTTAAAGCGTGATTACTTCCTTTTTTTTTTTTAAAAAGATTTTTTTTCCTTTAAAAAGAATGGACTTTTGAGTTGGAAGGGGAGATTACTTAGTCAAACCCCTATACTTTTTAGAAGAACTTAAAGCTAAGAAAAGTTAAATGATTTAAAAACCAAAAGATAGTAGCACAGCCAGAGAACAGAATTCCAATCTTCTTTATTTTACCATAAGGAGCTTGACAGTAAGTTAATAGACTTAAGATACTAATTAACCTGTTTTAGATAATATAAGTTATTAGGAAAATGGAGAGACCGGTGTTAGCTGATAATCATGTGTCAGCACAGCAGGGACCATTAAGATCACCTATTATAACCCCTTCATGTTGCTGTTAAGGAAATAGGAACTGGGAAAAGCTCAGTGGCTTCTGTACAAAGTCATATGAGTAGTTATCGGCAGAAGTGGCACACTGCAAAATCCTCATTTTCAGTGTTAGTGTACATCTCCATGATTAGAAACAAAGATAAAGCATCAGAGAAAGTATGAGAATAAATAGAGAAGTATGGATTACACACACATTATTTTAGGAGTTGTCTCTTACAGAAATTCTATCTGTGTGTGTGTATTCATATATATTTATATTACATTATATATATAACTTCTATTCAATGTATAAATATATATTATATTTCATATATTACATATATATATTACATTTCCTCTTCAAACATGATCTAACAAATAGAAAACTCTAACAGTAACAGGTTTTCTTTTACAGTCTTGATTATAATTTTAAACAAGTAGGTCAAAATTATAAAAAGTATAAATCAGAAAATAAACTACTTGGTCTGCTACCTGTATGTGCTAATGTAATGAAAAAGTTTCCTATGAAACTCTTCTATATCACTCACTTGTATATCCAAGTAAAGGCAGATGACTGTGACTTTTCCTCCCTTTGATCTCTTGGTCAAAGATCTCTGGTCTAGCCACTTGGTCAGGTGGCGCAGGAGATACTAGTTTTTATGTTTCCTGATGAATACTAGTATAGCCAATTTGCCCAACAGCACTAGCTTTTGTTTTAAAATTAAATGGCATTATAAAATAAAAATGGCATAACAGAATATAACAGTACAAAGGATGTTTTTATGTTAACTGGCTTTCAAAATTCCACCACAGCAAAGCCTGAGGAGTGACTTGATTTTACAGTATCCATTTCTGTTAAGAATTCATTCTCTTTAGTTTTTTTATTCTTTATAAGACTATGTATCTAGAGAGCTTTGGACTTCTGAAAAGCAATAAGGTAAATCTAAGCAGAAGCTCAATAAATCTCGGTTGACTTAAAAATAGTTTGCTGTAGATATTACTAAAAACATCTTCTTACCTTGAAAAATGATTGCTTTATGTCTTGACCTAATCTTTCTGACATTTTGCCCATGTTGTCTGACATTTTAGTCATTCCCTCTGCCAAGCTATCAGGAAGGGATTTAACCGCATTTGATACATTCCTCATAGAATTTCGAAGTGGATTTACAAAAGTGTCCATCTAAGGGGAAAAGATATTATATCATGACTTCATTGTATCAGACTGGTTATTTAACTGAGAAGCCGAGGAAAGTACAGAGTGCAACACACATGAAAAATGCAATAATTTTCTAGTCTGTAATACCTCATTGCATTTTGAAAGTATACAACTACAGTCTTCAAAATGTATTGTCTTAAAATTGTATTTTCACACACAAACATATGATTAAAAAACTGAGGTGATAAGGCTAATGCTAGAAAATATAAGCCCTAGCTTATATAAAAAAATAAAATATATTGCTAGTGATTATAAGGCTTGGCTGCCTCACTGAAGAAATAAGCTAAATAAATAAACAAAATTTAAAAAATAAAACATTTTCCAAAACAGAAATTGGTGCAAATGGAATTAGCCATAACATACTTACGCTACAATTCAAGGCAATAATAACACAGGTATTTTCAGGAGACACTAAAAAATAAACAAGCTGATAAAACAAGCAGAAAGCTCAAGTAACTAACAAGTAACCAAGACTTATTTTTTTAAATAATTTTTTGGTTACATTACATGCTCAGAATCTATAGAGGGACTGTGGAATCCTTTAATAAGACAGAACAAAAAAACTATAAAAGGAAATATGATCAAAAATATGAAAAGGAATAATCTCCAGAGGGATAGGAAGCATTAAAATTGACATTCTGACTGCACAAATGTCAGATAATTTCAATTAAGGGAGAAACATCTAGAAACCAAAATAGTATGCATATGGAACTCTGAGAATTTTAACAGACAGAAACAAAGAAAGAAGGGACACAAAATCAAAGTCATAAAAAACTACAAGAATATTTTCCAGAAAGTATGAGTCTCATAAAAACTAATGCAGAAATAAATTATGTTCCCTGCCCAAAAAAAAAAAAAAAAAAGTAAAACTTAACTCCACAACTTCAGGAACATAGCACAATGTTAAGAGATGGTATTAAGAAGATAAAATTCCTTCACTCTAATATGCTTTCATGGTTTCCATTAACAAAAACTACAAATAAGGTTAAATAAGTACTATAATAAACAAGTGAATTTGACAATAGCTGTAAAATAATTGGGAGTTTTAGTTACTCTTTGGATTCAGCTGAGTCAATAGTGCTCTAGATATGCTTGATGGAATATGCAACATTTAGGAGGCACACTGTCACAACAGAAGAATTCAGAGGAGATCCAAAGGACAAAAACAAGGACGATGAGGGTCTGAAGAACACTACCACTGGCACACAGATATAGAGATAAAAAGGTTAAAAAGATGAAGGTAACTGTGTGTGTGCATGTGCACTTGTGTAAAATTACGTGCGTGTGTGTGTGTGTATGTAGCCTCGCACTAGACACGGGGCTAAATTACCACTGATGATACTCTTTTAAAATAACAGAACTTAAATCTGTATCATTAATTAGTTAATAATTATAAAGAGTTGCCTGTGCACTATCCTAGACCTACAGAATCCATTTCTTTTCCTTTTCCTTCTTGTTTTTTGTTTGCTTTTCCATTTCTGCGGGTAAAGCCCAAGCATATGTACTGGGGACAGGGAATGGGTGAACTAGAGGGAGAGAAAAACTTCCATAGGTGATTCTGATGCCTAATCCTAAAAAAAGCAGAATTTCAGAAGCATAAAAACAGAGTCCATCACTATATGACAAGATTTCCACAAACAGGATTTGTCTTAAAACATGTGCTTAAAACAAAAAAAAAACAAGCTTGTAAACTACCAAGCAGAGGAATGAATTATGGATCACCAGCATAAGTGTACACTTGGCCTGACTTACCAAAGATGTTTTCCCTTCATTATCACTTTAATTATGTGTATCAGTAACAACACAAAGTAATTTTAACTTAAATTTAGGTCCCTAACTTAGGCTTAAAAAGGCCTTAAAAAATGTCTTCACACCATGATATAAAATTGGATAGAAAGAAACTGTGAATAAAGGAAGACTGTTAGTTACTTCCTAGGAATTGCCCACATATTTTGAAAGGCTAGACAAATCGTGTGACCAGGTTAATATGTTATGAAGTATTACTTCTCAAGCTCTGATAACCACTGATAAAATGTTTGCAGATGATTTCTCCAATACCTATTTAATTTCCAGTGAAATATAATTAAAAAAAATTTTTAAATTATAATTTAGCCAAAAAGGAAATATAGCTGAAAACCCCTAATTCTTGATGTGCATAAAAATTACTTTGCCTATCTAAAAGAGGTCAAGATGACCTTGGTAATAACCAATATGATTTATAAAAAACGTATGTTACTATGGACTTCCAGAAAGATTCAGAAGGGTCTTTAGATTCCAGTGGTAATATTTTTAAAAAGCAATATACAGCTGTTTGGATATATAAAGCATATATGTGCTTTACACACACACAACTACTATCGTCAACAAAAAGAAACTACACAGTTTCTTCAAGGTAACATTCGAGGTAACATTTATCTCAAAAAAGCTGTTATTGATTTATTAGTTTATCTTAAAACTGATACAATCTTGAGAGAACACAAAGTAAATATCAAAAAGATGGAACACTAAAAGGCATCTCTGTTGACAATAAAACCAGAGTTTAAATTTAAACTCAATCATTTCAATCATGAAATACAAAGGCAATACCACCACACTGTCCCCCCACCATTATGAGGCACATAATATGCAACTTGTTATTAAAACGCTCCACTTAAAAATGTTAACTTGGATGTTAAAACTAAAACCCTAGAATAATCATACAAAGTTCTTATGTTTAATTTTTACTTATTCTGTACCAGTAAGTTAATTCTTACTTATTTTATACCAAATCCTTAATCTTTTTTTAAAGAAAATTCGTCTTTTTGGGTGGGGGATAGTGGCAGGGAAGTCACTTTTTGTTTTTAATTTCCATTTTGAAATAATTTTAGACTTTTGAAAAGTTACAAAAATATAGATTTCCTACACACTATCCACCCAGCCCTCCCAACTGCTGTTACTGCTCCTGCTATTACTGCCATTACTACTACTAAGGAGGCAACATTTACTCTGAGTTAATGGAAGTGCCAGGTGCTATCATACATGGACTATCATATTTGATTTGTACAATGCTGTAAAATGAGGATTAATATCTTCATTTCTTGGGAAAACTAAAGGACCAAAAGGTGAAGTAACATGTTGCAAGTCACAGCTAATAAATGGCAGAGCAGGGATTTAAACCAAAGACTAATTCCAAAGTCTGTGTTCTCACTCATTAAACTATCTTGCCCAATTTGAGCACTCTGTCATTTATTGTCTTAATCTACCATCTAATTCCAAGTTTAGGACCTGTATCCCCAAAGAAATTTTAAGTAACAAAGATTTCACCCAAGGAGCATAAATACTTTTAGGAACATAACCTATTTAACATTTTTCTTATCCTCACTCCAAGTAAAAGACCTTTCCTCCCATTAAGAAACAGCTCCTTCTCAAGTTATCGAAAAGCTTGTGACCTATCTTAGGCAAATTTTCCTCCCTGCATTATTTCAAAAATTCTTTTTCTTTCAGCTCCTGCTAGATTTTAATCTGCATGTAAAAATAGGAGTTTATATTTACTAGATATGCCTATCAATAGTAGGCTTAATAAACCATAGAAGATAAACATGCCAAGAAGCATTTAATAAAATTTTCTGGTTTTAAAACATACAAATACAAATTTATTTTCTTTTATTTTAAAAAAAAATGTATGAAGGGGCGTCTGGGTGGCTTAGTCAGTCAAGCAGCTGCCTTTGGCTCAAGTCATGATCTTGGGGTCCTGGGATGGAGTACCGTGTCGGGATTCCTGCTTAGCGGGCAGTCTGCTTCTCCCTTTCCCTCTGTGTTCTCCCCCCCACACACACACAGTCTCTCTCTCTCTCTCTCGCTCTCTCTCAAGTAAATAAAATCTTTCAAAAAAATGTACGAAAACAGATCTATAAAGAAAACCAATGCAACGGTCTGCTTACCTTGCGAGCAAAATCCCCTTTTCCTTTACTGTAGGCTTTGTTCTCAAGGAAATCATACACATAGTGAGCCAAAGCTGGGGATGCTTTCATCATTTCAGGAGTTAAAAGTAACTGATGGGAAAAAAAATTCTTATATAAATATGGTATTGGAAATTCATTCCTATCTATAATTTTATCTGCCAGAAAATTAAGAATGTACAGAATTAAAAAAAAAGAATGTACAGAATTCAGAATTTTAATTTTGCATTTAAAAAAACCAATTACACAGTTTATAAAGTCATCAATAATTCTACAACCATTAATAGTTTGGTGTATATTCTTGCCAGCTGCTTTTTTGACTTTCAGTGCATCTAATGTGACAGTTGTCCAAATGTATTTACAAGAGTAGTCCCCTTTCTCAGGGGGATATATTCCAGCCCCCCCCCCCCAGTGGATTCCTGAAACCAAAGATGGTATCGAACTCTACATATACTGGTTTTTCCTATACATACATACCTGTGATAAAGTTTAATTTATAAATTAGGGACATAAGAGATTAACAACAATAACAATAATAAAATAGAACAATTCTAACAATATGCTGTAATAAAAGTATATGCAATATACTATGAATGTGGTCTCTCTCTCTTGAAATACCTTACTGTTCTGTATTCAACCTTCTTGTGATGATAAGAGATGATAAAATGCCTACGCAATTAGATGAGGTGTGGTGAATGACATATGCATTGTGACACAGCATTAGGCTACTATTGACCTTCTGACAATTTATCAGAAGGACAATCATCTGCTTCTGGACCACGGCCATGTATGACTGTGGGTAAGTAAAACCACAGAAAGCAAAACCACAGATAAGGGGGAGATTACTGTAGTCCATTTTCAGGTTTTATAGCTTATACAATGAAGATCCACTAAACTGTTATGTTATTCACATCCTAACTCTAAAGTTAACATTAATAGAAAGTACATAAAATAATCTGAACATACTGCTTTCACAACTGTTAATGATACAAACCTAACATTCTACCTTAATTCCTTCAATGGAACATATTTTGACATGTCTTGAGTTCATCAGCTAAAATGTATATGGTATAGTCACATTTAAAAGACACATTTATGGCACCAGATCTGGGAAAAGGTCTTTTAAGTCTTATAAATAATTGATATGGATTTTTACACAACTAAAGCTAACATTCTAAAGAAATCAAAGTGTTTGGGGCACCTGTATGACACAGTCGGTTAAGCATCCATTTGACTCCATTTCAGCTCAGGTGATGATCTCAGGGTTGTGAGACTAAAGCCCCGTGTTGGGTTCTGTGCTCAGCATGGAGTCTGCTTGCAATTCTCTCTCCCCCTGCCTTTGCCCCTCCCCCAACCTGCATTGCCTTGCTCTTTCTCAAGATATATAAAAAAATTTTTTTTAAGATTTTGTTTATTTGTTTGAGAGAGAGAGAGCACAAGCAGAGGGAGCAGGAGAGGGAGAAGAAGACTTCTCGCTAAGCAGGGAGCCCGACGTGGGGCTCGATCGCAAGATCCTGGGATCATGACCTGAGCCGAAGGCAGATGCTTAACTGACTGAGCCATCCAGGCACCCCATCAAAATAAGTAAAATCTTAAAAAAAATTTTTTTAATTAAAAATCAAAGTGTTTAACAAGAGTCATAAAAATCATATCAGACATTCAGCTTTAAATCAAGAGAAAAGTAAGTAATAAGAGATTTATATGTTTTGCTATCTTTTCAGGAAATAATAATGTCACAGAATTACAATTATGGTTATAAACAAACCAAATCAAACTTACAAGTGTTTTTATAAATGCTTAAGAGACAGAGACACACAAAATATCCAGTATAGCGTTAGCTAAGTTTCACTACATACTAAGGAAGGGTCAGCAAACTTTTCTGTAAAGGTCCAGATACTAATTACTTTCGGTTTTGTAGTCCACTGAGTCTTTGCTGAAACCACTCAACTCTGCTGTAGCAAATGTAAAAGCTGTCCTAGGCAATAATAAACTAAATGGATGGTTGTGTTCCAATAAAACTCAATAAAACATATGGTGAACTAGATTTGGTCTGCACTCTGAGATTTGCTGTCCCCTATTCTAGAGGGTGGAGTGGAGGGTCTAAATAATGGAACACTATATACCCGGGCTAAAGCAAGGTCTACTAGATGAAAAACCTTTACAAATCATTTATTAGTATAAAAAACTATAAAGTGGTATTATTATTATATCTGGCACCTGGGTACCCAAGTCTAAAACAAAGTTTTTTCTGGGATAATTAACTTGTGGGACAAGTTTTGTTATTCCACAACAGAAATCTACATACCTAGGATACTACATGTAAGAAATAGTCCCTCAGATCTATTCTTCTTTTGAATTATCCTGTAATTTTAGAAGTCTTAGACTCATTGTGGACCATAGGAGGCATTTATCAGGAATGAAAATCTGCTAGCTTTGGATACATCGTGAAGAGCTACTACCTACTAAATTGGAAACAATGTATCTGTTTAGTGTACCGTAAAACATCTAGACTTTAAAGTCTAGATCTTAAGCATTTATAAAAACACTTGTAAGTTTGATTTGGTTTGTTTATAACCATAATTGTAATTCTGTGGCATTATTATTTCCTGAAAAGATAGCAAAACATATAAATCTCTTATTACTTACTTTTCTCTTGATTTAAAGCTGAATGTCTGATATGATTTTTATGACTCTTGTTAAACACTTTGATTTTTAATTAAAAAAATTTTTTTAAGATTTTACTTATTTTGATGGGGTGCCTGGATGGCTCAGTCAGTTAAGCATCTGCCTTCGGCTCAGGTCATGATCCCAGGATCTTGCGATCGAGCCCCACGTCGGGCTTTAAAGTGATGTGGAAGAGATATGTGGATCTGTGTATGTGTACTCATCTAAACCTGAAGTGACAAAATTCCTAGCACTCAAGT
>CM052887.1:42800697-42832130 GCA_028534135.1 Potos flavus
CTAATGTGTATTCATTTGTGCAGTATGCCCAAGCTAATTCACTTAAGAGCCACTACTTTTAACTGACCACTGAGGTCTTTTTGGGAGATGAAAAAAATTTTCTATTGATTTAAAATTATTTGCAAAATTCAGTTTCCAAATTTGCTTTTATATCACCTTCTCTACCAAGACCAATCCCAAAACATTTTTTGCACATCATTCAGTCAGAATGCTTTATTTTGGTTATTTACTCTCCCGAATCCAGGTGTAAGGCTCCTTCCATATGTCATTAAAATGATATAGTCCTTCAGTCTCTTTTATTGGCAATATCTGGGTCATGCTGATGTTGGTACTGTAATCATTCTCATTGAATTATCTGAACTTTTAGAAAACATGGTTATAATATTCATAATGTTAAAAATTTTAAAGTCCCATCACAATACAAAGCACAAGATGGGAAAAGCAAAAGATGGATAGTTAACATTCATAACAATGCACTTAAGCTGTACATGGAGAATTCATTACTGTGGAGAGTAAATAATGGCTGCCAATATTAGAAGCTAAGGGAAAAAGACAGTGATGACTACCGAAGGTGGGAAATCCACGCCACAGTCATCTGACACTAAAATGTTGCCTCCACCTCTGAATTCTGGAATCGCGTATGGGTTTCGCATTTTTTCTCAATCTTCTCCATCCACTGCTAAAATGTGGGACTTATGGTGTCCTGGGGAAGGGTTTCCCAAGACTCAGGATGTATTTCAAAGCTTTAAAAAAATATTAATTTTGAAAACATAACAATTAAACTTGCAGTTAATTTCTCACTGGAAATAATGAAAGCCAGAAAACAATGAAATACTATCTTTAAAATGCTGGAAGAAACTGACTTTAAAACTATTAATTTTTTTATTTTTCCAGTATTAACTGTAATCCATACAACTAGACTACATACAACAGAGCTGACTCTATAGCCTACTTTAAAAATTAACATAGAAAGACTTAGATATACACACTAAAGTTGTGTTGTTAAATAGCAGAAATTCGAATGTGTGCAGGTAAAAATATGAACAGCAATATTCAGAGCAAAAGTATAACAGAAAAGAAAGGGAAACAAACCAAACTGCTCATAAATATTTTCGAAGGTAAATAAAACTCTTGGACTTCAGTGGAAATGAACTACACTTACATAAATCAACATGTATAAAATTCAATATAAAAATGAGGAGAATAAAAGGCATATAGTATTATTCCATTTACATAAAGGTTAAAAACAAAGCTAAGCAAGATATTGCTTTAGAACATATATGTATAGTAAAATGGTATGGGAAAGCAACTGAATAATTACAGAAAACTGGCTTCATCAAGAAAGAAAGAAACAGGCAAACAAGACAAGTAAAACAGGTAAAGAATATACTAAGGATCTTTAAAAGCACAGTACATGTTCTATTTCTTTAGCTAGATGGGATATACAAATGTGTCTGTTATATTACTATTCTTTAAAATATGCACTCTTTTAAAAGTATGATATATTTCATTTGGCAAAAATATAAGCAAATGGACTAATGAGCAGTTTTCAAATAAAATTCACACTTAAAATTCAAATACAGGGGCACCTGGGTGGCTCAGCCAGTTAAGCGTCTGCCTATGGCTCAGGTCATGATCCCAGGGTCTTGGGATGGAGTCCCACATCGGGCTCTCTGCTCAGCGGGGAGTCTGCTTCTCCCTCTCCTCCCTGCTCATGTTCTCTTTCACTATCTCTCTTGCTATCTCTCTCTCTCTGAAATAAATAAAAATAAAATCTCATTTAAAAAATTCAAATACAATTTTTGTGCTAGTACGTATAAATTAGAAGGTATTATAGCACAGCCGTTACAAATACTGGAGTATGAGGAATCTTGAGGATTGTTGTGTCCATATTCATGATCGATATGGGTCTGTAGTCTCCTGAATGATGTCGCTGTCTGGCGTTGGTATCAGAACGACAGTTTCGCAATCTGTGTCTTTTAAGGCATTTGCCTATATCATCTAAGTTGTCTAATCTGTTGTGATAAAGTTGTTTATAATATTCGCTTATAGTCTTTTTGATTTCCATAGGGCTGGTGATGATGTCTCCTCTTTCATTCATGATTTTGGTAACTGTGACTTTCTTTTTTTTTCTTGGCCAAGCTGGCTAGAGGTTTGTCAATTTTACTTTTAAAGAATCAACTTTTGCTTTTATTGATTTTCATTATTGTTTTTCTGTTTTCCATTTCATAGATTTTCATTCTGATCTTTACTGCTTCCTTCCTTCAGTTTACCGTGAATTTATTTTGCTATTCCTTTTCTAGTTTAAGATGAAAATATAAATTGCTGTTTCGAGATCTTTCTTCTTTCTAAATAGGCATTTAAAGTGACATATTTCTCTCTAAGCACTGTGGTAATTGCATCCCATAAATTTTGATACACTATATTCTCGTTTTCATTCAATTCAAAATACATCCTAATTTTCTTCTGATTTCTTTTTGACCCAGAGACTATTTAGAAATGTGTTAATTTTTAAGAATTTATAATTTCTCAAAACTCCTTCTGTTAATTACTAATTCATTCTTTGATAAAAGGACATACTTTTGTATGATTTCAACACTTTTAAATTCGGAGTTGTTTTATGTCCTAGCAAAGGGTCTATCTAACCTAGACAATGTTCCATGTAAGCTTGAAAATAATGTGTATTCTCTGCTGTTCTTAGGGGAAGTATTCTACAGATGTGTAGGTTTTATAGTGTTTTATAGTGTTCTACAGTGTTCTTCATTTCTTGTGTATCTTTGGTCATTTTCTATCTAATTGTTTTATCAGTATTGAAGTCTTCAAAACCCACTTATTGTTGGATTGTCTATTTCTCTCTTCATTCTGTCAGGTTTTGTCCTATGTATGTGGAGGTTTTGCTGTTGTGTTTATAACTGTTCTTTAACAGTTATAAATCAAGGATCAACTGACTCTTTTATCATTATAAAATGCTCTTTTCTCTCTTAATAATTTTTGTTTTAAAATCTATTGTCTAATATTAGTATAGCCACTCCAGCTCTGTTTTGGTTACTGTATGCATGGTTTATCTTTTTCCATTCTTTTACTTTCAATCTTTTGTGTCCTTGAATCTAGAGTGTGTGTGTGACTTTGAGTCTTGACTTTGTCACTAGTATTTGCATTACCTTGGCAAAGTTAATTCAATTTTCTAAACATGAGTTTCTTTACCTATAAGAATAATAATACACAAAAAGATTGTTATCAAGATTAAATGAGACAAGGTTTGCAAGTAGTTCTGCCTAGTATGAGTAATGAATATTCAGAAGTATTACAAAAATTATTACTGAGATACGTTCGTTAGATGACTCCTTTCTGCCCGTGGATGCTGCCGAGTAAGCATCGTTAAGTCTCCCCTCCCACTGCCATCATGTCTATGTCAGAGTCTTCCAAAGAGCCTAAATAGCTGCGGAAGCTCTTTATCGGAGGTTTGAGCTTTGAAACAACCAACGAGAGTCTGAGGAGCCATTCTGAGCAATGGGGAACACTTACAGACTGTGTGGTAATGAGAGATCCAAACACCAAGCGCTCCAGAGCTTTGGGTTTGTCATATATGCCCCCATGGAGGAGATGGATGTAGCCATGAACGTAAGGCCACACGATGTGGATGGAAGAGTTGTGGAACCAAAGAGAGCTGTCTCAAGAGAAGATTCTCAAAGACCTGGTGCCCACTTAACTGTGAAAAATATTTTTGTTGGTGACATTAAAGAAGACACTGAAGAACATCTAAGAGATTATTTTGAACAGTATGGGAACATCGAAATGATTGAGATCATGACTGACCGAGGCAGTGGCAAAAAGAAGGGTTCTGCTTTTGTAACATTTGATGACCATGACTCTGTAGACAAGACTGTCATTCAAAAATATCGTACTGTGAATGGCCACAACTGTGAAGTAAGGAAAGCCCTATCTAAGCAAGAGATGGCTAGTGCTTCTTCCAGCCAAAGAGGTCAAAGTGGTTCTGGAAATTTTGGTGGTGGTCATGGAGGTGGTTTTGGTGGGAATGACAACTTTGGTCGTGGAGGGAACTTTAGTGGTCGAGGTGGCTTTGGTGGCAATTGAGGTGGTGGTGGCTATGGTGGCAGTGGGGATGTCTGTAACAGATTTGGTAATGATGGGAGCAACTCTGGGGGTGGCGAAAGCTATAATGATTTTGGCAATTACAACAATCGATCCTCAAATTTTGGACCCATGAAAGGAGGAAATTTTGGGAGGCAGAAGCTCTGGCCCCTATGGTGGTAGAGGATAATACTTAGCCAAACCACAAAACCAAGGTGGCTATTGTGGTTCCAGCAGCAGCAATAGCTACGGCAGTGGCAGAATGTTGTAATTACTGCCAGGAAACAAAGCTTTGCAGGAGAGGAGAGCCAGAGAAGTGACAGGGAAGCTACAGGTTACAATAGATTTGTGAACTCAGCCAAACACAGTGGTAGCAAGGCCTCGCTGCTACAAAGAAGACATGTTTTAGACAATACTCATGTGTATGGGCAAAAAACTCAAGGACTATATTTGTGACTAAGGTCATTATTTTTGACCTAAAGGTCATATATTTGCTTAAGAGGTCATTTTAGTTCTGTTCTGTGGAAAGTGTAAAGCATTCCAACAAAGGGTTTTAACGTAGATTTTTTTTTGCACCCTTGCGGTGGATTGCTAAATGTAACAGTCTGATCATGACGCTGAATAAATGTGTCTTAAAAAAAAAAAGATTATTACTAATGATACTACCAAAGAAGATAAGAAAACTTATCAAAACAGAGCCTTACCTTTTCTGATAAATACTGTTCATATATTCCAACAGCAGCTGCTCTTAAGAGACCTTTGGTTTGGTTGGTTTGGTGTTTTCCATCTTTCTGACGACTTAATAAAACTTCCAGTTGCTGTTGGGCTGTAACTCGGTATCCTTCCACTGTCATCCAGAAGAAGAGATGTGCTTGACCTCCAGTTTGCTGCATGTAATCTACCAAACAAAATCCATAACAACATAGATATTAATATCACATATTTTTGGGTGCATATAGCCATATGACAAGAAGGATTAAAGTTTCAAATACTTAAAACTACATTTTCAAACTGTTAAGCAAATGCCTGAAATGAAGAATGCTTACATCACAAATTGGTCAGGTTAAAAAGACCACAGTTATGTAGAAAACACAAATGGATGCACGTAATTTTTTTTTTAAATCTCATTTTTCATGATAAAGTTTCTAGGAGATAAAATTGCTACAGAAGGCTTCATCAGAAATAAACTACTTCAGGAACATTTGGCTTCTGTTCTCAATAAAGATTATTAATTATAATATTAATATTCCTACAAACATTAAAAGTAAGGATTGGGATTTTCAATAAGCCATGTATCTATGTTTTTGGTCATGAAAATGAAGAATCAGGGAGGTTTACTGAAAATGTCCTCCAGATAAAAAGCAGTTTTGATGTATAGTTGACCCCTGAACAACGTGGAAGTTAGGTCAGGGACATGACTCACCATGGACTCAAAAATCCACATATAACTCCTGACTCCCCAAAACCGTAACTACTAATAGTCTACTGTTGACTGGAAGCCTTCCCAATTATATAAACAATTAACACATATAACATTTTGTATGTGCTGTATGCTTAAAGTAAGCTAGAGAACACAATGTTATTAAGAGAATCATAAGGAAAATACGTTTGTACTACTATACTGTATTTATCAAATACAATCTATGTATAAAATAAGTGAATCTGCACAGCTCGAATGCACGTTGTTCAATGGTCAAACATAATATTAGCAAATTTAGTAAACATTTATATGTATTAAAAAGATATAAAAACAAAGTCCTATTCATGCACAAAATGATACAAATGTTATAAACAATGTGTGTTGCTGATAAAGAACCCTTTCTCAAATAAATTTAAATTCATAGACTCTGCTAGAATTTAAATGAGCTATTTAACAAATGCACATTTAAGTTATAATAAGCATTTCTTTCCTTCTAAACAAAATAAATCTCTACCTCTATGATTTCCAAAAAAGGAATACAGAGAATGGGGAGTGGAGGAAAGATGTATTTGGCATGCTTAATATCAGATATTTAAAATTTAATAACACTTAAAATTATTAAAAATTTCAAAGGCTATATTATTTTCACAAAATGGATTTACCTACCCATAAAAAATTGTAGTGCAACATTGTCTACAAGAATGCTGTCCAAGGGGACTGTGCAAAGTTTCCCAAAGTTTGCTGCCAGTTTCACAGTATTTATTTCCTACAGAGAAAAGTAAATGCAGGTTAATATTTCATCTATTCACTCATTAAAGATCTTTACATATATATAAAAATGTTAAACTAAAATGGAATAAAAATAAAGTTTTCTCTTTCTCCTTCATGTGGATTCCCAACAGTTCCAGCCTAGAGAATTTCCTAATTATTTTAAGTTGCTTAGTAATATGCGTCAAAAGTACGATAAGCATTCACTTCTTTCATTATAAAATAATTCTGAATTACTAAAATTTCAAGTATTCTTTATCTCTACATATTCCAAATGAAAATGAACATTTTAGGAGCTAAAGGGGACGTCTGGAATACTTACAATGTCCAAGAATAAATAAACCCCAACATGTTCAAGTACAGACTGAAGTCTATTCACTGAGAAAACAGAAGATATCCCAAGAGTAATTTTTCTCCTAACAGAGTAAAAACTCTACCATATTTTATAGAAAAATGTGTTTTCTTCTCAGACTACCTAAACAGTAAATTAAATTTAGTTTTCAAAGTCATATAGCAAGGAAACTACCTACACATGAAAAAATAAAATAGAGAAAAACAAAACAAAACATGGGTTCAAAATTTAAACAGTCTAGGGATGCCTGGGTGGCTCAGTCAGTTAAGCATCTGCCTTCAGTTCAGGTAGTAATCCCAGGGTTCTGGGATCAAGTCCCCATTCGGGCTCCTTGCTCAGTAAGGAGCCTGCTTCTCCCTCTGCCTGCTGCTCCCCCTGTTTGTGCTCTCTCTTCCTCTCTCTCTCTCTCTGACAAATAAATAAAATCTTCAAAAAAAATTTATAGAGAATCCACATGGCAAGCACTGTGCTATGTACATTATACACATTATTCTCCACAACAATCCTATTGGATAAATATCACCCGCCTCACTTAACAGATAAAAAAGCTGAAATCAGAAAAGCTGCCTATGATCGCGGAGCTGCCAAGAATGACTCCGTGTTTTCAAAGCCTGCAGCCTCTTCCACAAAACCCATATGTTTCTGTGTCACCAGTTTCTCTGTATTCCTAAATCCATACCTCACAACCCTCTATTTAAAAAAGAAAGATCAGAGGCGCCTGGGTGGCTGAGTCAGTTAAGCGTCTGCCTTCAGCTCAAGTCATGATCCCAGGGTCCTAGGAATGAGTCCTGTGTGGGGCTCCTTGCTCAGCGGGGAGCCTGCTTCTCCCTCTACCTCTGCTCCCCCCAGCCCCGCTCATGTGCTCCATCTCCCTCATGCTCTGCTCTCTCTCTCTGAAATAAATTAATAAAATCTTAAAAAAAAAAAAAAAAAGGAAAAGAAAGATCAGAAGGTTTTTCTGTAAGTTAGGGTATCTTAATTAGGGGCAGATCCTAAATTAGATGTAGTTAGTACATAATGGAGAAGAAAAAGAACTTGAGAAAAGGGGAAAACTTCCTAATTAGTATCTCCCTTCATATAAATACTATATAATAATAGATAACTGACTTAAAATGTCTGGCATAAAGCAACCTGGTGCTAGCACATGTTTTCTCCTAAGTCTTCCTTCTTCAAACTTATCACCTCTTTCTCTTTCCCAGAAGCAGCTCCACAGACGAGATGCAGAAGAGTATTCACTATAACTTTATTTGTAATAAAAAAGATAAACGGCCTTCTAAGATTTCAAGATGAGTAGTACGGTTAAAAAACTTTATCTCTATGGAGACTCTGACTTTTCTTCCCAAGAAAAAACACTGTATGACCTGAGCTTATTAAAAAGGTAAAGCTTGAGACTCAAAATAGAATTGACAGGCTTCAAAACAAGATATCTAAATTTTAAAGGGATTTGCTATCAAAAAGTGTCTGAACATTGGGGCGCCTGGGTGGCTCAGTCAGTTGAGCATTCAATTCTTGATTTTAGCTCAAGACATTCACTCTGGGTCCTGGAAGCAAGCCTTGAGTTGGGCTCTACACTCAGCGAGGAGTCTGCTTGAAGATTCTTTCTCTCTCTCCCTCTCTCAGCCCCTCCCCCTGCTCCCATGCATGTGCTCTCTCACTCTCAAAATAAATATTCTTCTATACTGAATGTGCATGGATATATAATTTTAAAATACAGTTAACTGAAACAAAGACATACATACACATACACTCAGGTATTAGACAAACGTGGGCCTCAAGTAATGTGAGTTATAATTAATCCAGCAACTAAACTCAGTATTTATAAAAAATAAGTCTTCTATTCCTTAAGAAATTTAAATACATTGTAAAATTACAAGCCCAGAGAGTCACAACAAACTTCCAAAATAATAGAAAACCAGCAACAACAACAACAAAAATTTTTTTTTACTACACTAAAAACTAAGGTAGTAAAAAAAGCTCTTTTCTGTTTCCAAGGCCCAAATCTCTGCTCTTCTCCAAACAGCTACCTATAATCACTGTTTCTAATTCATCTCTTCCCATTTTCTCCTGGACCAGGTCCAATAAGGGTTTCTCTCCACTACTCCAAAATGCTATTGTCAGATCAATAATATTCTGCTGGTGGCAAATCAAATGGTCAACTCAACTTTTAGCAGCCTGTGACATACCTGATCTCTCACTTCCTTAAAAACTTTCTATAATTGGCTTCTGGAATATCACATTGCAAGGTTTTCCTTCAATTTCACCAGTCACTTACTCTGTTTCTTTAGCTAGATCTTCTACTTTGTCTTAAACTCTATTAACTATACTGCCTCTGGACTAAGTTCTTGATTATCTTCTTACTTACATTTCCTGTCTTAGGTAACTTCATCCAGTGTCTTTACTTTAAATAAACATCTAATAATCCTGAGGATCCTCAAAGTTTAGGTCCATCACAGACCTTTCCCTTGAACTACAGAGCTTACCAGCTAGCAGGTTTATTTGATTGTCAAATAAGGATCTCAAACTAAAACATCCAAAATTTGATTCTCTCTTCTAAACCTCCTCTTTCCTGTATTATCCATTTTAGTAAATAGCAACACTGTTCATGCAGTTGTTCAGGCCAAAAATTCTAGGAATCCTCCTTGAGTCTTTTTTTTTTCTTCTCACTCCATATTTAATTTATTAGCAAATCTGTTAGTACTATATCCAGTTCCTAATTACTTCTCACAACCTCTGTAGACATGTCATACTGGACTAAAGCAATCATCTCCTAAATGATCTTTCAGTCTCCATTCTTATCCCTGCCAACTCTATCACAATTTCTAAACATCACAAAGAGCCCAAGTGATTATTTTAACTCATAAGTCAGATCATGTCACTTGCCAGCACAAATCTCCAATGGATTCCCATCACAATTAGAATTTTTAAAAAAATCTTACTATGGTAGATAAAACCATATATGATCTAACTAACCCCAAAGGTTCCTCTCTAATTTTATTCCTACTATCACTTCTCATTCATGCCATACCAGCCATGTTGACCTACTCTAACTCACCAAACATATTCCTATCTCAGGGCCTTTGCATATGAATTCACCTCTGCCTGAAAGATTCTTAAAAAAAAAAAAGAAAAAATTCTCAGGACTCTCATTATTCTATCAGATTTCTCTAAGCTCAAATGTAATCAAATCACTCAGCATCTATCTAAAACATTCCTAAACATTCTCTATCTCACTACTTTGCTTTACTTGTTATTTTTTATATTTACTTGTTTTTAACACCTTTTTTAACATTACATAATTATTTATTGGTTTATTTTTGACTCTTTAACTAATATATAAGTTCTGTGAAGGGAGAGTTTTTGTCCATTAGGTCCATCTAAAATGGTGCCCAATGTATAAAACTATATAAATGCTGAATTTTTAATAAAAAATGAAAAGATGAATAAATAAATCAATAAATAAAATATTTAATTACTATAGCATTTTTCAGGAAGTGTTTTAATCTCTTTAGTTTTAATAAATACTTATAATACTATAATGTATAAAAGAAATTTTTTCTGCAAGTCCTTTTGTGGAGGGCTGCACCAGTTAATATTCCGCTTCTTGTCATTTGCTAAATATTTAAGTGAATATAAGGTATTTATAACTAAACATTAATTTGAAAGTACTTTTACTTACTTTGCCTGACTGCAATCGCTGTATTCTTGAGTCACATACTTTCTTTACAAATAGTAAGCTATTTATTTGATTCTTGATAGTGTTGATATCTAAATACAAACAAATTGATTATGAGCTAGTGGTAATGTTATTTATGAAATACTTTAAAAATGTATGTACTGTAATTTAACATGAACAGAGCAAACAATAAAAGAAATAATCTGAAATTTTATAGTGAAATTATTTAATTAAAATTAAACCATGCCTATTATTTTTACTTTAGAGATAATTACAGTATTAATAGCCTCAGATTCAGAAAATTATAATGCTTTTATTCTTAACACACATTAACATAATAAGAAAGATTTAGATTTAGATAAGGTGAAAATAACTAATAGCATAAAATGACATTTGGGTAAATTAAAGTTCTGTTTAAAGATATAGCAACGATTAAAGAAGTACACATTTCTATACTTAAATGAATTACTTACCATCACCAACTGTATCTAGAGATCGAAGATACTGTAATTCTTCTGCTGCCTTATCTCTGACTGCTTCTAGCTCTCCAATATTGTCACTCAATTTAATAATGTTCATAAAGGCCTCATAGTTGCAATTAGAATCACGAATCTAAAAACCAAGTTTAAAAAACAGGTGGGAGAGGGACTCACTTAGTAAAGAAAAAAAGAATGTTCAGGGCCTACCACATGCCAGGTAGGCACAATATTTTTTTTTTTTTTTTTTTTTTTTGCTATGTAGGCACAATCTTATAGCAAGTCTTTATGCCAGTGCTTTTAAGAACACAAAATGAAAATCTCTGTACTCAAGGTCCCAAAGAAAGGAAGAGGAATAGAAGACAAGATTAGTGGCAGTGGAAGGCCAATCTGGTAGGGTACAGTACATGTGGTAGCTTTCATTCTGAGTGGAATGGAAAGTTACTGGAGGGTTTTAAACAAGAGTGGAGTTCTCTGACCTAAATTAAACAGAATCAATGTGATGACATAAATGTTTTGTTTTTTTCCCTAGGCACGTGCTGTTTAAGAACAGGAATGGGAGTTAACAGTTGAGTTTAATTTAACCAGAGTGTGGTTTCACCAAACAAATAACAAAGTGAGAGACAAAAAGTACTCGAGGATATTATAAAGTGACTAGCTACTGTGACTGCCAATAAAACTTAAGTAAAGGAGTAAGGGAAGCTTTCAAGGCAGCAGACTTGGGATATTGTACATTCTCTAAAAGGAGTCGAAGAACTGGGGACTGTGGAAGTCCAGAACTAGGGAAAAACTAGCCAATAAGCACTTGAAAAGATGCTCAATACCATTAGTCATCAAGCATATTCAAGTTAACCACAACAAAACAGCAAGGCCAAATGTTCATCAGAATGTGGAGAGATGAGGACTCTCAACTGGTGCTAGGGAAGTGCAAAATTAGAACAAAACTTTAGAAGACTACTCGGCAATTTCTTTCACTTTATGTAAATTTTACTTCAATGATTAAAAAAAGGTAGGTTATTAAAGACATGATTTTTCTAAGAATACATTAAGAAACAATTAAACAGCTGTCCATTTATCTGCTCTAGCTGAAGATAACAATATGAGGTAATCTATTCCACAGTAAGAGATAAGACTCATTCTTAATTAGTTCATATTTAAAAAAATACACACTTAGAGGTGAATAATGCAAATCCATCCATATTATTTTTAGAAATGACTTAAAACTACCCTTGGTAACACTAACATATTATAGAAAGAAGATATGTTACTACTAGACTATTCTAAACTTTTCTGTTCAAATAGAAATGAACCATATGGTTAGATATTAATATAACTGAACTAAGAATAAGAACTGAGCTCATTTTAATACTTATAATACCTATGCATACAAGGTTTTCCACACAATTAATGTCAAAAGACTAAATAAACCAGACAACAAAGCAGGCTAAAGATCCTTTATTGATAAACTTTGCTCTTTTAAATATATTTTCTGATACTGTACTGCAAAATGAAATAAGGATCAATTCCTGTTCATTAAATAGCAAAAGACCCAAGAATCATACCCAATAGTAATATTAATCCAACTCTGGGGAGAACAAGTAAAGATATGGTGGTTTGAATTCCTTTTAGAGCATATTTTAAATTCCACCCCCTCAAATGTTTGCACCATATATTTAATTACATAGTTAATATAAGTTCAGCAAAAGAAAAATTGAAAGCTGAAGAAAAATATATAGGAAAAAAATAATTCCTAATCCCAGGAGTGAGAGATAACCATAACATTCTGGTAAACAAGCATCCTTTTCTGTACCACAAGTAAGATTATACAGTACTATATCCTGATTAAGGCAGTATAAAACATCCATTTTATTGTGTTATAAAAAAATTTCTTAATACCATTTACCCTTATTTCATTACTGAAATGTTTTTAAATTTTACCTGTTTTCCTAGTTCTTAAAAAATTACTTTTTTACTATATAATCAATACTCCCTATAAAGTGAAATATATAAAGAGAAAAAATTAAAACATTCATAATCTTTCATAATCCTATTAAGATTTCAAACAGTATATACACTATCAGAATTATAGTCATTAATAGAAATATAATTACTTATATATTTATTTTTAAAAAGCATTATCTTACACACGCATCACCTTTAGTTATCCTTTTCACATAAAAAATATAAACATCTTAGGCGCCTAGGTGGCTCAGTCGATAAAATGTCTGACTTCTGCTCAGGTCATGATCCTGGGATCAAGTTCCACATCAGGCTCCCTGCTTGGCGGGGAGTCTGCTACTCCCTCTGCCCCTCCCCCTTGCTTATGATCTCGCTCTCTCATGCTCTCTCTCTCTCAAATAAATAAAAATTTTAAATATATATATATAAGTATCTTTTCATATTCAAGATACACTATCATCATTCTTTTTAATGGCTTCATGTATTCTATTTTATCAATATGCCATAACTTATTAAACTAATCCTCCATGTAGAACACTTAAATTGCTTTCAATTTTTTAGTTTTAAAGCAATGTTGCCACTAACGTCCTTAAATATAAATTGTTTCAAACTTTCTTACTATTACTTGAGAATAAATTTCATGAGTACAACTCCTAACCAAAGGATATGCATTTTTAAACATTTTAACTAGGCAGATATCCATGTTTTTAAAGCTTTGGTAGAGCCCAACAGGACACTAAAAAAATTGACAAAGGAAATGAAGAATTAGTTGTGTGACCTCTATAACAGGCTCTAGGACTACAAAGCTAACAAAACAATTTCTGTCTGCAGGTAACCCACAATCTGGTGGGAGAGACAATGATTGCTGCAGCAACAACAATAAAACAATGTCAAGTTTGATAATGGCTACTAGAAACAAAGAATAAAGTAATTCTTTCCTAAGAAAGCCAGACTGAGTTAATAAAAGACAACTGTGGAGAAGAAATTCCATTTCGAGAAAATGAATCAAAGATCTAGAAGTATATATCAAAGAATTCCCAGCAATAGCCCATTTACAACTCTTTCTTGACTATGAGTTAACTGAAGAAAAGCATATATAATCAAACACAAAAATAATTAGACCTAGTAAACTTGGTAATCACTAACCCTCTTAATATGTCTGACAGATGAGAAAACTACGACTTATAGAAAACTAGCTACTTACACACACACTAAGCAACTTACAGAAACAAGTCTAGAACACACATCCTCCCATTCTCAGTCCAGTGTTCCTTTCACCATACTTTTCTCCATTATATGGTATAAAAATGTAAAGTACATGCTATTTAAGTAGTTCAGACCACAAGCTCTGTTTAAAAGCAAATAGCAACTTTTTAAAATACTCATCATCTATACATTCAGGCAGTAAAATATTTTTTTAAAATTTAAATAAGTAGCAACAGCACCAAAATTTTAACTGGATTATCTTATCAACAAACTTCTTAAACATATTAGCAAACAGAAATACTAGAAATATAAAGATTATCTTAAACATATTTTTACCTAATTTCTTTAATAAATTATTGCTTCATATCCTGATCTCCAATTACTGTTTCTAAATTTCAAAAAACTGTTTTAAAAACAGAGTTATAATTTTAGAAAGTACATACCATCCATATGATATATTGATTAATATAATCAGGATCACTGAGTTGATTTATTAATGGAAGAAGAATTCCTCGTGCAAGAATTTCCTGGACAAAAATTATAAAAAACAAAAACAAATTTAACCTAATATATTTATCAAATCACTAGCATAATGTAAATAACACAATACTGTTACTTAAGAAACGTATGATACACGTAAAACCTGATAACCAACACAATCTTATAAAAAGATGAACTAGCACCTCAGTTAAAAAAAAATGAGATGAAGCTACCTATACCAACCTGGATATATCTCCACAATGGCATCTAGAGTTGAGTGGAAAAAAGCAAAAGGGTAGCTCTAGTTGTTAGCATTTACATCAATTTTTAAAGGGCAAAACATGGCACCGTGTGTGTATGAATCCCTACATATATATTAAAAGTATAAAAACAAAAAACGAAAGGAAAAGATACACACCAATTTTAGAATACCTTCAAGGGAGGAACAGAGCAACTGTAGTAAAACATTAACATTGGTTAAATTTGGGTAGTTGGTACATAAATGTCTACTGTATTATTCTCTATACTTGTCTGTGTTTGAAGTCTTTTTTTTTTTGAAGTCTTTCTTAATAGAAAATAAAATAGTATGTTAATATAACTATTCATCTTTCTCTAGAATAGATCTTCCCATTCCTTATAGCTATTTATGCTCCTACCTACTAAAATCCTGCTATTCCTCCCAGGACTGACTACAGAATAAAATCTCCAGCCAAATAAACCTTCATCGTTTCAGCTGAATACTTTTTTACTTACATTTTTAAAATACACGCATGCCCTGAATTTATGGCATTTGTCACTTATCATCCTCTATGTAACTGTCTGTCTTCTACTTATCTAGAACACTACCACTATCTAGAAATGTTCTGCATATGAGTGACACTTGTCAAGTGATCTACTGATTTATCAATCTCAAAACTATTTATTCAAGGTCATATTCTTAAACATGGCAGGCATTTCATAAATATTAAAGGAATGGAAATAAAGAATTTAGTGCTGATTTATTAATATCACAATTTCACCCATTATTAATCTTCATTCTTTTATGTATGCTGATACCTAAATCCATGAAATACCATTTCTTAAGAAAACTGGAAAGGCTATATGACTGTAACTTTAACAGGATATTTCACTTTTCTAATTAAAGGAGCAATTTATTCCTTTTATCAAGATCTCTCATTTATCTGGTCCATTTTCTGGTATAATAAGCTCATAAAAGGTAGCCTTCACTTTTTTTCCTTTAGAGAGATATTTTATATAAACTCTACTTCTGTAAGCTATATAAGTCTCTGAAAACTATTATACTACCCAATGATGAATTAACATTTTCAAAAGGCACTCGTGAAGGTTCCAGTAACTTTTTTTTGTGTTATTTATTTTCTTCATATCTTCTAAGTAATCTCTACACCCAATGTGGGGCACAACCTCACAACCCCAGATCAAGAGTAGCATGTTCTACCAACTGAGTCAGCCAGGCATCTTTTATTATTTTTTATTTTTACTAATTAATTTATTTTTTTAAGTAATCTCTACATCCAATGTGGGGCAGTTCCATTAACTTTTAGAAGTATCTTTTGAGACATCTTACAGTTTCAAATTATAAGGAATTGTTTAGGGGCGCCTGGGTGGCTCAGTTGTCAGGCATCTGTCTTCGGCTCAGGTCATGATCCCACGGTCCTGGGATCGAGCCCTGCATCAGGTTCCCTGCCCAGCGGGAAGACTGCTTCTTCTCCCACTCCTCCTGCTTGTATTCCCTCTCTCACTGTCTCTCTCTCTTCAAGTAAATAAATAAAATCTTTAAAAAAAAAAAAAAGAAGAAGAAGGAATTGTTTATTCTTTCAACATTAGTTTTAGTCTCCAACTTCTTAAAAATTACATTATTTACATAATTCTTTCCTTCAAATTGTCTCTGGCCATATATGCTCAAATTTCAAAATGTGCTTTGTAAGGAGAAAATTCATAAACAAAACTATGTTTCTTGAAAGTTTCTTTGCAAAGTAAGAAAAAAAAAAGCATGTGGGGAATAATTGTGAATAAATTTAGTGCTTCTCAGTAGTCAATACAATTAGTTAGTCTGTCTTAGAAAATTACATTGATCTTCTAACTTGCCTCATGAAAGGGTTTGGTTAGTCGAGATGTAATCATATGACTCAACAATTTCTATACAGGTTCTAGTGAAAGCTCTAAATATTCCAAAATAAGTAGCCATTTCCATATAATTTCTACCTTAAGACAAGCACCAGATGTCAAATATGAAGGCTTAGAAGCTACAAAGTCACTGAGGCCATGAATCTTTAAATAAATAAAACGTGGTAATGGACAGAAAGCAAGACAATTAAACAGCAATCATTGCAGTCAACTGCCACAATTTGTGCAATCCCTATAAAAGATCCATATAAAGGAAAGAAGTAAGAACTCTTAAACCTGTTATTTAATCTAAACAAAAACATCTTTAGGAAAACTTGAATTACCAACAAAAGAAAACTGATAAAGATTTACGAAGTTAAAAGAGAAAAACCTGATTTGCTGAATGCAGGACTCTGTAAAATTATACACAATCAGATTCAACCATAAAGATAGACCAATCTACAGCAAAACATATTTGCTCTTTAAATAACCTTACTTGCGGGGCGCCTGGGTGGCTTGATCGTTAAGCATCTGCCTTCGGCTCAGGTCATGATCCCAGGGTCCTGGGATCGAGCCTCGCATCGGGTTCTCTGCTCAGCAGGAAGCCTGCTTCTCCCTCTCTCATTCCCCCTGCTTCTATTCCCTCTCTCTCACTGTGCCTCTCTCTGTCAAATAAATAAAATCTTTAAAAATAAATAAATAAATAACCCTACTTGCTTTAAACCATAACCTCATGTAACAAGGCAGATCTTCATTCATGTCTCCTAAGAGTCAGCTTCATCTTCAGGAGCTGCAGTAGCATGTGCACCTTCAGCAAGAAGGGCAAATAGGTTTCCTCTCATTAAAACTAATTCTCTGACTGGATATGTGCTATGTGCCAGGCACCGTGATAACCATGAAGTACATAATGATGATACAGATATGGCCTGTGTCCTAATGGGCCTTACAGTACTTCTGGGGGTGGGGGAGGCATTAAGTAAGTAAATTATAATATTGAAATATGGTAAATGCTTTAAAGGAAAAGAGTTGTGTACTTACCTACAACAATAGGGAATTATGTGGGGACTTTAGATTGGGTGGTCAGGAGAGGCATTTCTGAGGAAGTGGGATATGAGGGGTGAATACAATTTAGCCAAGAGAATATGGGGAATCATTCTGACCAGGGGAAAAAAAAAAAAAAAAAAAGAGTACGAGGTGGCCCTACACTGAGGAGAAAATGGCACTTCTGGAAAAGACAGCATAGCTGGAATACCATGACAGCATGGCACAAAGACCAGAGAGGTAAACAAAGCCACACTATGCATGGCCTTATAAACATCTGGAGGAACTAGAGATGGGAAATATTTGCTGGATGGTCACAGCATTTACTAGGATGGAGAGGAGACTAAAAGGCAAGACAGGACATGGAAACAAGAGTAAGATTTCCATTTTAAACATTTAAAGTTTAAAACTGCTCTGAGTCAATCGAATGGCGATTTCAGTGAGCAGCTAGTCAGAGGCACCTAAAGCTCAGAAGGAAAGTCTGTACTACAGATATAAATTTGAAAGTCGCTAGCACTTGGATGGTATTTAAAGCCACAGGAATGGATGAGCACGAAGAGGGCCCAGGCCTAAAGAACTTGTATATTTAAAAGTTAAATATAAGAGGAGTTAAAACATGTAAAAATGACTAAAAAGGAGACCAGAGGAGAAAAATCAGGACAGCAATGACATGGAACCCAAGTAAAGACAAAATTTCAAGAGGGAAAAGTTTGCCAGCCATGTCAAAGTTGCTGAGACACTGCCCAGTAGTAGCTGTCTAGTGAACGAGGTAGACAAAGATTCTGCTGCCAAACAAATACTCAACACGAATGAGTACTATAACTGATTAGCAGTGTCTTCCTTTGTGGTAGATGTGAATCTAGTGATAGACGTGTCAGGTATTTACCACCCTTAATAATGACTAGCCCAAATAATTGGTCTTAACAATACATAATCTATCAGATATTTCCCATTAAAACCAAACGTTTACTACTCAATTCACAGCACCACTACCCTACTTAAGAAGTGTACTGAACGCAAGTTAGGTAGGTACTAAGAAATTGTTGGTATTGCTTAAATAATAACATACGGATATAAAAGCACACCTCAAGAATTGGTATCTATTTTGCTGGATGGTAGACAAAAAGATCCTAAGCTTTCATTTTCATATAAATTAGACACTTTGATCTTACCCATTCAACCAGCATAAGGGTTGTACCTACCTAGCTAGCATTTCTCAGTCACAACCAGCAATCAAAACAAAAGTGTTATTCCTTTACATCTGTATATAGAATTTTATTCCGATGCTTATATAGGGGAAATAAAAAGTTCAAGACTATTGTTCTCATCCCACTTAACTCATTCTCTCATTATAAGAAGCAGAATCATAGCTGCCTAGTTTTTTTTTTTAAGTTCTATCCAGAAGTATTTTAATTAGCCTAATTCCAGTAAGCTTATAGGTAAAGCTATATTAAACAAAATTTAAAACATATCTTTGCTATAACCCAAAATCCCCGTACCAAACTCTAAGTCAGGTAGTTCTCAAAGTATTGTCCAGGGATCTCTGGGGGATGGAAGGAGACAAGCACATAGTGATATTTTCAAAAAGGAACATGATGGTGTAATGATAGAAATCAACTAATGGAATGTGTGCCTGTATAGTCTTGTTTCAAAATTTCTTAGTTTTAACTTATAATACAGTAAATGTTGATAAATAAAGCCCATGTAAACAAAAGCTCTTTGAGGTCCTCAATAATTTTTAAGAATTCAACAGGGTCCTGAAATCAAATATTTTGAGAATTACTATGCTAAGTTTCTTTATAGTCATTTATTTGATATGAGTTTAAGCTTACCCTGACAAAGTATCGCATGATCTTGTTCTGGAAATCTCCAGGAGGTAGCAATAAATATAATAAGACCTCACACAAATCCCTTAGGAATCCTAGAAATGAAAAAGATAGCTATAACAACATTAGAAAATATCAAAATCTCCACCGATTTGTGATTAAAAAAACACATAAAGGCAGAAATAGTAGTTTCCCAATTATAGCAGCTTATTATTTTAATAATTAATTAGTACAAATCAGTATTGATTAAATTTTTTCATTATTCTCCAAACAGTAATGATTCATTAATCAAACTAATATTTCTTTTATTCTGCTCAGTTTTACCTTGTTTTTGAATCACTGAGAAACTTCAATTATCAAAGTGTTTTCCCCCAAAACAGCTGTGCTTGTACCACGTATTCGACACTTCTACTACACATTATCTTTGCATACTTAAAAGCTATTTGTATATTTTAAAATATACCTGTAATTCTTCTTTCAAGAAAGAACCTCCACTATCTTAGTAGGTAGTAACAAAAGAAAAAGAATATGCTCTTCTACTTTACTACTTCCTCAATTTACATGAAAATACTGCAAATCACTATAACTATTTCTTACACTTAGCTATTATTTCATGCCAGTGCTAACGAAATGACAATTAAAAAATGGATTGCAGTGTAAATATAAAAAGGAAAGAAGAAAAAGGGGAGGAAGAGCACAATTTAAAAATTGAATATAACAATTTCCACAACTAGAATGACTTCTCTGTAGTTTATATGCTGACACTTCCTGGGAATAGAATTACATAGCTGATCCTGTTAATCCAAATGTGCCAAGTAGCAAAGACTCTTTCTGAGAGGCTACAAAACTAGGAAAAGACAACTTCCTCAGCTAAAGCTTACCCAGTCTAACCTCTCACAAAGAAAAGACAAGTCCATTCTACTCCATAAATTGTATTTGAAATCATTATACTCATTCTCTTAGAAAATATTTTAGGGTAATAGGTATACTCTTGAAGTAGAATTGATAAATTCAAGAAGAAGATAAATTACTATATATCCTAAAAAGTAAATTTACAGTTATAAATTGTGCCTGCTCTATTTTAAAAGAAGAGAAGTAATCTTTAATCACCATATTTCAATTTTAAAGATGACCTTTAAGAAAGGGAAAAAAATCTGGAAACTACTTTTAAGAGTTAAAAAATAAGATGAATAGTGAGAATGTTTATACTATGCTACCTATCCTATAAGAATAATTTCACCCTTTCCCCTTATTTTGCTCCCCGGCTCTGCTAACTTGTCTCTAACCAATATGAACAGTTACTGTTCTCCAAAGAGTTAAACTGAGAAGAAAACCTTCTTCATCTTTGGGAGAAGTGCACACTAGATCACGGCAAACGTCCTTCTCCATTTCAACTTCAACTTCAAAGAAGGTATCCACCAGATCTTCTGCTGTACCTGCACAAAGAAAAGAATAAGACATAAAGAACGATAAAGAAAGATATATTTTAAATAAAGTCCTAATTTTCAAAAGGAATAAAGATATTACCTTTTGCTTGATCATCTTTCTCTGTTATCTTCTGTTGAGCCTTTCTGAATACTCGTAGGTGTGTGCCAAAATCATCTACAATACGTGTAGTAAAATAAGGTTGCCAGTCTATTTCTTTTGACCTTATAAAAAACACATTAGATAAAAGCATTATATAAATGCTTTTTTAATCAAAAAGTGTAAGTTCATTTTAATGACTAATAAACAACATAATTACCAGAGAGACTGAATTTATTTACACTGAGATTTTGTTTAATTTCTATTACATCTTAGTCCTCCCTTTCACAAGACCCAAGGTATATCAAATCTACTTGACCAAGTCTTTGAACAATATTATTTGAAGTATTTTATGTGCCAAAGCTTTAAAATACTATCTAAGTGCTTAAAATACATAGAAAAAATATTTTTTCCAGTACGATCTAAAATTCTGACACTAGGTATATCATGTATTTCTCACCCACACAGAAGAATACATTAGGGATTCAGAGTGGTTTTGCTTGCTTTTAGAAGAGCATTTGAGACATTTCTTGGTTCTTTCTGAACCCTTTCTGAATTCTCTACATTCTTCTCCTTAGTTATACAGCCTAATTCTGAACCAAAAACCTTGGTTTGAGTCTAAGTGGTTTCTGTTTGCAGATACTAGCACTTGAACACTTGACCATTTGAAATAATTATAGTTACACAGAAATGTCTTAAAGAATGATACAATACCCATGAAAAAAGTGATTACTATTTTTATTAAGTTACCTATTTTTCTATCTAAAAGGTAACAAACCTCAAGAAACACTGCTAATTTAGTGCATCAGTGAAACAGTAACAAATAAAACAGATAAGCCAAAAACAGTTTACACCTCTCCTTGGACTGATATTTTTAAGTAAGTATTTTTTTCAGTGAGATTTTCCTTAAATTAGCACTCAAATTAATTTACCTTTTTAGGAACAAACCAAATAGATAAAAGAATCTATCTATTCATGAGGATGCTGGGCAACAGAGGAGCAAAGAAAAAGTATACTATAATTCACTGTTATTTACCCAAACATATATAATAAAGAAGCTAGTGAAGAAATTAATTTGATTATTGTCGCATTTTGAGAGAAAACTTAAAGGTGTTGATGGCTTTGAGGAATATAACAGATGCCTATTTTCAAATAAAAACACAAGTTATTAACACTCATATTTTTTAAATACACAACTATAATTTTGTTACATATGTGGGAAGAAGGAGTAAATTATTAAGTACATGAACACACAAAAAAATTAACATTAAACAGGTAACCTGCACTCAGGGATCTGAGAAGGGGTTAATATTACTTAAAATACTACAGGAGCCATAGTATATAAGCATATATTAACTTTGGTGACAATACTTGGACTCAACATAAAACCAAAGATAAAAACTTAAACCTAGCAGTCTCTAGAGTCTCTTTTTTTCTTATTAAAAAAAAAGTCACAATCTGTATAAGCATCTTTCAAAAGTCTTTACATGAATTATTTCTAAAAAATCATCCCCATCTAAAAACTTTATAACAGAATTCAGTTGGAATAGGCCATTACTCATTTTATCCATAAAAGGGTCATTCTAACAAATTTAGAAGAAAGCTGAATATACAATCTTTCAAATTACATCTGTTTTGTTTCATGGTATAATGCTATTTATATAATTTATTGAAATTTTCAAACAAAATAAAATCTACTAACTTTAGAAGGCATTTTAAACCCATCTCAACTCATTACAGAGGATATAATAACATTGACGATAAGTGAAAATAAACAAGCATAAAATTTATTTTAAACATTTATTTTAACATAAAATTTATTTTAAATTTAAAATAGGGATTTCTACTTTCAATACCCAAATATGTTGAGGGTAGAGGAAACCAGGAACGGTATTCTGTATCTCCACCTAAGATCATTATTTTCCCTTTGCTTCACTCACTTCCACTGAATATGTGCAAATTTCATGTAAGTCTCAACTCAAAGGAACTTTTCTAGGTTAGGAAGATAAGAACAACAGTAGTACATTGCTTCCCTTTGTAAATTAGGAGAACAGCTACTAACAATTTCTAGTAGTATTTGTCTTAAAATTTGAAAATATTCTCATGACAGTGAAGTACTTTCAAGAGCGTAGTGATAAATACGTACTAAATGGAACATGAATATAAAAATCAATTAAAAAGTCATTCAATTTACATAATAGCCACACTTTCTTCTATTGATCCATATGTAGCTTTCTAATAGAGCTCTTAGTATCAATTACTCTTACATTATGCCTATAGTCAAGGCTCGCTTTTTTTTTAAGATTTACTTATTTGAGAGAGAGAGCATGCACACATGCTAGCATGAGAGTGGGAGGAAGGGAAAGGAAGGGGGGGGAGAGAGAATCCCAACCAGCCTCCACATCCAGCTCAGAGCTAAAGGCAGGGCTCACTCTCATGACCCTGAGATCATGACCTGAGCTGAAATCAAGAGCTGGATCCTCAACCAACTGAGCCATCCAAGTACCCTTATAGTCAAGGCTTTTTTCCACTTTGTTTAAAGTATTCTCTCACATGATTCCTATTCTAATAAAAACACCTAGATTACTACAATAAATCCTATTACCTACACTTTCATTTTATTACTATTATAAGCTTTCCTTTCCTGAACTTAAATATAGGAGAGCTTTATTTCCTATATGACCAAGAGAATCGGTAATGTATTCAACCCTACCTTGCAAATCTAATTTTCATAGCAGGCCCCTGATGCTTATGTATCTTGATAGAACAGTTGCAAGAATTACAGAAGTTAACTACGAATGCAAACAAGTAATGAAGTTTTACTAAAGTACAAGAGCAAAAACCAAATAAGTATACCTTTCTGAACATATATTTGCATGTCTTTATCTCCATCCCTAATGCCAGCATTCTATTCTTGGCCTTTTATTTTAAATGGTCTCCCACGTCCACCTTTGTCTCCCCTCCATTCTGTTTTCCAAAGAGCAGTCAGAGTGATCTTTTTAAATACACAAATATGATAGTACAAAATAAGAGATTCAAAAACTGCTCAATAACTCCCCATCCATCTTCAGGCTAAGCATGAAAACTTTCTCTAAGATCCTGCATACCCAGGAGGACCATGCTTACTTCCGCATCGCCATCTCTTCCACCTTCTTTCTTCCTTTCCATTCTGCTGACTCACAGGCTTTCTTTCCATTTCTCAAATATGCCCCTTCTCATCTCAGAGCCTCTGGACAGCCCAATCCCTCTGCCAAGTTTCCTCACCCCTGCCGACTCTCCACATACTTCCCTTCTCTCCCCCACATTGACTTGACAATTCCCACTTACTTTAGAGTTCAACTAAAATGTCTATTCCACATGGCAGCCTGCAATGCCCCTCAGCTTTCTCTCTCTCTGCCATATTCCTTCAGACTAGGTATGGCTCTCCAGTTATACATTCTCATAGCACCAAATTTGTCACGTTTTACAGCACTTTCAACCTATAGTTAAATAATTCAGCTGGTGAGATAAATTCAACTTTATTCAACTGCTGATAAAAATCTCAGGAAGCGAGAGACTTCGTTTTATTCTGTGCTCATTTTATTCACAGTGGTATCTCCCGTGGCTAAATAATGTATTGAACATTGGAGACACTCAATACATAGTGACTTACTGATTCCTCTTTCAGGGTCAAAACACTGTTAATAGGTGCCTAGAGAAAGGCAACATGAGGTGCATATGACAGTCTCCTTACTCCTTAAAGTTCTGAAACAGAACATAAAGTGAGGAGCTCCTTTTGCTTTTCTAAATCCCTAAGCTATTTACTGCTGATACCAGAAAAAAAAATACAATGAATATCCCAAATATGTGGGCTGACAATGTGATTATATAAATTGCTTCACTGGTTCCATCTTTGTAAGCAGTGTACAGCTCATCATCAGGAATGCAAAAATACACCAAAATCAATTAAAGATTTCTGTAAAAGAACACTGGATTGGCATCTGTATGTCCCTAATTCAAGTAAAACATTCACCATTTTATTCATTGTGAAATTCAGCAAATCACATCACTTCGCAGGGTTTTTTTTCTCTAAGGACACTTAGAGCTTTAAGAGTCTACGATTACAGTACTTGAATACCCATCCAAGCATGTGCAATACACACATACGCACACATACACATACACAGAGTAAGTGGGAAACTGGTAACTGGTAAGTAAATCAAAATATTTGATCAAAAGAGGGAGTCATGAATATATTTCATTTTAACTTAAATCATATAAATCTTTCAACATAAGATTAAGACCTTTTATTCCACTAAGGTTTTGCCAAGATATATTAATGTGGCTTTTGTCTTTAATAAAACATTACGATACTGCCACAGTTATAGTGTCCAGTTTCTTTTAAATGGCATGACAACTAACGACATTTGTGAACAAATCTGAATGCAGAGTCCTTTAAGACTTTCCACCAATATTTCACTAGTTGTCTTCTGCAAACCTGAATCAACTGCAATCTATCAACTAGCTTGAGTAAAATTTCAAAGCAAATGCCTTAGTTTTTACAGAAACTACCTTGCCATTAGCATACTTCCTCCAACTATGTAGGAGTAAATTAAGTGATGATTATAATAAAAAAAATATAACTGGGATACATGGGTTCAGAAACAAATACAACTTTCTTTTTTAACATGCTTGATTACCTTTCTCCTCTAAATCACACATGTTCAGCTCACACCAGGGACCAAGTGTATCAGATTTTCTAGGGACAGGACCCAGGCATAGAAGTGGACAAAAGTACTAGAAAGTGGTCTCTTCATCTAACTTTAATGCTAGGGGCATGGGTCAGTATGTCTTCAAAAAGGAATGGAGAATTCTGGCTAACTGAAGTAAGTTAAGAAAATTGCTACTACAGTAGTCCAGAATTGGGACCATGCCAAAAATAACTTAAAATTTTGTTCACGATAACCACACATAAAAGGAGAGGTTAAGTGATATGTCATAATTTAAAAGTATTAAATAAGGCAGCTACACTTAAAAACAAATCTTAATGAATGTCTCTGAAACGGGAGAAAGAAAGGATTTAGGAATGAGCAAAAGAAGGAAATGAGCACGGTATATGCAAGGGTCACCATGAGTAGACTTGCCTGACTAGAGAAGTAGGTAGCTCTTTGGCAGTAAAGGTAATCTTCACATTCTTGGCAGAACATTTTCCTGGAAAAGGTCTTTTATATCAAAATGATAGAAGTAAAAACTGATTTTTCCCACAGGAACAATCCTATAATAAATGCTATGTTCTTGATGCCACACTATTTTTTCTCAGAAATGACTACTAAGACCTTGTTTGAAAACAGTACGAATAGGACTGTATACTGCATAGATAGTTTGTATAAGTTACACACACGTACATTTGTAAAGACTTTTTAAAGATATTAATCAATAAAGGAAATATAATAACTAATCACATAAATTTGTAATATATATTAATCTTCTATATGAGTTTTTTATCTTCTATGTAAAAAAAAAAAACTTTACTGTAGTAAAATTCCTAGTTTTTCTGTATAGATTTTAACAAGCAAGCATCTTTGAGAAGATTTTGAGAAAAGTTTTATTCCAGTAGAGGGCTTTTGATCACTGATCCACAGACATTTTTTGCTGAAAGCAGGTGGTGTGCTAAAGAAGAATCCCTTCTTCCTTGAGCCACCTAATCAGGCAGTAACTTCCCCCTCATAATTCCCTATTAGAAAGGATATACGCTTTATAATACATAAACCTTTACTTGTTTCCATCCTTCAGGAGCCCTTGAAGGAATACTTTGTTATAGCGCCAAAAGCTTCAGCCTGAAATTCAATTTCAAGCAGATTTTTAAGGCACAGAATTGTAAACTTGCTTCTAAATCCATTAAAAGAACTGCCCTTCTTCTAATCTCAATTTACTCATAAATACATGTTACCATAACCACCTCTCTAGAGCACCTTTGTTTCCCTTTTAAAATTACTTTAAAAATCAAATTATAAGGCTAAGTATAAATGAAGGGAACATTTTTTTCACAACATTCCTGAACTTACATGAAATTTATTGTTACTCTCTACCATAATCCTCAAATATATATAGAAAATTCCTCTTTTATAAAAGCTAAATTAGCAACCACACAAGGAAATAAGTCAAGCAGTGATGGTTACAAACCTGTCTGCTCCCTTCACTGGCTACACTGCTTTCCAGTTGGAGGAAAAAAAAAAGTGGGAGAGCCAAATATGCACTTCTCTTTTCTAGTTCCACTTTCAGTGACTTCCTGACAATAGCTTAAAATCAACTATGGTGGGGAAAACTTAAAGCAGACTTCTAAAACTACAAATATATTATTTTCCACATTCTATAAAGAATAGCAGTCATCTGGAAAATCAAATAAACATTTCTCAGTTTTCACTGATAGAAGACTTAACCATCAAAAAAAGTCTACTAAATGTCCTTTATGTCTGAAATCAAACATTCTTTCTAACCACATAGAAATATAAAAAGAGGTATAAAAACTTTATTATCATCCTATTCTAAGACTTCCTACTAGTAAAATAACAGACTACAAAAGTACTTTAATTCCTAAGTAAATTAAATCTAATTGGCAACATTAGACACTATAAAAAATAACTCCCCAAATGGTATTCAAAATGTAAGGTATGACAGAGTATATGAGCACATGTTTTGAGGACAAGGTATGACTGGAAAAATAAAAACAAACCAAGATTAGTACTGACCTCACTGGGGAGTCTTAGTATTTTAGAACTTCAAGGGATCTCAAATAATTACAAGTCGCTATCATTACAGCTCCAGACTTCAATTACTTATTCTAGATTATACAGCTAGTGAGATCAAGGTTTTGTTTAAAAAAATAAATCAGGGTTCTTAATTTTCAATTCAGTGTTTTCTTTACCTTAACAAGAACACAAAACTTGCTGACTCTTAAAGTTACAAACAAATTGGAAGAAATGGAGAAAAATTTTAGGTATGCAATTTCACATAAACATATTAAAGGAAATGGTATTTAGTGAAATGTAACACTACATAAGAAGTCCAGTTCTACATCCTGTGCCCAATGCTTCAAAGAGGTTAAAGACTCAGATATTCTAAAGGATGTAGCTCTCTGAATATAATGAAGAACTTAGAGAAACACCCGTGAAGCACACTCACCTATTTTAGAGGTTGAGTATAAAGAACACAGAGCCAGAAGTCTTAAACTTAAACAGGAAAGGAAAAAAATAAATAACCTGGGGCTAGATGTGTATCCTCTTAGGTATAATGTTAAGTATTACAAAATTAAAGTAATGCTGTTAACTATTTTAATAAACAAGATTTCTAGTAAAATGTACCTGACAAATGAAACATTCCTAGACTCAATAGTGAAATATATTAAAATTCTGTGGAAAAAAAAGTAACATGTAAGTCATAAATAGGAACTCAATCAACAAGAATTTATTAACTATTCACTAATTCATCATGTACAAAACACTGTATTAAGCATTATTTTCCAGATCACTTTCTAAAGACATAAAGGGATAGTGGTTGCCTATACAAAACACGTCATCTATAGTTGAAAAAAAAAAGATTCTTGTATTTATATGGTCCTAAAAACATAAAAAACAGAGAAACAGGAAAATTAATTTGGTTTAAAATAAGCCACCCTAGAGATCTTTATTGCTCATTACCAAATGTTTCTATCTGTGGCTATAAAAGTAATACATTCTCATTTTGTCAAGTGTAATTTCCTTCTTTTAATTTTCAGCATCAGTTATAATCAGCCATAAATCCACAATCTAAAGATCAGTTAATATTTTAGTGTATTTCCTATTAGTCTCTTTGCTGTGCATGCATATTAATGGTTTTTTATACGGCCAAAATCATAAACTATATTGCATGATTTTTATTCTAAAATATTTCCTATTTATTGAACAACACTTCCTAAATATTTTAATAACTACAAAACTATTTCAGGGTTCAGAAAACTTTTCTCTAATAAGCCAAAGAGCAACTATTTTAGGCTTTGCAGATGACACCATCTGGGGTGTCAACTAGCCAATTCTATGATTGTAGCACAAAAGTAGCCATGGACAAAATGCAAATAAATCAGTGTGAGTGTCCAATAAAATTGTATTTACAAAACCTGACTACAGTACACTCCATTTAACAATAAAATTATAAATAACCTAATTTAAAAATGGGGAAAAGATCTGAATACACATCCTCTAAAGATGCTATACAAATGACTCATAAGCACATGAAAAGATGCTCAATATCACTACCTATCAGGGAAATGCAAATCAAAACCATAATGAAATATCACTTCACACCTACTAGGATGCTGTAATCTAAAAGACAGACAAAATCATGGGGCACCTGGCTGGCTCAGTCAGAAAAACATGTGACTCTTGATCTCAAGGCCCTGAGTTCAAGCCCCATGTGGGTTGCAGAGATTACTTAAATAAGTAAAACTTGAAGAAAAAAACAATAAACAAAAGCAAGTATAAGGGAGGATGTGGAGAAAATGGAACCCTCATACAGTGCTGGTGAGAATATGCAGCCACTTTGAAAAACAATTTGCAGTTCCTCAAAGGTTAAAGAGTCACCATGTGACGTAGAAATTCTACTCCTATATATCCAAGAGAAATGAAAACATATGTCCACAGAAAAACTTGTATGAATGTTCATAGCAGCATTCTTCATAATATCCAAAAAGTAGAAACAATCCCTATGTCCACCAACTGATGAACCCACATGTCAACGAACTGATGGATAAACAAAATGTGGTTTATGCCCATACAGTGAAATATTATTCAGCAATAAGAAAGAATAAGTAATAACATTTGCTACAACATGGATAAACCTTGAAAACATTATACTAAGTGAAAGATGCCAGTCACAAAAAAACACGGACTGTATTATGTCCTTCATATAAAATGTCCAGAATTGGCAAAACCATAGAGAAATAAAGTAGAAAAGTGGTTGACTAGAGCTAGAAACTTTGGGGGGAATGTAGGGAGTGAATGAAAATGGATACAAGGTTCCTTGTGGAATCATTAAAATGTTCTTAAACTGTGATAAAGGGTGCACAACTCTATAAATACATTAAAAGCCACTGACTTTAAGTGGGTAAACTGTGTGGTATGTGAATTATATAACTATACAATTAACAACCCCTGATCTATTCTACACGTGCAAAAACATTCACGTATTGCCCCTTCCTTTAAATACTTAATGGTTCCTAATTATTTTTGCTATACTGTAGTAAATATGATAATAATCATCTTTCTAGTTAAAGTCAGTTTTAAGCTAAGTTTTCAAACGGCAAAGAATGTAAAATGGCAAAAGAGTATACAACTTTACTGTTGCAAATGTCCGTTATTTGAGTTGTGCCTGCCTTCTGGACAAGTCTAGGAACACATGATCTATTACTTCGATAGCAAAATGGTTAGTGAGAAAAATGGTTAAACTTTCAAAACATATCCCCCACTGTTCCAGAAAAAGTGCTATCATTAGTATTACAACCACTGAATCTTGGAACCTACCTAGCCATACCTCCTCCTGCCATGGGAAAACCCTTTAGGAAGAACACAGTGGCATTGGAATATATCTACTTTCCGCTAATCTTGGGGTTATGGGGAACAGAGATGAACATAGCTGCCACATTTCACACCTTTTAAAGCAACAAGTTTCCTTGATCACTTGTATCTCCTTATTGCTTCTACCACACTAACCTTATTCCCCTTCTCAGAACTTTGCTCTTCCCTAACATGTCCTTCATCCCTCTGTCTATCCCACTATTCATTCCTGAAGACCAGTTTTAACCTCAATCCACATGAGGTCTTCATCAGGTACTCTGGTTCATTCTACCTCTAGATAAAAATTGCTCTCAGTACCACACAAATGACTACTTTATTTCTCTCCATTTTATGTGCTTTAACATTGTCTCCACCTGCTCCTTCCCCTGCAAAACCAAACAAATTAAGACAAGGTCAAAGAAACTGTGTGTATATATCTTAGGGAGGTAATAAATAACAAAAATTAACAGTAACAACAAAGTTAACACTCACGCATTTGCGATGTACTAGATCCTGTGGTGTCTGACATGCACTACTCCTCTAGATAAACATTACAAGAGCCCCATGGAATAATTATCCCATTTTACTGATGCAGAGACTGAGACTCAGAAAAACAAGTGACGTGCTCAATATACCACTTACTGGTTAATAAATACTTCAGGAAATGCTTCTTGGGCATCATCTCATTTAACTCTCACAAGTCTAAGTTTGCTACGAGTATTACTATTATTATTTTACAGACATGTTAAGAAATTTTAAGTACACTGTAACTCAACGGTACCATTAGAATTATAATACAAATCGCCCAGGACTCAGTCTTGTACATAATATCTTATTTGAAGGAGAAATAAAATATGTACGTTATCTCAGATTCGACCCCTAAAGCTCCAGCCTAGTTCACAGCCAGGTTCTACCACAGGGAAGTT